>NGZO01000002.1:5261961-5304831 GCA_002215965.1 Aspergillus persii | reverse complement strand
GGGGGGGGGGGGGTGGGAAGAGAAATCCAGACCATTCTAATCATGAAATTAGTTGATTGAGGGGGAGAAAATCCGTCTATCGATAGCGATTAGTCATGGCGGGTGGTTTGCATCCTGTTCGGGAATTTGTCAAACAAGACAAACAGCAGGAACTAAAGAGGAAGGCGATTAAAGAAAAAATATCGAATTACTGCAGGCCCAAGGTCTATCATAAGGTTCTCATTACCCTTCCCGTAGTATACAAAGCATCCACCCCATGATCTATCCAGTACATATCATTACAGACCAGCCTCAGTTTACATCTTCCCCTTGAACAGGTTGGAGATCATCTCGCGGGCCGTGATGCGCGACGTCGCCCACAGGGTCGGGAAGTCCAGGGTACTCGAGAAGGTGTCGGCGTAGCCGAAGAACAGCATGGGAGGGATCCAGCCGCGGGCGTACTCCAGCGCAAAGCACGACGAGTCCATCTTGTACTGCTTGACCTCGCCGCGGCGGAGGTGGTGCACGGTACCGGCGGGATAAACCTCGGGCTCGAAGGAGCCGGGAACGTAGGCAAGCTGGGTTCCGTGGAGGATGTTGAAGTAGTCGTCGGCGGTGTGACGGCCGGTGTGACCCTCGGTTCCGATGGCAGTGCCTGTGAAGTAGAATGGTGTGAGCGGGGATTCGGTATTCCGAGCGAAAGGGGTAAAGGGGGAAAGGAGAAGGATAGCTTCGAACGACAATGGGGTCCAGAAGCTTCAGAGGACTAGGAACTGTGATTAAACTAACCGAAGATGATCAAGTATTCGGTGATACCTGAAAAGAATTATAATTAGTGCCATTGACCTCTCTCACTGGCTCTCCATCATGGTGGAGCGGAGCGAGAACTCACTGGCATGGATAATGTACATGGCGCCCATGGCGCCACCCGCATTGTTAAACACCCATTCCTCATCCTTGTTGATGTGAACGGAAGGCACCTTCTGCTCCAATTCAGCCACAATGTAGTTAACAACGCTGCGAGTATCGTCGCCGTGGGCAGCAATGGCGCGCTGCGAAAGGTCGTGCAAATGGCTGGGGTCGAAGATGTAGAATTGCTCGAGACGCGACTCGAAGTAGTTGTAGAAGCCAACCAGGGCGGCCAGCAAGGTCACCAGGAAAGTGAAGGTACGCATGATGACGGATCAAGCGGATTGGGAGGAGAGAGAAGAAACAAGCTGAAGCAGAAACCGGACTATTTTGCACTTCGGAAGCCCAAAAAGTTAACGCCGAAGGCGGTGAGGAAAAGATTCCCGGGCCTTGGCTGGTCTACCTCTCTAACATCAACATCTCCATCTACTCCGTACTCCGTACTCTGTACAAGATATCTTGTATGGTCTAATATGCCATGACCCCGGAGTTTGAAGCTTCACCTTCATTCATCCTTCATCCCTGGCACCGCCAATCTTGACCATATTGAAACGAAACTCCGTCTCTCTTCAAAGTTCCGAACTTCCTGCTCTGCCTATATCCTCCACCAATATTCGTCCTCCCTAAATCCCCGACGAAATGCCGTGTACGCCGTGTCCCACTCCGAACGCCGGATAAATCCAACAGGGCATCTTTCCTCCGAGATGGTCGTCTCAGATTGAACGCCATGATTCAGTTAATCCACCATTTACGCGGCCCACCTGGCCCCATTTAGCCACCGCAAATTGAATTAAGCTTCCTCACGGCGTTCGGTGGCTGTCACTGGCCGGCATGGTTGTGGGCAACGGTTCCTTTTAGCCTGTGGACTAATCCGTTCGAGATGTTTCTGGTTGATGGAGTGCGTCAATTCCCGTGGCCCTGAACGAGTCAGGATTTCCCATCAGGAGAGAGGCCGGGGGGAGCTATAAAGGAGTGGCCTTCATCTCGCTCTCTGGCGGTCGATTCCTTTCGCAGCAGGCCCGACAGAAAATCTTCAAGCACTCCCCCTACCGGTCAACCCATTATCTCCGTTTCATCCATTCAGAATGAAGTTCCTTGCCGCCCTCGCTCTGGGCTCCCTTGCCTCCGCCAGCTCCGTCGCCCGCCGGGACGACTTCTGCGGTCAGTACGATACCGTCAAGTCGGGGGACTTCACCCTGTATAACAACCTCTGGGGTAAGGACAACGCCGACAGCGGCAACCAGTGCACCGGTCTGGACTCGGGCTCCGGCAACGAGATCGCCTGGCACACCAGCTGGTCCTGGACCGGCGGAAAGGGCCAGGTCAAGAGCTTTGCCAACGCTGCCTACTCCTTCCCGGCCAAGCAGCTGAGCAGCCTCAGCAGCATCCCCACCACCTTCAACTGGCAGTAGGTTTATTTTTCGACCGATGATGGCATGGTAACCCTTGCGGGAAAGGGAAGAAAACTGACCATGGTGTAGGTACACCTCGGGATCGGACATCGTGGCTGACGTCGCCTACGACCTGTTCACCTCGTCCTCTGCCGACGGCGACTCGGAGTACGAGATCATGATCTGGCTGGCGGCCCTTGGTGGCGCCGGTCCTATCTCTTCGACCGGAAAGCCCATCGGCAAGCCCACGGTCGGCGGAACCACCTGGGACCTGTACCTGGGCCCCAACGGCCAGATGCAGGTGTACAGCTTTGTGGCCTCGTCCAGCGTCGAGAACTTCTCGGCGGACCTGGTCGACTTCCTCAAGTACCTGCAGGAGAACCAGAAGCTGCCCTCCAGCCAGTACCTCACCCATGTGCAGGCGGGTACCGAGCCCTTCTCCGGCAGCGACGCGAAGATGAGCGTCTCCTCCTTCAAGGTGTCGGTTGCCTAAACGCCCAAACCTTGGAATGGAATGGAATGGAGGGGCAAGACCCGTTCTTTTTTTAGTTCGACGAGGAGCAAGACGAGGGGAACAGAGGGGGGAAGTATTTACGCGCCGTGTTTCAACCCTGCTTTGGTCAAGGCGAGATGTATCTGGGACCATTGGGTGTGCACTGTACATAGTCTCCAAACACATTCTAAATATAACTTCACCCAGTCCAGGACCTGCAACCTGCTGTGCCGCGTCCCCACGAGAGGGGGGGGGGGGGGATGTGATGCGATCACATTAAGCGCTGGGCGAGACGAGACGACAGAAATAGAAATCCAAGTTGTCGGCGGTTCTGCACGGTCGGCGCTTAACTGCAGGAACAACCCTAATTGTCACGCTCTAACGACGCGCCGCTCCCTCAGAGTGCAGCTTGTTGCATGCAACGAGTGGCCGCCGGTGACTTTGGGTGTTGTTGGTGGCCCCGTGGGATTTGGATCCGGACGTTTTCTTCTCCCCCCTCGAGGGGAACTGCATCATCCCTCCTCCTCTCCTCCCTCATTCCCTGGACCCAGGAGGCGACAATCGAAACGCGCCGTCCAAAAACGACGTAACCCCTTGAGTGAGCAGGGAAAAAAAAAAGAATTTGACTCGTGTTCGAGGGTCTGAGGGGGCGCCCAGGCCAATGACGAGGATCGTGAGGGAGGAATGCAGGCAGCGCGTCCAACCGCCGTCCTTGCATGGCCAGCCTTTTCAGCTCGTTGGATTGGATTCCTGCTGCAGCGCTCCGATTGCTCTGGTCCTACTTATATCGTCCGGTTGACGCTCTTTTCGGTCGGCCTCTCAGATGCTCAACTCACGGGGTGGTTTGCCTTTCCATAGACTGTCGTTTGATCCGGACTCTGTCGCAGGTCATTCCAATCCTTTTTCTCTTTTTTCGTTCTCTCTTTTCCAAATCCAAATCTATATAATCCAGAGGGACTCCCCGAGTGTCTCAGTCTCATTTCCATCATCGGCCATTTGTCTCTGATCGGTCAGGTTGACACGACAACCTTCTGCATTCCTGCTGGCAGGATTCCTACTGTGACCTCAACGCCAACATTCCTTTTTTATCGGTCTTTTTGACTGGAAGACAAACAGTTGCCGGCCTTCGTTTTTCTGGCTGCTCATCCTCTTTTCGTTTTTCTTCTCTTGATTTCCTCCGTTTCTCTCTTTCTCTCTCTCTCTCTCTCTCTCTCCCCCTCTCCCATATACTCTCTCCCTTCCTCCAACCCAACCCTAATTTCTCTACGGTCCGACGATGACCAACCCTCTATCCTGCTACAGTATGGATAACGTCCAGACGCTCAACCGGGCAGCTCTGCAGGAGTTTATTCGCCAGCCGGTGACTCGTGAGATGGTTGCTCATCTGGCACTGCAGGCGTCGCGGGTCATTCGCTGCGAGTCGCATGTGACGGCTTCCCAGCCTCAACATCACCAACAGCAACACAACAACCAACAACCCCAACAACATGGCCAACCCACGCCCCCAAATACGCCGCCGTTGGATTCATCCACGTCGCCCCTCCCGTCCGTCGAAACCTTCATCATCTCGTTGGTCACTCGCTCCCAGGTGCAGGTGCCCACGCTGATGACCACTCTGGTCTATTTGGGTCGACTGCGTGAGCGCCTGCCGCCGGTCGCCAAGGGCATGCGCTGCACGGTGCACCGCATCTTCCTGGCCTCGTTGATCCTGGCCGCGAAGAACCTCAACGACTCCAGCCCCAAGAACAAGCATTGGGCGCGTTACACCGCCGTCAAGGGCTACGATGACTTCTGCTTCTCCCTGCCCGAGGTGAACCTCATGGAGCGCCAACTGCTCTTCCTGCTGGATTGGGACACTCGTGTCACCGAGGCAGACTTGCTGCGCCATCTCGAGCCATTCCTCTCCCCCATTCGCCAGCGCTACCTGCATTACCAGGAGCGCGAGGCGGAGCTGCGTCAACCCCGCGAATGGCGCCGTCTGCACGCCTCTGCCGAACTGCTGGCGGGTCGTCTGCGTCGCCAGAAGATGGAGGCCCACCTGGCGTCCGAAACAGGCCGGCGCCATCGTCAGCACCATCACCATCCTCGCCAGCGTCTGCCCCCGAGCCCGGAGTCGCTCTCCTCGCTCTCGTCCTCCGGAGCCTCGCCCGCCGCTTCCTCCCTGGCGGAGACTGACCGGTACCAACCGTACCCGGTGCGGCGGCGACCGACCTCTCGCTCTCCACCGTCCGTGCAGGACCTACCTATGCTTTCGCGCGCCGAAACCGTTCCCTCGTTGAGCTCGCGTGCCTCCAGCGTGGCCCCGAGCTCCCGTGGCGACACGCCTTCCAGCCTGCGCACCTCGGGTTCGGTCTCCAGCATGGACGAGGACGTGCGCGTGGCCGATGCCGCGCGCAGCCCCTCGCTGCACGGCGGATACGTTCACCTGTCGGACGTCAAGATGGAAGATGCGCCGCCGTCTGGCAAGAAGCTGCGCATGTCCGGCAGTCACGCGGGCAGCGGCGGCCTCATGGCGCGGTTTTTCGCGTCGGCGGCTGGTTCGTACATGGGCGGACGCATGCGTCACGTCTAAATCCCCCCTTGTTCCCTTTCCCTTGCATTCAATTTCTTTCACCTGAGCTGGCCTCAATCACTTAATACCATATACCACATCACATGTTGCCTGTTACCTGTCATATGCCTTCGCAATCTTCTGCTGACTTCCTTATCTTTCCCTTCTTTTCCAATACTCTCTCTAATATCTCACCCACTTGGCCCTGTTTTTTTTTTGTTTTAAAAGCCCTCGATTCTCTCTTTTTCCCTTCGTGTCTCAACGGTTGTGCAATAAATACCCAGGTTTTTATACCAGTCTCTCGTTCTCTTGCATTCATACCTTTCATCTTTCTGCACGGTCGGCGTTCTGGATTTTGCTTTCACTCCCGCACGGAATAGGTCGGACAGTCGGTTGGGGCCATCAAACTAGATCAGGCCTACCCATGTTCATGTTTTATGTATTATTGTTTCCCCCCCCCCATCTTTATTTGTTCATCTATGATGCTTTCCTGTATGTATCATGTTTTCCCTTTCTTTTTTTACCTCTGATTCTGGTTGTACGTGTGCTTGGCTTGGTTATATACGCTATTAAACTATATGATATCTTGATAGGAATCTAAACCCAGTCTATCATTAATAAATCTACTATTCCACGCCACAATAGTAATACTAAACCCCCGACGACCATTATTTAGCCTTCAGAATAGTTCGAAACCAAGCTGACTTCATAAATCACTCTCTCATGCAATAATCGTTATCATGTCTCGGATCTGGTCTACCTAGTAGATGTCAATGCGCCCCTCCCTTACGGCGTACATCAAACTATGTACCTCCGGGCTACCTACATCCCGCCATTTCCCCATGCATGAATCAACCTTGACCCACTAGTTCGTAAGCCCTCGCGTCTCTCCGTAGGTAGTTCCGTGTCTCGTCTTAGACACGGTCTCAGCCAGCATGCCCCCTGCGAACACGTACCCGTGGGTAGGTCTATACCTGGGAACGCCCAATTAGGACTAGTTTACAATTCGCGTTTGTGCTAGCCATCTTAGGACTAGTCTCATGTGTAATTGACCGCCCAAGGCGGTTTGTTTGGACTGGCAGGATCATAATTATATGCGGACAGCCTCTAACGGTATTACGAAGGCGGTTACCTGGCAGACAGCCTTAATCATCATAAACGCTAGTCTATTATAGGAGAGCAATTACTAGAAGGGGGAGTATAAGAGATTATCTGGGTACTACGGAGTAGATAATCTACTACGCGGCTAAAGAGACTATCACAGAACTCTATAGGATTGTTAGACCGAAGTATGAGATAGGTATGAACGGCGTGTTGGGTTATCAGCTTGCGTAATATAATAATTAGTTCTTTCGTTGCCATTCTAGTACAGGCTGTACAGCTTTACTGGATTTCCTTTCCTTTCACTAAGGTTTTAGTTATTACCACAATAGAAAAGGGAAACCCCATGGTAGATAGCCCACAATCCATGTATTACAAAGTCGGGGCAGGATAGTACGACCCATGGAGCCCAAACCCGATAGCCGAATCACACACAGCACGTCCAACCTCCAGCATAGTGCATGCGTCCAAGCAGAGAAGGTAACTTGTGCCTGTGTCTCCATTGAGAACAACACTCAGAAGATACCCCGCATCTTCGGCCTGTGCTTCGCCATCGGGGATAAAGATGGCCTCACCAGGGGTATGGCGGTCCTGCTGCCACAGCCAGGACTCTTGCGTTTCGGGGTCGAATTTTGCAATGGCGTCAAAGAAGGATGACTAGGAATCAGTTTGGCGATGTAATCAGCGAGTTAATGGGCGGGATAACTCACCTTCCCTTGATTCACAAGGTTGTAGACATATCGGGTCTTTCTTGTCTTGAAGCGCGGGTTGATCGTTGGCAGGTCCCCGACACAGTTGTCATCAATTCTCAATATTGCCTCTGCCTCTGGAAGGCAGGTCGGTCCAGATGTGCTCTCCTCGGTGGCCCTGTGGCTTACAGAAGGCAGACGGTAGCGAACCAAGCTGGGGCGCGAGTTCTCACTGCCATAGTACCTCGTGACATTGGGACCGGTGGAGACCATGGCATCATAGTATGAGCGCTGGATTATCTCGTCGGTGGGATACTGGATGATATCGCAGATAATGTCGGTGGACCCGTCATGGCTCGTCTCCTGCCATGCGTTGACAGTATGGAAGCAGAAAAACGCCGGGCTCACGTAGGTAGCGACGACGCCTTTGCCGTGCAACCGGTCAACGACATACCATCGAGCCTGCACATTGCGATCGAAATGCAAAGCGTCTGCTATGTTTCTCTCCCAGAGTATCTTGAGCCCGCCGGCTCCATAGAGGGCGGGCCAGATACACAGAATCACGTAGTCGGTGCTGAGGAAGAATGAGTGCAAATAGGCTGCCTTGACATCGGGGCCCGTAATGGTTGCGATGATCTCGGTCTGCCCAGTCTGTGCGGAGGTCCTGAAGATGCGGTACGTTGCGTATCTGCCGATGTCGAGATTGTAGTTGTAGGCGTCTCCTGTCGTGGTATCGAACTCGGCGTGGGCGCACGAGAGCGGCCCTTTGAGGTCGGAGTGCAGGTCGCTTTGCCGGGTTACTCCTATGGGCTCCAGCGTGTCGGGATTGATCTTGACGGAAGTATGAGTTAGTCTCTTTGGAGAAGTGTCGAAAGAGGTGGGGAGTATCCTACGTGTTTCAGCACATTAGCATCGGTCAACGAGGTCAGACTGCGGAATCGAGCGCCATCAGGACGCGCTTGTAAACTTTCCGGCACACCAGGGGCCTAACGCGTGGTCCGGTCAGAGAATCAGATGTAAATCCACCAGTGGCTTGAAGAAAAGAAAGAGCTAACATTGGCATGTAGAGTGACTGCAGCATTGACAAGCCCTGGGTCCTTGGAACTGAAAGGCGGATGGAATATTGACTTGACCTTCTGGAAGATGCTCTCGCAGGGATCCCTCTTCTGCCCAAAGGTGATCCCCTTCAACGTGCCAGACTTTCGCGCTTCTTCAACAAGGGCATCGACTTGCCCTCGCGAGTTGTATAGCACCTTGCACGTCCCCGTGGTGGATTGAGGCACCAGCTCAAATCGGTGTACGAAGGAGAACCCGTCGAACCAGTGGCTGAGCTGGAAGGGGCTGTCCTTGACTTTGTACGTCCCGGGGCCAATTCTGTACAACGTACCAGCGAGCTGGTTCGGGAGGGATCCAACGACCTGGAGCTCCATGGGGGTGCGCGTCTCGACCGTGGCTTCGAACTGCGGGAAGATGATGCTATTTTCAGCTAGCGAACCTCGCCAAGTGTCAGACAGAGCTACCTACGCCTGCATCATTCGGCCAGTCCTTAAATGGTGCTCTGGGACGCTCTTGGTGCGCCATCTGTGTGTCAAAAGGTATGTCAGGAAGTAGTGCAGTGGATGCGGGGAAGAAATAAATAAATAAATAATGTATAACAAGATGAATCAAATCGGAGAAGACCACACAAAAAGATCAAGACTAAGTAGTGCGACTTCAACAAGGATCACAATGATGTCCCTTCCCCACAGACTGCGGTTGATCACCCGAACCAAGTTTGGCGGGGGAAAACAGGCCGGCCAAAGTGCGCTCCAATCTCGGAGGGTTTTCTTTTCTTTTTTATGGCAGCCAGTAGAGTTTGAGCCTGTCGGTCGGCGACTTTTTGCTCCTAGAAGCTGTCGGAATTATTGCGGGCGTTGTTGATTTCTGGCGCCTGCTTCGCTAGGTAGGCAGCATGATTCTCAGCGACTACTTCACACAGAGTATGCCTTTCAAACTCGAGTGTATAGAATAACTTCCTTTTGTTCCCATTTAGTCTATGGTCCAATTGTCGCCTCTTGCAACGATGTCAAAGGATTCGCAGATAGTCCAGGTTTCTAATCCAGAGGATGTAGACCAGGTGACCAGGATCCCACTAGACCTTCATCGACACAGGATGGTAATCGCAATCGCCGCGGCCTGTATCTTTACAGGGGGCGGGTTATTACCAGAGATCCTATATATTGTATTACTAAAGGTTGCAGGGCTCAAACTTTGGATAGGTACGCAGTACTCCCTTCTCCACACCGGGCACCGGCTTGGTAACAAGGCAAGTCCTACAGTATTTACGGTACTTGCATCCACAATCGGCGCGTTCAGTGCTCTGGCTCTGCTTCGCCGGACCTGGAACCTCGTTCGCTCCGGCTCTACCTGTCGACCGAGTGGCAGCAAGCGGCACCATGTGAGTCCAGCGGTGATTCATAACTGGTTCATGGCCCATTTTGATCTGTTCGCGTACATAGCTCGATTATTTCCAATGGAACTTTTTCACGGGGTTCTGTTACATCGCAGCCCTGATGATAGCAGCGATTAGCACGAGCCAGCATGACGACGATAACGTCGCGGACTCATCGACTCGACTCATCAGTCTGCCCCTGCCAGTTCTGATCCTTCAAGTTAGCAGCCAATTGCTATGTGCTTGTGTGATGAACCGGATGCACGCCCAGTATCCGTTCCGCGTTTCGTCGATGGATAGAACAGCGCTGGTGCGACCCGGGGTCTACACCATCGTCGAAGACGTGCTCGCGGTTGATTGTGGGCAAGGAGAGGAGTATCGCCGGCTGCTCGATGCTCGATATTGCTCGAGCATGGCGATTCGTGTGCTGCTGGCGCGCCTCGACTTGGCATGGGGCCTTTCTGGAGCGATCGTGGCAATAGGGCTCATCATCCTCATCGTGACTCTCTCAAGCAGGGATACGGTATTCCTCATTGGTGGGTCGAGCTATCCGGTGTTTTGCGGGGAGTCTCTCGCTAATTGTTTCTAGGATGGCTGGTACCCTGGGGGTGGGCCGGACTGCTGGCTGTGGCTACGCGATGGATGTGGGACGTTGCACTCATGCATGAAAAGGGCAAATACTAATAGCCGGGGAAGAGGAGAGCGTCACGGACCGTGGTCACGTGATTCAAGCATGTGACCCGCAAACCCCTAAAGTATCGCCGCGTAGCGCCTGCACTTCCAATCTCTCCGCGCAACTTATTCCTCGTTTAACAATACATACCACCATTCTATATGGACATTGCCCTGGCAACCTGGTTAGCACTTTTTGTAATGCGAGTGAACACATCATAATATATTGGGGAAGAGGGGGCCGGAGTCCCCGGCAATGGTTCCTGGGGTTGTGAGAGCCCACGAATGCACACCGGAATCAGTACTTGTGGCCAGATGAGGGGTCCCGAATGTACCCTGGTCGTGTCTCAGTGATAGGATGGCCAATTAGGACCGGCACTCCCGGCGGCACAGTCGGCTTGCATCCGGAGTGGTTCCTGGGGTCAGGGATTCACCAAATTATCACGCCAGGCATTTCCCAGGGGCAGATGAAAGGTCAGCCCCGTCATGCCCCTTTCGGGAAAGGCACAATTAGCCGCATAGACTGTGGCAGAAGGCTTGTCTAGAACTTGGCTGGCGTTCCGGACCAACTGTCTTAGCGGCGCACTGATAGTTACCCCGCGCTCGTTGGCATCTATTGAACGAACCTAACCTTTTCTACCGGGTGTTGGTGTTGGAGACCCTCGAGCGGTCATTTCAGGGAATTTTAGCGAGACCAGATGCACTGCACTGCATTGCAGCTCGCATAAAAAGGCCACGCCACCGCGTCCAGTCGCTCATTCGACCAGTTTCGGAGAGATACAACTTAATCCCACGATACAAAATGGCAGACCACGGCAGGACTCGGACTCGGACGGAAGAATCCGTCGAAGCTCAGTTGCGCTTGGCGTGTGAAGAATGCCACGCGCGCAAGATCCGTTGCGAACTGTCCGCGGCCACCAGCGGAGGTCGCTGCAAAGCATGCGCGCTAAACCAACGACAATGCCTCTTCTCGCTTCGGAATAGGACAGGGCGACCGCGAAAGCAGCCTCTTTCTCCTCTAACTGACCCCCCGCGAAACTCACGCACCACTGGCGGGCCTCTGCAGGACGGCCAAGCGCACATGTGGAGCCCCGACGACGCTGGATGGAATACTAATGGGTCGACCTGGCAAGCACAGCAGCCAGGCTGGGATACTGTCGGCCAGTTGATCATGCATGGGTCGGGTATCGGTTCTTTGTCGGACGCCGGTTTCTCAGACATGGGGTCAGTGGGCGACTCCTTGCAGATCGACCCGATCGTCCTCCTGGGGAGTCCGGGGGCCCTGAATGAGACCGACGGAGAGGGCCCCAGCGGACGCGGAGACAAAGGGTTCCTGGATGCGTTGAACCTTTACAGCAGACTGCACAATAACTGCAAGTCCACGACGCTCGATCTCCTCACCGAGGCTGGCCGGTACAAGGTGCGAGTGATATGCAACCTCTTTGACGAGCTGAGTCAGGCGGCATTTGCACTCCAGGACGATACTTTGCATGCGTCGCCGACGGTGCGCTCCGATATGTCCGAGGCCAAGATCATCGTGGTCGCACTCAGCGAGGCAATCCAGGTGTGCATCGAGATCATCCAGCACAATTTCCAAATACACCAATCCACTGCTACAGCGCCAGGAAATCACGTCGCTGGCGCCGACGAGAAACAATTGGGCGTTCAACAGAATGGCCTCGAGCTCCTTATCTGTTTGGAATTTTCCCTGATTCGGTTCCGCCATGTCATGTCCAAGGTCGAGTCCCTGGTTGCTGGCGCCCCACAGGGGAATTGCGATTGTTGGATCAGTTCTGCCCCCAAAGTGGACACTGCACGCTCGCAGGTCTCTGCACTACTGAAGAAATTTCGCAACTTCCAAGACTGATGGGGGTAAAGTTTGTTGCTTTGGATGTGGGTTTCGCAATCACTACTCCGTACTAGGTTGCATAGACATATGTACCATCACAATGACAATGACAATGACAATCACTCCAGGCTGTCCCCCTGTACATCTTCTCCACTAGTTTCCTTCCTGAGTCGCTCCGGAAGCAGTTTGCTCTCCCTAACAATCTTGGTGGCAAGCGCCGACAAGGGACTCGGGCTGAGGATGTCGAAGACGGAAATTTCCGTCTGGAATTCATTTGCCATCCAGGCTCTAATTTCAACTGCAACCAGCGAGTTCACTAGCAAGCAAGTCAGCATCAAGATTCCAAATAGCGATCTGGAACGGGTTTCCGGCTTACCTCCATATGTGTGCAAAGGCTGCGCACTGTTTATATCTTCCACGGGAATCATCAGCACCCTCGCCACACGCGAGACAATCATATCCTCCGCAATGCCCGACGCAGCTTCCAGTGACTCCGCCTTGCTAATTGCCTCCAGACCAGCCTGAAGCGCCGCATCGTCGTTTTCTACACCCCCTGGCTTCCACAGCGTCGAGAACTTGGCATCCCGCGCCCAGTGAGCCCGTCGGAGGACGTCGTCCATCTCCTGGCTCGCGCCCAGGCCAGTGATGATCCGCGCCGGGACCTGCTTCCCCCGGTCCTGTCCCTGGTCCTGGCCCTTAAATCGGGGACCTCCTGCAACCGCAAGCCCCACAAGGTGATGGACCTCCTTCTCAGCAATCTGGAATGCCGCAGTATGGGCCAGGTCCGCTGCCCTGTCGGACTCGGCGATGTATCCGACGTCGCGGACGGCGCCGAGATCAATTGCCGTGGCGGGAAGGCCCTCCTGGCGCCGGAAGAGAGCCAGGGCGTCTTCAAACGCGTTGCCGGCTGCGTAGTTGGCCTGCCCTGGATTGCCGATCACGCCAGAGATTGACGAGAGCATGATGAAGAAGTCGAGGTCTCGCGGGACAAGCTCGTGCAGGTTCCAAGAGCCCTGGATCTTGGGACGCGTACTCGTGATCCAGTCCCCGTAGGACATTTTTTCGAAGACGCCATCCTGATGATTGCATCCGTGTTAGGGGCCATACGGGCGCTTCAACAGGGGGGACAATGAAAGGAGGATGCAATCAAAGAAGAGGGATGGATGGACTCACCTTGAGTACCATCGAACATTGGATCAAACCCTTGATCGGGGGCATTTCAGCGGCACACTGGGCCAGCGCAGTCTGGAGACTGGCCCGATTCGATATATCGCACGCATAAGCCCTTGCGTCGCAATCGTGCCGACGCAGCTGATCCAGGAACATCTTCGCTTCCTTCCTGGAGTCGCCTGATCGAGATATGAACGCAAGGTGTCTGGCCCCATGCGACAGGAGCATATCGGCAATACTGCGGCCAATCCCCCCCAATCCACCAGCTAATAGATACGTCGCGTCCGGGTCAGCCGCCAACGGCGGTTCTACCGGAGGAACCACGGGGACTAGATCTTCGTCTCGTGCCTGGACGACAATCTTCCCAGAGACCGCACCGGACTGCAGGGCCCGGAATGCCTGCTCGACCTGCGCGTAGCTGTACACGGTCAGGGGGACCAGCGGGTGGAAGCGCTTCGTCCGGAAGAGATGAAAGATCTCGTCGAGAGCCCGCGAACATTCCATGTGGACGGGGCTGCACTGGTGGTACATCTCGAGGTTGAATCCGATATAACTGACGCCGCCGATGAAGGGACCCATGTCGAGGCCGGCGTTGTTCAGGATATCACGTTTGCCGATCTCGACGAAGCGCCCGTGGTCTGCGACGCAGGTCCACGACTGCCGGAGGAGCTCGCCGGAGGTCGAGTTCAGGACGACGTCGACGCCGCGGCCGGCGGTCATTCTCATTAGGCCTTGGGCGAACGTCGTATCCCGCGAGTAGAAGATGTGGTCCTCGGCCAGATCGTACTGATCAATAAGCAGGTCTTTCTTCGCCTGGGACCCGACGGTGGTGTAGATCTCGACGCCGAGGTGTTGACAGATCTGGATCGCAGCTTGCCCGACGCCGCCAGCACCGTAGTGGATCAGCGCTGTTTCATTGCGGGTCAGGTTGGCCTTGTTGACGAGCGCGATCCAGGCGGTTAAGAAGGACACTATGGCTGTCGTTCCATCTTCGACTGTCATGTGGGATGGGACGTGCTGGATGCTGGTTGATCGGATGCGGACGTGGCTGTTGAAACTGCCCTGGAGCATACCCACCACTTCACAGGGAGAGAGAGCCTCAGTCAGCGTTTCATTCCTTGGTCTGGTCCGAGGGTTATGTATGGAATAGTACCTTTGTCACCTGGCTTGAACTGTTTAACCTGCGACCCAACATGCGTGATGATTCCGCCAACCTCACAGCCCAGAGTCGGCGTAGGCACCTGGCCCAGCGCGGCCATGATGTCCACAAAGTTGAGCCCTACAAATGACATGGTTAGTATCAGAGAGATGAAAATAGTCAGGGGGACAAACCAGTGCAAAGGACCTTCATCTCAACGTAGTCCGGCTTCAACTGCTCGCGAAACGCCTCGTCATCCACAAACGCGAACGTGTTGAGCAAGCCCGGCTCCCGCAGGACCATTTTCAACGGCCGATTCTCTTGGAAGAGCGGCTGCAGACTCGCCTGGGGCACCTTGTCTATCTGGGTGATTGCCGAGTTCAGCTCCTCATCTTCAAAGACGCGTGGCACGTATACGCAGCCGCCGTGCTCGGCGAATTCCCAGTCTCGGGTTTCGCGATCAGAGGGTCTTGTTCCCAGGACGGACCGGAACACTTCGTAGACGATGCTGGCAGCAAGCTCATCCTGTGGAATTGTCTCGAGCGATAGGTCGAGATTGCCGAGGCGCTTTGTCGAATCTTCTGAGCGGACAGTGCGCAACAGTCCACTGGCGACTCCTGCAAAGGGCTGCGAGGCTGCACTGGCAACTTGGCCCTGCCTGGTCACCCAGATCACACCTGCGCTGTTCAAGATCAGGCTCCTGATTGTGACAAACTCGTGTTCGGACATGTCTTCAAGCAGCGGGTTGTCGAGCTCGAGGAACGACACTACAGCCTTGCCCGTGAGATCCTCTGGCACTGTGTCAAGGGTAGCATGGCTGACGGAGAAATCACGCTTGGTGAGCAAATCCCCCAATGTTCTGCTGAGCACATTACTCTCATGGGGACAGTTAGCTCTATTGAGAATGACCACCTCCGAGCAATCATATTCGGTGCTGAAAGGCACCGAAGTCATCATAACAGAGACCTCTCGCAGGTCTGGGTCCGCAGAATCGTTAACGATGTGTTCGATACCCGTGAAGCCAGCTTGTTTCAGCAGGGAGTCCCATTCCATCTCATCCCGGGGTGTATTCCACCATCTTGCATCGGATCCCAGAACAAAGGCTGTTCGGGGCTGGTTGGCCGTTATTCCTGCCACAAGAAGCTTCCCATCGGGTTTCAACAGTTTCTTGACCGCTGCTAGCGCTACCGCAAGATTCACTCTGGGCATCAAGTTGGTCATGATAATGTAGTCGTACGAGCCAGCCTCAAACCCTTGTTTCTCGGCGTCTTTTTCAACATTGAGCCGCTCCGCGTCAAACGAAGACCATTCCTTGGAGATGATTTTGGCCTGAGAGAGTGCCTCGGACTCGTATGCTGTCAGAGTATATGTCGTGAGGCGTGCGCGTCCTGCTGACTTGGGTGCGACGCGTTGTAAAACAGACATTGCGCAGGAGGTTGACCCGTCTCCAACCTCGAGTATGTGGCTATCGGGGTTGACGTCTCCCGCACGGTCGAGGAACTCCGAAACCACAGAGTTGACAAAGGATCTATCGACTGCGTCATTGAGGAATTTGGAAATCAGGTCGGGCGTTACGATGGGCTCGGCTTCATGGCTGCGACTCAGGATCTGCGTTAGCCCGCTTCCCACTGCGTCGATCGTCCGCATCACTGGGCAGGACTCGAGGTTCCCAGATTCGCCAAAGGCCCCAAAGGTCTCATCTAGTGGTTCGACTGCGATTATCTTCAGGCGGTCGATATACCGTGCCAAGGGTGGGCTCGTCACCTGTCCTCCCTCTAGTTGCGGAAGGGTGGAGGACACTTTCTGGGCGCACAGGATCGCAGCCCGATTCCAAGCTCTGGCCTCTTTCGAGAAGGCCGGCCGAAGTACCGGAAAGGACTCCCAGAACCTCCCCGCTGTAATCTGAGAAGATACAACATCCACCCGCCAGTCCATCCGTGTGCAGATCTTGCGAGGAGCATGGCGCAGCTGAGTCGAGGCGAGTTCCGTGCAGACGAACCCCTTCAGGATCACCTTGGGCTCCGTCCACGCATCGTCCGAAAGGACAACATTCCCGCTTTGCTGCAGCCGCAACCTGGGGTTCAGCGTGCTGTACCCGCGCATGCACGATCCAACGGGAGGAATCGAGGCCGAGACATACAGCGACTCGATCATGCTGGGCGCCATGGCAGGGGAATCATCCTTGACCGTCCCACAGCAGATCATCATCTGGAAGGCCGCGTCTAGCAGCGTAGGGTGAATAGGAAGCGGGTACTCGACGCCCTCGGGCATCCGGGCCGCCGTGTCCTTGATCTGCAGCTCGCCGTGACCGAAACCGTCGCCCGTGTGGATCTGCGTGATGTTGCGGAAGGCAGGACCAAAGAAAAGACCCAAGTTTGTCAGGCGGTCGTAGAGCCGACTGGCCGGTTGAACCTTTGTGGGTTTCTGGAGAATCGCCGCGTGCTCGTCTTTGTAGGCGTTCCAGCCCTGGAGAGCTTCAACGGCGTGGTCGACCTCGTTGGGGCCACTGGCGAGGATGCTTCGTACGAGACCTGTACAGTGCTCTGTCGCGGAATTATCATGGGCCATGGACAGAATGCTAAAGTGTGTCCAGTGGGTGGCTGTAGAGCCGCTGCTCCGGGTGCCGACGTTATGCGGCCGGAATTGCAGGATCGTCTCGACCACCGCGACAGAAGAAGAAAACATCATTGGTCTGGAGAAGGTGACGTCGTGGAATTCGTAGCCCTGGATTGAGTCTGCGTGAGGCCCAGCCACCTGTTTGCAGGCCTCCAGCACCATGGCGAGCATGGCGGCACCGGGGAAGATGATGATGCCCTGGATTTGATGGTCCATGAGCCAGGATATCTCAGCTGGACTGATAAAGTTGATCCAGCGCGGAGCCACGGTGCTGTGATCGTCTGCTGGGAGGCCCAGCAAGTCGGTGCGCGGCGTGGTCCTCGTCCGCCGGATTCGTGTGGTTCGGGCCTCGTGCCAGTATCTTCGCTTGTGGTTGAACGGATACCTTGGCAGATTCACCAGGGGTTTACATATACATTGGCCCCATGGCGAGCAGGTGTTGGAGTTGGCTCGTCCCAGGTCCAGGGGAAACCCCAGGGCCCACAGTTTGCCGGCTGCATCCAGTGCTGTCGCCGTCGCACTCTTTCCTCTCTGCAGTAGAGACGTGTAGGTGACCGAGTTGAGCTTCACATTCGGAACATGCGCTACAATATCGCGCAATGGTCCCTGCAGGGCAGAATGGGGCCCGATTTCGACCAGAGCGTTCACACCCGGTGATCCCTTGCGTCGGATCTTGGACTTGGTGGAACTTTGGCTCAGCAATGCCGTAACTGCGTCGGAGAAGCGGACGGGGCTTAGAAGATTCTTCACCCAGTACTCCGCGTCCAGGCTGGAGTAGGGAGCTTGGGCGCCAGAGACAGACGAGAAGAACGCGACGTCGGACGTCGTAGTGGTAGGCCAGACGTCTCGGATTGATGCCAGATACGGCTCCGCGATTACTTTCATATGCGGCGAATGGTACGCGATTTGAACCTTTAGCCTCCTGCACCAGATATCGTCGCTCTGCAGCAGCCTCTCCACCTGTACCACCGCACATATATCACCGGAGACGGTCACGCTCTGGGGACTGTTGATGCATGCCACTACGGCTGCTCCGTCCGTCACCCTGTCTAGATAGGGTTGAATCCCAGACTGTGACAGGTTGACCGCCAACATAGCCCCCTGCCTATGGGGCAAGAGAGCCGCAATCTGCTCGGAATGCAGGCCACGAAAATAGGCGATCTTCCACGCTGCGTCTCTGCTGATTGCTCCGCAGGCGTAAGCTGCGGCTGTGGTGTGTTAGCTAGATACTCCATCTCCGGAATCTCTGAATCTCGGGATGTTACGTACCGATCTCTCCACTCGAATGACCCACGACAGCCTTTGGACGCACCTGCCAATGCTGCAGGAGCTCTACAAGGGCCACCTGGACAACGGTACACAGGACCTGCGAGAACCGCGGCTCATTGATGCGGCTCTTCTCCTCCAACTGGTTGAGCTCGTCAAGGATGGAGAAATCGCTTCCAAGTGAGAGTATGTATTCATCCGCCCGACGCAGGCTATCGCTGAAGACCTCCATCTCCTGCAGCTCCCGGCCCATGGCAAACCACTGCGCTCCCTGCCCAGTGAACACCCATGCGCAGGAAGGATGCTTGAGCAATCGTGTTGCCCTTGGGGGCGTGCTTTCCAGCGCCTTTCGGAGATTCTGCAGCGATGTCGCGACGGCGAATCCGCGGTAGTCGAATATTGTGCGCCTCTCAGCGAGCGTGTATGCAAGCCCGAGCTCATTATCCAGCATCGAGTTGTGCCCCTCATCAGACCCCTTTTGTTCTGGGTCATGGCTGTCCCTGACAAAGTCCGCGTATGCCTGGGCAATGCGGGTGACCCCGTCCTGTTCCGGGGCCGAAAAGACATATAGCTTTGGCGTAGCGTTTGACACGTTATCCAGAGGGTCAATGGAAATCGCGGAGTCTGGCGATGATGGAAGCGAGTCCACATGGAGCCGTGTGTTATGGTTCGCGGTAACGTTTCTCTCTGGTCGGGGGTTCAATCAGCACATATGCTTCTAACTATGGGAATAGAGATATTTCTCACATACCGGCAAGATAGTGAAACGCGTCGTCCAGGATGACATGCGAATTTGTACCTCCATACCCAAACGAATTAACGCTCGCCCGGCGTAGCCCCGGCGTTGGCCACGGCGTCAGCTCAGTAGGGATGCAGATGTTCCATCTTTCCAGGTCAAACCGCGGATTTGGCGCCTCAATGCCATGCACAGCGGGGATCAGACCATGCTCGAGAACGAGAACTGTCTTGATGAGACCCGCAATCCCCGAGCCGCCTTCCAAATGTCCAATATTGCTCTTGACCGACCCCACAAGCAGTGGAGGGCACCCATCTGCTGCTCTTGCGACCCCAATGGTTTCGCCTATAGCGGACAGCTCGAGGGGGTCGCCAACGGGTGTCCCTGTCCCGTGGGCCTCAAAATACACTGTTTCGGAAAGCCCGAGGCCGGCTGCCTTGTATGTAGATCGAATAAGGCTTCTCTGGGCCTCTGAGCTGGGCACTGTAATTCCTGGTGTTTTCCCGTCTTGGTTCATTCCCGTGCCCTGCGTTCAGTGCGAGATGGTTAGGAAATGCAACCCAAAGAGGTACGTATATCGTAGGCTCACCCTGATAACTGCCCTTATAACGTCATTGTCTCGAATGGCATCCACTAGCGGCTTCAAGACTATGACACCCATCCCCTCGCCCCGTCCGTAGCCATTGGCACGGCTATCAAAGCTGTGGCACTGCCCGTCAGGGCTGAGGAATCCCAGTGCCGATAGCCCACGCCATACCTCGGGCTGGATCATGAGGTTGGTACCTGCAACGACGGCCTAGTGTCGACGAAGCTTAGTTAGTACCTCTGCTGACTGAAATGGTTTGGGGGGGGAAGGGGATACCATCTTGCTTCCGCCGCTGCGAATCTCCTGACATGCCAGGTGGAGGCCGACCAGGCTCGAGGAACAAGCGGTATCAATGAGAAGAGAGGGGCCTCGGAGGTCGTAGAACCACGATAGGCGGTTGGCGAGCATTGCGCCGCCACAGCCGGTCGACGAATATGGGGACATGTATGCATTCTCTCGCCCCGAGGTGATTTCGTAGTCCTTTGTGAAGCATCCTACCATCCTGTTCGCGTGTGCTTTTTAGTGTTCTGCTCCGCTAATAAATGGTTTCTTAACGTACACTGCTGTTTGACTCCCTGTAACGGTCCTCAAAGGCATCCCAGCTACAAGGGAGCATGTCAGCACCCATTCTGTACCGGGAAGAGGAATATAACGTCTCCCCCTACTTACCATTCTCAAACGCTTCATACGTCACCTCCAACAGAATCCGATGCTGCGGATCCATCCCTTCAGCCTCACTCGCAGTCATGGAGAAAAACGGCGCGTCAAAGGCCGCAATGTCCTCCTTGAGAAAGTGGCCCTCCTTGGTTGTAATCTGCCAGGACAAGTTAGCACGGTGCACATCCATTCCTAGGCAGCAGGCAGTCCTCGCTTGCCGACTCCACTCCACAGCATTTGGGGGTAAGCACTTACAGTGCCCTGCCGGTCAGCCGATGGGTGATAGTACGCCTCTGGGTCAAATCGATCAACGGGGATCCGAGTCTTGGCCGACTCGCCGTTCCGCAGGATGTCCCAGAATCCACTGGCGGATCGGGCCTCGCCGGGGAAGCGCCAGCTCATCCCGACGATGGCAATCGGTGGCCATTTGTCGTCCATGCCTGGTGTAAGGAAGCCCACCCTGGTGATAGAGGGGACTATTCGAGTTGTTCAAGATGTCCCACTTACGGTGGGGTGAGTGGCAATGGGATAGATAGTGCTGAATCAGGTATAATACCCATGGGATAGAGGGCCATGCGGCTTAATTTGGCATTTTATAGACTGATCATAAACCAGTGCTTAGGCCTCCTCCAACTCCAGCATACGGCGCAACCCTACAATCTACTGTCTCTATCCCCAGAGCCAGCCAATATCCAGATCTCGCACACCTCAGGTTAGCCTCAACACCAACCTACCTTGGAAGCCGCTTGGTAGGTCTCCGAAGCAACCTCCTAGCGCCATCCACTAGAAGAGTAGAAACGCACCGAGAAAAATACTGGCCGAGCTTTGACATACCAGGCGCCGATTTTCCGAAGACTATCTAACACCGACAGCGGCGGGTTTAGAGATCTCTCCGCCCGGACCCAAATGTCGCCGCCACACACCGGGGCTCAGTGGCCAGAACAAGTCCGCAGATCAGGGCGCCTTCACCGAGAAGTCACCTTGATGGGGAAAGCCACCGAGGTATTGAGGGGGGGCAAAAAGAGCCCGAGAGCAAGAAGGTATGTGTCTTGTGGACTAAGACTAACTTATATCGGTGATGTCCGATCCATCCAAGAGAGGAATCCAATGCGAATCATCTCTAGGCGGCTTATCTTAGTAGAAACATAGGTAAGGATATGTATACCTATTGACAGTGAGACATTTCTTGTGAAGGCTGAACTATAGACCTGCTTTATAGCTTGGTTGTAGGCAGTGGCTATATGGGCTTTCTATACCTCTTGTTATTCTGACACTGATGTGCTGCTGGGCAATCAACATGATTCATACATGCTTGCATCGCATAGTTATCGCTGTCACGAAGTGAATAACGTACTGGTAGGGGCAGTTCTTGAAGGGAAAACATAACATTTTATAATTCGTATAGTGGTGACATGCTATAAACGAGAACCAAAAAAAAAGACAAACACAAAACCAATCCTTCTAATTGCCGGCCCGATGCAAGTGGGAGCCTTCCAACAACCATCCCTTTATAGGACCCTTGTTACATCCACCCCTCTAGCATCCACAGCAGGACACGCTTCCTCGCCGCCATCCAACCTTGACTCCTTCACGCAGCCCCCTCACCCCTAGCCGCCTCAGTCCTTGCATACGCCTCCTCTAAATCTGCAAGCCGCTGCTTGATTGACTGCGGCTTCCGCTGATACGTGCACAGCGTCGCAACGACGCACGCCGCCGCGATCCCCGCACAAATGCGCATGTCGGTGTTGAACGTGCTAACGTAGACCTGGCGAACGACAAGCTGCTGGCGCACGGGGAGTCGCTTGATCGCGGCGGGGGTCCGGTAGAATTCATCCAGTTGCCCAGGTGTGAGGATTCCGGCGAGCGTGTGCTGGACGTTTGTGTTGAAGACGATGAAGCCCGAGGCGATGCCGATGCTTCCGCCGAAAATGCGCAGTTGAGCGACGATGCCTTGGGCGACGGCTATAAAGGGATATTTAGAAGAGTATTGCAGTAGGATATACGCATTGGAAGACAAGAACAAGGAACGCACGTACCATGATCCTGAAACTCCACCTGCATCGTCGTAAGAAACGTCATTGTAGAGAGACTCAACCCGATCCCAAACCCCAGAATCGCTTCGAGTCCCCACTGCCTCGGTGCAGGATCTACCGAGTCCGGCAGGGTCGAGAGCGAGGCACTCCCAATCACCATGAAAATGCTCGCCAGGTTCAGCGTCCAGAAGGCATTGTTTCGCTTCGCAGACGCGGCCCCGCCGATGGCAGAGCCGACGGCTGTGCCTGCCATCAAGGGGAGGAGCAGAATCCCCGATGCGACCGCGTCCTTCAGGTTGACAATCTGCGCGCGCAGGGGGATGTTGACGATGGCTACAAGCATGACGAATCCAGTTAGGATGGTGCTCCTGTTGCGGGCCCGTCAGCGGGGTGCTAATGAATATTCTCGGGGGATTGCTTCCAAAGAAACTCACACAAAGCCGGCGACCATGACACGGCTGGACAGTAGCCGGAACGGCAACTGAGGCCGAATCTGCTTGAATCGCGGTTTGGACGAGAGAACCCACTGCCAGTAGACGAGCGCTCCCCATGACAGAGCGGAGATGATGAGGACGATAATCACTGGGGCGCTGTTCCACGCATAGGCTCTGATGGCTGCTTCATTCAAGATGAAGACGAAAAGGACCGATCCGACAAGTATGAGAAGGGCGCCAAGATAGTCAAGGTGCCGGAAACGAACATTCTTCGCAAAATAGAAATCATTGGGCCACACGAGTAGCAGGGTGACCAGAGGAACAAACGCACATGGGCCGCTAGACAAAGTGATTTGATTAGACAGTTTTCTTCATCTCTTGAGCTGTTGCAAGGACGGACTTGATCCAGAATCCCCAGCGCCAGGTCCGATAACTCGTCAGGGCGCCCCCGATCAACGGCCCGCTAATCCCAGCCAGGGCGACCACCACGCCGATGATGCCAGATATTGCGGGGAGTAAAGGAGGAGGGCTGATCTCGGGATAGATAATCATGGCCATCGCGTACAGCCCCGATCCGCCGACTCCCTGCATCGCACGGAAGCCGATGAGCTGGCTCATATTCTTCGACGCGGCGCATCCCATCGACGCGCCGAGGAAGATCACGAAGCACACGCACAGGAGCAATTTCCGGCCAATGACATCAGATAGTCTGGCCATGAATACGGCGCATCCTGGGTTTGTATTAGGTGAAGAGGTCTCGAGAAGAGCAAAGCAAGAAGTGGATATTCACCAACATAGGACAGGGTGTACGCCAGGACGATCCACGAGCAGGTTTTGAATCCATCGAATTCATCCGAAATGGTGTATAGCATGGTCGAGATAATGGTGGTGTCCATCAAAGACAGGAACAGTCCGATGGCGATGCTGCGGGAATTCATAATCAGGGCTCCGTCCCTCATGCCTCTCTTAGTCTTGCGGTCTCACTCTCACCAAAGAAGAATAATCACCAGCCTCCATGTTGCAATTGTCGGGCGCGGAATCTCAAAGGATGGAGACACATCTTCACTGGTAGTCGTGGCCACCTCAGAACCCATGATGATTACCCAAGCAGATGGTAGAACGATATAGAAGGGAATTCACACGGACAGCTACAGGCGCATCTGAACAGTGGACGATATATTAGGGCTGGCAAAAAGGTGGTGCCTAGACAACTCAGCCCAGCCTAAGTGCTTAAACAGCTAAGTCCGATGCTAGGGACACCATCCTCGCTAACACGCAGCAGTGATTGGTGCTGTCGTGAGACTCGTGACTGTCGTGAGGGGGGAAACCAACCGGCGTGTTTCTTCGGCCAGATATCTGCGCCGCTGCGGCGATGGACGCTTGCTAGTGTCGGCGGCGGCATGACTGTCTCAGGTGCTAGGCTATCCTCATACGATCTGATTTGGCATTTGGCCTGTCGGGGGACGGCGCTACTTGCGTACCCGACATCGCTAGATCCGCCGATGGACTTGCGGTGTCAACCTGATGCGGCCGAGGAAGCCTTTACAGACCGACGGCCAGGTACATGTATACTATGATTTGTATGTTCTGACAAAAACTGTCTGTCAGGATGGCTCGAATGGTGGATATGCTTGTATTCGGGTAGGTGGAAGATAGAGCTGGCTAGGGAGACGAACTAAATACACACTGTGCGTCACATGTGCAATCACGTGAGCGGCCATACAACCGGCAGGCCAACATGTTCCAAGTTGCTTCAGGCACCATAAAACAAGATTTGTCCAGGAGTGGCAACCCATGGCCTATAACCAAAAATCCAGGAACGAACCATTCAATGACAAAACCTGAGCATATCAGTTCTAGCACGTTTGCGACTGCGAGCAGCACAAGAGTCACAAACTTTGTAACGGGCCTCAACTCTCAAGCCGGATGGCAGATTGGTCGATAATGTGCGGTCTTCACTTGCTTCTAGAACATTGCTTGTTATCGTGGGTTTGATGACTGACAGGTGACATAGAAGCCTAGCTTCACCTCTGCCGGAGTTGTCAGTATTGTGAAGCTCCAGTCCCTTCAGAATCTCACCAATGTACTCTCCACAGAGATCCAAGCCAGCTCAAAAAAGCCAAATCCCCTCGCTATTGGAAGGTGTATCGCTAATCTCACATGGCCTATTTGAGAAATAGTTGAAAGATACAGCCTCTACGTCGGTACTCATTGGCAGAGTCTAAGATATCACTCACAAGGCACCACGTACAGAACACAATATATGAACATGTCCCTAATCCTATATATTCCAGCTGATTAACTGTCACCGCATCTGCGCCATCCGCATAGCCCACTCAACGGCCTTGAGCACCGCCTGCACGTCATTCATCCGATGAGGCACCTTATGCACGCCCTCAAACTCCACAACGCGAGTCAACCCCTTACTGCAAAGCCTCGCTTGCAACTCACTATGCGGCCGCAGCGGGTCTGACCGGCCGATGATGTGGACCGTCGGAATGGATATCCGCTGCCTGTTGACCAAGGGGTGATACACGCGCGGGAAGCCCTCCATCCCGCCGCGGGTATTCCATTGCGTTCTCGCTGCATGATCGTGCTCTGTGCTGTTGTCCACCAGCTGGCGGACGAGTGCGAATAGCTCCTTTGCCAGTGCTGCCTTTTGGCCTGGGAGTAGTAGAATCGCGCGGTGGTTCTTGAGACGCGATAGCTTGTGCGTCACGGCAGCAGCTCTATTATCGTCCTGGGCGAAAGCCCCTCGCTCGAGCTCCTCCATCGTTGCCTTATCTTTCTCACTCTCTTCATCGTGCTGTACCTGTTTATAGTACCGGGAGTACTTGGCAACAATGTCCGCGTTAAACATCGGATCCGGCGAAATAGAGAGCACGGCGCAGAAGAAGATCGCAAAGCGAAACGGCGGCGGACGATCGGGATGACATATCTCGTGGTGGTAGAGGATAGAGAGGATGAGCGACGCTCCCTGGCTAAAGCCAATGACTCCGCCAAAAGGGCCATCGTCTTCAATGACGTCCTTGACGAAATCATGCGCGTCTCTCACCTGCGACGAGGATAGCCCCTCGTACCAATTATAGAAAGGGCCCGGCAAGTTGGGAGGGATTTCTATGGTGAAGAATGATAGAGGCACGGCAGTGAGCATCTCGTACATAACTCGTGCAGATATGGTTAACGAGCGATTGTACCCTTTTAACTCCCGGGGCCCGAGGACAGCCTGGGAAGTGGTAACTGACTACGACGTACCTTTTGCGGGCCCACATGATACGGGACCATCAAGAAAGACATAGTCGTGGGACTCGCCGATCATGGCACAGATTAAGGACATCTGCTTCTCGAATATCTCGGCAGATGCACCCCTAAGCCGAGGGTTTTAGCAGATGAACACTCCCAGAGAAAGAACACTAAAATGTACCACGGGTGCAAACAGAGAATCTTCATCTCGTCTGTATTTAATGCGGGCAATTGTAAATCAGTGAGGATTAGCCGGTAGGTAGAGTTATTATAGGTATATAGGAGTTCGGACATAACGGCATGGAGGAGTTGCCAGTCGGCCGGGGTCTCTCATGCCCAATCGGCGTGTATTAAAGGGTCCGAAACACCAGTAGAAGAACTACGGATACCTCGTGGGAAAGGGTTCCTCCTACAGAAGATAAAATGGCACCCAGCCACTTGGCAAACCTAGCGCGTACTCTAGACGTCTAGATAGGAGTAGTAGATTATCTGTGAGCCTGTAGTACCCCGGTATCTCTTATACTTCGTCTTCTAGCAACCGCTTTCCTATAACAGACTAGCGTTTATTAACACGCCTTCCGATTGATTAAGGCTGTCTGCACCGCCTTCCTAATACCGTTAACACCGCCCGCAGTATAATTCTTATCCAACTGCATAATCACTTATGCAAAGAATCTAACAAAACCAGAAGGTCTGGTTTGGGTTCATGCAATGGAAGGAAGAGGCCCGAACCTGGCACATTCCATAGTTTGCACGAAGGCGATTAATGCTTCCTCCTTGATTTCGTCTTGAACACGAAGAGCCTTCATCTCCTCAATCAGGGTTTCTTCGGGAATTCGATCACGTCCCTTCGGTAGCTGCGTCGAAATCTGCGGATCTGCAGACTGCCATCTTCAATGGATCAAAGTTTTCGAAAAATTGAGGGAAAATAGACTTCAAGCTAGTCATTAGGTTTGTATCCCATCTGATTGCTCAGTGTATTTTACCAATGTGCTAAAATAAAGTGAAAAAGTGTTGGATCGTTCATGAACTTCATCTAGCATGGCTGCATGATGAACCCTTTTCTCGCTTGATGCGTTGATCTGCTTGTTGCCATTGAATCTTGTTCTTTCAGCCAACCAATCAAACCTTTTATATACTCCTTCATCCGGTGCTCCTCATGCCAGGGCACTCTGTGTCAGAGTCCTCTTATGGTCTCCCAATAAAGGGTGATGACGTTCTTAAAGCAGTCTCTTTGGAGCTTGTTCCTCGTTCTGCAGCTGCTCCGTACACCATGCCCTGTTCATTATATGCAACATCCAAGTCCTTCTTGTTGCCGCTGACACGCATTATGGAAGCTCAGGCGTTCAGAAACGAAGTCATTGCCGCTTGCCGCTCGCTCATGGGTGCGTTTTGCTTCCATTACATAGCCAAAACGCTTTCAACATCAATCTATGTCCCTTTATATGCCTACGACCAGGCAGAGCTGTTTGGGATCAGGACGTCCATGCCGCCGGCGTCTGGACTTTTGTTTGTGACAAATAGGTTGCTTGTCGAAGCTTCTCGGGAGTATAACACAGAGGGAACTAGAAACGCAGTGGGCAGTCGGAGCTTGAAAGCGTGCCCGGATAGCTCAATAGCCTCGTAGCAACCTGCCCATTGCTCCCCAAGCTTGTGGCTAGCTGCTCAATCCTTTGTAGTAACAGTCACCTGATCGCCAACACCGAAATCCACGTGCCTCCGGTGTTTATCGCTTCCAGTCTGGAGACAGACATCATGCCGGTCCGAACTCATTGAACGGACAGAACCAGACCAGAATATGCAGTCTCGTTCAAAATGCATGATACTCTGGCCTTAGTTAACCGGATTGCCAAGATAATAGAACACGTCTAGGCTGTTTGTTCAAGTGGAAATTGTCTGAAGACATCATTCCGGTCCGAATTCGTTATCCGGACAGAACCAGACCAGGACCTTGCTGTCTTCCCAAGTCCGTCATGCACCTGTACTTGGGTGGTAAGTCAAGTCTTTGGAAAATACACAACTCTGTCCCCGTTCGGCAGAGTGAGTACACCCAACACTACTGGTCCGGGATGACAGAACCATTGAAATCGCTCTAAACATCTTGGTCCTGACAGGAACTGTCAGAAGGCACCAACATGGGCCAAATTCATTGTCTGAATATTTCAGAGTCTTGCCCCCAAGGTAGCAATGCACCTGGGCTGGCTTAACTCCTTCTGACTGCGCATCCAGGTGGCAACTGCTAGACGGCATCATGTCGGTCAGAACATGCTGCCTTGGTATTCGGCAGCTTGCCAAAAGCAGCAATGCACCTGGGCTTGGTTAACTCCTTCTGAATAGCAGGTCCGGGTGGGTAATGTTGGTTGTGGTCTGAATGAATTGTCTTGACTCAGTCAGCAAAGTGTCCTTTGTTGAACCCCGCCATCGTAGCCGATTTGATCGGAATGCCAATTCCTTGGGAACCGGCGCTTGTCTCGAACATGGCCATGCAGGAGAGAACCGATTGCGTTGACATAATCAATATGTCCGAATTCAAGGCAGAACCGTCATGAGAAGAGATTTACCCTCGGGGTCATACCACGGTCGCCTTCTCTCGAATGGAACACAACCGTGCCAGTCTAGATCTGCTGCCTTGGGCCCATCTAGCAGGGGCTTCATCCGATTTTCTGTGTGGCGGATTGCATTCCGCGAATTCCAAATCCACGGAAACAATGATCCCGCTGTAAGTAGTTCCTCAGACCAGCCGGGGAACTGGAATTCTCCGTCGCGCACTATCGACGAAGGCTGCAATAACACGCAGTTTCTCGGACCTTCTGATTTGACGGTCCGCACGCTGATACCGTGCTGTGGGTAGATCACTTTGTGAAATCTATTCTGCCGCTCTGCGTTTGCCATGGCAATGTTCTTTCTTTCCCATGCTGAGAGGAAAGCGGCATAGGGCCATGACGCAGAAAGTCCGTTCCTAGAAGAGACAGGCTAATTTGTTAGCCGAGATATGTTTGAATTTCAGGTAAAATGATGAGAGATGAGTGCTATAATGAATGAGAGCGGATATTCACATGTGCTGGTTGAATCTCAGATACGTGGTACCTACCGATGACAGAAGGAAGTAATTGTACGGCCTAATAACCCTGACCCGTCCATCTTGCTATAGGCAGTCATAGCTTATAGAGTCTGTCGTCGAGAGCCTGCTCACGAGAACTGTGCATTCTCTCGTTCTTCTGGCATGAAGGCTTAGTGGTAAGAAATTCGAACACAAGGAGTCGGCTGTGTGCTTTATTGGTGTTGAGGAAAGGAAAAAAGGAAAAGCCTCCAAGCCATCGAGGATGGCCTTTTGTTTTTGTGGTTGTCTGACTCTGTATACTCTCCGCCAACACAGACAGGAGCCCAGCAAATGGCTCAACCGTGTACCCCTTGACTGATCCCTCTCCTGTCTCTCATGGAATTGTGTGTGAGGACAGGCACGGTTTATGCCCAGTCAAACCCAGCAGCCCTCATTCTCAAGGCGGAGGTAAGTTGCCCGACCACTGTTCCGTTGCAGGCAAGCATATTGTTAGCTCCGAGATGTACCAGCCACGAATATCTCCCGAATATCTCCGTGCTGCGTTAGCAAAGAATCCGACCGATTTTGTGCGCACGAGGCTACTCTGAAACGAGGAATGCCGTCTTGTTATTGGAAATGTATGACTTGGTTGGCTTGCATTTCCAGAGACCCACAAAAAGTTTGATTGTAACACCGGCATTGCACCCGGGCTGCCATGTTTCTGGTCTTGACTTCTTCGTCTAAATAAATTCCCCGTTCTTGATATTTGACGGGTCTAGGTGAGAATTATCGATATCCATGGGGTTTGCCCCGGATGCTTCTGCTCTGGTAACAGCAGGTTCGGCGGTATGTTTCACGCTGCCGCTCAGCTGGTCGTCGGAGGTCGCTGGAGTATCCAAACCACACACTATCTATGCTCACCAGGATTCCCAGGTTGATGCAGGCTTCGGATCATAACCAAAGCTGACGTGACCAAGACGATGATCTCTTGAGGACATGAATGGCGCATATTGCCAGTCACACGTAAATAACGGAAGTGAAGCCTGGACAAGTAAGGGCAACGCACAGTAAAACGGCCCCGGCCTTGATGAAGAGCTGTGAAGAAATGCCTTACGAATGGCCAGGAAACAGTTGGACCCAGCTACCCCCAATGATCCTCAGGAGGCTTGCAGCACCGAGCGGGGTCAGATAGCCCAGCCACCGAAGGAATGTTGTATGCGTCCTCTGTATCCAAGATGCCTTGAACTGGTCATTCTCTGCTCGTTGTCGTACTTCGTTGTACAGCATCCCTGAAGCAAAGATGAGATAAGGACTGCCTATGGTATTCAGAATAGGCCACAGTCTAATATGCATCATCAATGGCAACCTGGCCTAAATAACTCGAATGCTTGCATGATGCTGACGAGAAGTTTCTATCTGGTGTTGACTTGGTAGAGGTTCGGGAAGTTATGGGGAAAATTCATAGCCACTCCGGTAGTTAGACACGCTTATCAAGAACCAGCAGCAAGGAATTGTTGAGCCTGTCACGGCCCATTTGAGGTGTGGTGTTGCAGATAACCCCGCAACACGATGATCTAGCAGAAGGGTTCCTTCTTTATTGGCATTTTGTCCATGTGCATGCCAACCATGCATGTCACTGTGTCGGTTATCTTGCTACTCACACGCCGATGGCAATCATGGAATATTAGTGTTTCCCGCAACAATGGACGCGGTGGTGTCTAACTTTTCGGCGCCATCCCACGACGATGGTATGTCAGTGCTGCCGCCATCTCTCCGCGTCAGGCGAATCTCAGCTTCCGATGTATTATCGGGTTCCCACGAAGCAGATTCGTCCACCATACCCTCTTCTTCCATAGGAGGAGCGCTATAACCCGCTGCCTCAGCAAGGAGATGATCCAAGGCCTCGATCCTTCGCTCAAGCTTTCTGATCGATCGTCTTCACATGGTCCATGAAGTACTTATACCCCTGCGTCTGTCACTGCTAACTGTAGTGACGATATTTCCAATCCCGCACAGTGTTCATCACCGTTCTTTTTAGTCTTGATGTCATATTCAGGCGATTCAGTTATCACCACATTATAGGTAGACTTCTGCTGAGGGCTTCGTTGCCCAACTGCCGTCGACAGGAACCCACAGAAGCACCTTAGACTTTCCCAGCATTCCTCGATCAAAAGTTGGGGCCTCCGGCCGGCATAGAATCCGGTGTTGCAGGGCCAGGATTGCATTTGTATGGCGTCAATTATGGCGGGTCGTTGATGTTTGTTGGAATTATCAGCATGATGCTACATGCTATCTGGATCAAAGAACAGAGATAGAGGTATCGAAGACGTTATATCTTCCTGTTCCCCACCGGAGAATAAACAGGACAGAACGTTACCCCCACGGGAAACTCCCATCGGACCTCGCTTGTAGGCCCCTTTTGTGTAGATCTGCCAATGCATGGCTAGTATTAGACCGTTTTAGGCATGTTTCGTAGAGCTCGGTATGGCCACGATAGCGAAGCCTGCGGGAAGGGAACTCATTGATACGTGCATCGAGGATTTGGGATTTTGATGGTGTTGCAGGTTGATGATTTCTAGCTGATTGTCTGGATTCTCGGATGATACGCATCGTTCGCATTGGGCTAAGAATTTGGCTGTCTCGCAGCATTGATAGGTGGCGGATCATAATGAGCTGTCCTCGAATGGCTGACTGTTCATGTTTAGAAAGGCGGCAAACCCTCTGACGATCCAGCGAGATCACGCAGCCACTGGAGGTTGGATTAAACCAAGCCCGACAAATTCAGTTGTCCCGTCTAGGTCCAACACCATCCTTCATTTTGCTTGCCCAACTCACCAGCCAGTGTACAGCATGGAACTCATATCCCATAAAGCATTGCCGTCGGGGCAAATATCAGATGATGGCTCAACACCCCGCCCAGCAAGGCTCTACAGTCCCATAGCTCAATCCTCCTGAAATATTTCCTGCACTCTCGGATTGAAGATGGCGGGTTCTGAGGTCCTAACATATCTTAGTGGCCCGGCAGATCAGAGGACCATCTACCTGAATCGTGCCAAAGATGTGAGTTTAGTTTGCAAGTGCCTTCCACTTGTCTTCATTTGGCACTTTGGTGATGATCATAGGCGGATCGTTTCTATCGGTCGCGGTATGCTCTTCTAGTGACTCATCAGTTGCAGATGCAGCCAACCATTCAGCTAAGCTCTTAGGTAGGCCTGGTCTGTCGAGTCTCGTCCCTTTAGCCCATTCCATAATATTTCCTTTGATAGGAATACCCATGGGCAATGGGGATTTCCTGCAGCCGAAATTGCCTCGTTCACAAGATATTGCAAACTGCGGTCTTCTTTCAACAAATCGAAATCTGTGCTTCTGTTGATCCGGACGACTGCATGAAGAGTTCGTCGTCGAACCGTTGATCCATAGCGATCACCAGCTCTTCATCATGGAATTTCATATTCAATTCGTGAACACCAGGTAAAGTCGGGATGCTCGTCTATACTCATGTGACATGGGAAAGGGTCGCCATTTTCAAGGTTGAATAGCTCAGCTGGACGTTTACCAGAGCACCGCGCAGTATAGCAGCAACCAGGGTCCAGGGCCCACATGTGGTGAATCCTTGTCTCGAAAGGAATTCTGATGAAATTCCTATAGGTTAGTCATCTAGACCCAACATGGCATCTCAAGGAGGAAGCTCACAAGGCTCAGAAAAACTCCATCTCAACTGCGTATCTTTCATTTAGGAGCTTGACGGCACTGTTATGAGCGTCGTGCATATTCTTATAGAACTCCTTCTTTCGGGCCTTTACATTTTCTTCCTCTTGGTCTATAGCAGCAACGTGGTCTTGAACTTGTTTCAGCAGCGAAGCTGCTTTATTCTCCAAAGTCACCAAATTCCGCCGATTTTTCCTCAAATTCTTTAGTAAAGAACGTCGACCACCGGGATGGAGCCCTAGCGTCTGATCTCACTGAATTATGGGCATATTCCGCTTGTTCGCTTGGGGTTGATCAGACTTTCCCCAAGGATCGATTCGCGCTATTTCAAGGATTCGCCAACAGCGGGAGGGAGTGAGGAGAATGCCGTCCCTCATAACAATTGTTGGAAGATGGCATTCCATCGCACCATGGTGTATGCATGCAATGCAAAGAGACTGCACCTCCTGAGACTGTTTCCGATGCACAAGGCTCTGGGACGGGCACTAACTTGTTCTTCTCTACCCTGATGACCAAGCTCAACAATCGAAGTCGACTAGTGTAATAGCACTCGGAGGAACGATAGCAAACCGAAAATAGACCGAACACAGAAAGAGAGAAATGTGAACAAGACCATTATCCGTCAGTCACATCAACTGATAACCTGCTATTTGGTAAGCAATGCCATCCTCTTGGCCCATTGACGATACTAGGACCATATTTGAACCGACACATCATATAACCCTGGAACATGTTCATCAAAGAACAGTATGAGGAAATCCGGGTTGAGGTATTTTCCGAACTAAAAATCACCGAAGTTAGCCCCCCAAAACACTGCACCAGCATCTGAAATCAATTTGCTTACCCGCCAAGAGTGCAGTCCTTCTGTCAGTCACGTTGACATCAACCTTTTGACCCAGAAGGAATATCTGAAAGAAACAAGGGTCGGTGCATCTCTCTATGCCAAACGTCGCGATGGGCGCGAAATCGATCTGTTATATAGGCCGACTATTAGTATTAACAGTCACTGACCATGAAGATAAAGCAGGACTCACCGATCTTTGAAGTGCATGAGAAGCAGGGAGACTCCTCTCGTTGATAACGGCAGGACATAGCGTCAGCCCGAAGTGGGTGCATACCCAAAATCTGTGTGCACAAAGGACTGCAGGGTAAGGAGAGGCACCGATGGATTAAGGAAGAATGACATATTGGTTCAGGAATGAGTCACCTAATCTGAGAAAGGCGCTGTCGTTCTATTTGTAACTTGCGAAGAACTTATGCCTTCTAGTCTATGGATCCCCGTGACAGGTTGTATTGGTCCACCATAACTTGTGGCCGACTGACCCCAAGGATAGGAATTCGTTGCGGGTTGTACAAGCAGATCCTTTCGTAGTCGTCTTGGATGCTGTTTCTCTCTCGATTCGGTTCCATACACGCTGGTTGTCTGTTTCTGCCCCAGAGGCCAGTTGAAAGGAAGCAATGAGCATGGAAGAGACGAAGTAGCTTTGTCCATGCTACGGACTCGAATGAAATCTAACATGCAAATCCAACACGTTAGCTTCTCAGTCGCTTGAGACATGATCGTTTGGACTTACCTTGTCCGACCGATCAACATATGATGATACGTAGGATGATAGGAACATCATACGACTGTGAAGGGAGGATCGTATGGTAAACGAGAGAGCAGTCGTTTCTTGTTTAGTTCGACAAAGATAGGAAAGAACAACAAGGATATAGAGGAGGAGGAGGATAAGAAAGAGAGAGACAGGAAGAAGGAGGTAATGGGAATAGCATCTCGTCAGGCAACCCCAAGCCAGCCGCTGAATACCCGTGAGACTGATTTGCAGTCCCACCGGATGAGTATGACAGACCAGAGCATGCATCCACAGGTAGTTTTGGGGCACTAAGAAACAGATTGGAATTGTAGAGCAAAACAATGCAATTCTCGGTCTCCAGGACATGAACTCATATATAAATCATAGGAGAGGAGACAGGCAGCTGGGGAAGCAACAGCTAATCAAAGTCTGTCTCCAAATGTTGGAATAATTGGACATCATGATACATCCTGCCTACTCCCACGGCCAACAAAACATCACGGGGAGAAAAGGGGTCAAGGCCAGGGTGCTTTTCCAGGTTTTCGTGGTGCAGAAAATGACATAAGGACTGCAAGATTCTCGGCACCCAGTCTAGTGAAATCTGCCTGAGATGAAAAGGTATGCACTGTTGCAAACATACCACCTCAGTCTGGAGAGCTGGTGGGAAACAGAATTGAAGGGCATTTTGGCCAGATGAGGTATAAACATCATCATTGACATCTGATTATTAAGATTTGTTTGGAGGGGTAGAAAGAAATGAAATATCACAGAAGGATGGGGCAGGCCTAGCAGGCCTAGGTCGCACAGTGTAAATGAAATGGATGATGGGTGGAAGTGGTTGGGTATCAAAATGAATACCTCTAGCTGCCTCTGCGAAAAGAAAAGAGTCGGAATGAGGGGGGTATATATATATACACTGGAGAGAGACAGTAGCTGAAGAGAAAAGAGTTGAGACGGGGGGTGGGTATATATAAACACTGAAAAGAAACAGAAAGAAAGAAGATGGTGAAGAGAAGAAAGAAGAAGATGGAGGAGGGAGGGACAGCACGCTTTAATATACCACAAGTCCAGGTCACCCGTCGGTCTAGACCCGCCAACTCAGCTGAATTCCTCGACATGGATTAGATACAGGTGGGATGGCACAGACGCAGACACCCAGGAGGTATTGCGTTGCCATTTTTCTCTTTTCCAGTTTTCCGTTTTCGTGTACATGTAATAAAATAAAATAAAAAATTCGTCAGGTCATGTACAAGTCCTTGCCACCCAATTTTCCTACACGGCCGGCGCCTCCCACGAATCCCGTTTAATCTTCATGACGGCCGACTGCTTATGTGGGAATGTAACCTCACCTTCCTTGTAGAAGCCCGATCGCTGGAGATACTCAATGACCCTAAGGTGCGTTGTTAGCGACGTTCAACAGACCCAAAAATCTGCCACACCACGGAAATAACTCACTTGACGTTATCCACCCGTGGCTCCAACATAACGGTCTCCGTGCGCAGATCCGACAGCCAACACCAGTGCACCAACGCATCGAGCCAGATCGCAACTCGGTGGGCTCCTCGAAACTCTTGCTCCCCCACCAGCAGGTGGATGCCCCGATCGTAGTTGCCTGCTCCCCCAATGAGTGGGCCCAGACGGTCCTCCTTGACCCAGTAAAGCTCGAAGTATCCAAACGGCTTGCCGTCCCAACATCCAATCACCGGGAAGCTGTGCCGACTGCTCAGGTTGTGCCGCAGAAACTCCTCCTGCTTGGCGATTGGACCGCCCTCCCCCCAAGACGCATTCACCCGAGGGTCATTCATCCACTTGTGCAGAAGGTCCAGGTCGGACGGACCGTCAGCCTGCGCCGGAGCCGGTCCTTTCGTCTTGGCAGAAGGCAACGAAGGCACCCGGAAGGACAAGTACTGCTGCACGCTGGGAATGTACCGCACGTAGAACACCTCGCCCTGGTGAGGCGGCTTGGGCCGTACAGGATGCCGCACGCCGTTTGTAAAGGTGTACTGGGTGGGCGGGGGCGGGAAGTACGTTGGAAGATGACTCCCCGAGGCATACGGTCCTTCATTGGGTGCGTAGGGGGCTAGGGCCTCCCCCGAGGTGGCGTGAGACTCGGCTAGATACATACTGTTGCGCGCCGGGGAGAAGGTGTGTGCGGAGGACTGCGGAGTGAGGGTGAAGAGAAACAAACGGGGATCGAGTTGCCAGAACGAGCGTCGGCTCACAAACATCGAGCCCCAGATGTCTTGGTCCGACGGGTCAGCGCCGACGCAAGACGCCTCGCTGCTGATGATGCCCATTCGCTCCAGCTTCTGCAGCAGATTGCGGCCTTGGAAAATCCCCTCCCGCCTGAGGTAGATGCGCCAATCACCCTTCGGTCGTCCCGATGGGGGCGTGTTAACCGACGCCTCCGTTTGCATATGCGGGTTCGGCTCCGGTTCGTGGAAGTACCACCACAGGGTGACCCAGAGCATCATGGCAATCTGACGAGTCGGCGACGTGGGTGGCTTGTAGTCACTGTCCGAGGGATTGACCATGTAGGAGAGATAGAGACTGTCATCTCTCAAGGTTGGAGAGGTGAATTTTCCCTCGGTGCCGTCGGTCTCTCGGTCCTCCGTTTCCTTGCTCCCCTCTACATCCTTGGAAGGTTGGTCGCTGTGGTGTTTGGTGGAGAGGACGATATTCCAGCCCGGAGGCAAAATCGAGCTGCTGGTATGCGCATCCTTCGACTTGAACATGACGCCACCAAACACCGGTGTGACGGTGAAGAGTTGCCCATTGGGCAGGTGGCACAGATTGTGTCGCATGATGGACGAGCAGGAGGGAGTGGGAAGAAAGTTCTCCGATACTTGAGTTAAGGCACCGCTGAACAAGGAGGGGTTGGGGGAGCGGAAGGAGAAAGAGAACGGAAAAGATAGTGCGACGTGGGGAAAGGGGAGAGGGTCAACAAAAGCGCACACAGACAGAGCCCGTCGGACAACCTTGTTCGAGCAGGTTGTGACTTGTGGACTGATTTCGTGTTGCTCCTTGCCTACTCGGGAGGTGACGTAGGCCCTCCGCCTTCCCTACAGGGACTAGCGCATTGCCGAATGGAGGGGCATGCGGCTGACTCAGCAGGGCCCCTCCATCGACTGGGTCATGTGACTACTGATGGTTATCTGATAATCGATCGGGGAGATCAGGATGCGGAAGGTCCTACAAGGCTATGTCTGGCAGATATATTGGCAACATGAATCGGATTCAGCAATTTAGGGAGTACATAATTAGCAACATTAAGCCCACTACTACCAAAACAAGCCAAAAGAGTACAATAAAAGGCCACGAGTCAATCCTGCGCAAGGAGACATCAGAACCGGCCAGCATAGGGAAAAAATAAAGCACAAAATACCCGTCGTAGCCAGGGCAGTGGTAAGAAGAATAGAAAAATATCAATAGCAAAACATGGGCCCGTGGACCAGGGCCAGACAAAAAAGAAAACTTTTTACCCCGTCAGCAGTGTCAACGTCGGCAATCCGAATTCTGGATCCAACTGCTACTGCTGACAATCGGGGGGTTGACGAGAGGCATCCAAGCCCCCGCCCACCACAGAACCAATCCCATAAAAAAAAAACCAAAACCAGATACAGCATGATACACAACGCTATCACAAGACATAGTCAAAACCGACTTTTTCTTTTCTGCTTTTTAATATTTTTCTTTCACCTCAAGCATTGCTCTGAGCTTGGGCCAGAGCCTTCCAGTATTGCTCGCGCTGTTCGGCCTCCTCAAGAGACTTTTCCAACTGAGCAATACGGCGCTCCATGTCATCTTGCCGCTCGAGTTTGCGAGCACGAGACTTTCGGGCAGCCTCAGTGTTACGAGCCCGTTTCATGGCGACAGGGTCGCCCGAATCAAACTTGATGGGTGGCAAAGGCTTGCGCTGACGAGCATTCACACCGGCAACGGTGGAGGGCTTGGTTGCCGGGCGAGAGGAAGCGGGCGACGGAGCACTCGAAGGCGACCGTGCCTTGGGAGAAGACACGGACACCTCTTCTTCCTGCTTAGGCTTGGAGACGGCAGCGGAAGTAATGTCCAACGTAGCCGAGTCGAATGGCATGGTAGAGAAAGTATCTTGAGTGGGGAAGAGAGAATCCCACTCCTCATGTCCAGGTGCCAGTTCCATGTCGGTAGCAAACATGGGAGAAGTGTCTTGGCTGAAGTAGCCTGGCGACTCGAACGAGGGCGTGCTAAGGTCGGTGAAAGAAGTAGATGGGGGTGCCGAGGCATCCATGAGCAAATCCTTGGGCGAGATGGTCCCCGGAGGGGCATCTGCCATGGACTCCTTGGGGGCCATGATGCCGGTGGGGATCTGCTGGGGCGAGAGCATGGACAGCTCGAAGTCGGTCCCGAATTGGTCGGACGGGAAATCAAAGAGATCCGGAAGATCTACGGAATTAGCCTGGGTCTCTTCGACGAATAAAAACGGCTCAGAGGAGACGATCGCAAGCTTACCCTGAGCCATGTTGGGCGTCGACATCATGCGACGATGATACGTCGGTTGAGACTGCTGGTTTTGATAATACGAAAGATGGGCGGGACTGTGAAACAAAGGGACGGGTGGACGATTCAAAGGGGCAGAATTCGGCGCGGAATTCGAAGCCACGGACGCGGCGTGAACACGCAAAAGGTGCTTCCGACTGGAGGGACTAGACCGATGAGACAAAGACTGAGGGAACCCGGTAGACTGCGAGGCAAGTCTGGCCACACGAGGTACCTGAACTGGCGAGCTGGCAAAGTGCCGTGACTGCGGCTGCGGCGGCTGATACTGGAGCTGCTGCTGCTGCAAACTGGAAGATTGTCGTCGAGGAAGGTGCCCGGAACGAACCAGAAATGGATGGTAGGCAGCTAATCTAGGGGTTGGAGCCGAAGAGTCCCTGGGTCGAGGCTGGGGACGAGGGGGATACAGAACAAAGTCCTCCTGCGGGGAGCTGTTGCTGTCGTTGTTGTTGTCGTTGGAATTCGAAATCTGAGCCAAAGGCTGTGGGGGCGGGGGTGTTGGAAGCCATGGTTGCTGGAGGTTATCCGTGTTGAACGACGTGACGTCGAACGAAGAAATAGTGTTCGGGGAACTTGAGCTACGCGGTGCGCTGCTGAAGTTCAGAGGTCCTGGGACAGGAGACTCTGAAGAAGAAAGAAGAGGGGAGAAAGTAAAAGACGAGGTCCGTTGAGGATCTATGATGTCTGTCTCGGATGAGAAAGACGGGCTCTTTCCGTTAGACGGATTTAGAAGGCCATTTTGCAACAAGCGCTGGAGGGAAAGGTCTTGGTCAAAATGAGAATGTATGGTGGCGGATGTCCGCGATTAATCTAGGGCGAGTCGGCGACAGGATATGGGGAAGTGGTGAGGGGGATAGACAAGAAAGAAGATAGATGGAAGATGGAGACAAAGAACAGGGGGAAAGGGAAGAGAAAAAGCGCCAGGCAGCGACGGGGAATCAGGCACTTCTTAAACGCTCGAATGTGCGCCCGCAGCCCGCCTGGCAGCCAATCAGGGCGGGGGGCCGCGCCGCCTGTCGGGCTAACCGGATCGAGGCCAGGCGTAGAGCCGACGCGGTCAGCTGGTGTGAGTCACACCTTCGCCGCGGCGGATTGGCCCAGTCGCCCCGGTGCTGCCCCAGGCATTCCCGTGCCTGGGACTCTGGGACCGCAGGATGAAACCCGTTCAGCCGGAATTGTCCAATAAGGAGCCTGCAGCCCGGGGGCAGTCCGCCTGCGCTGGTAGGCATCAGCCTGGGGCCCCTTTGCCCGTTGCGCATGTCGCGGGCACAGCCTCTGTCGGGGACTGCTTTGGGAGCGTCGCGAGCGCAGCCGGAGCCGCAAGTGGACTGCTGACTCAGCGCGTTGGTGTCGTCGAAGGGCGCAGCGCCAAACCCGTTCGGGCAAGGGGGCTTCCGTGTCTTCCGCCCTCTTCTTCTCCTTGCCCACCTTTTTCACTCTTTCAGCCTGCCAGGTTCAACAATTATCGTGCTCTGGGATTTTATCAAGCGAGATTCCTCCCCCCTTGCCAATTGACATTGATGCCTGGAATGTCCGCAGGTTGACCCATCGCCGTGCATACGAATTACGAGGTGTCTGCGCAACCCGAGATGATCGGCTCCAGGGCTCTGGGGATACGGAATCCTCCCGACAAGCTGACCAACAATCCTCATTCCTCAGGCTCACCACAGGCTCACCCCCGTCGCAATTATTCCTCCCAAGCCGGAGGACTTGACATCCCAATATGACTACGCATATACCACTAACAGGTCACTAACTATATTAATCTCTCCCTCCCCCATTCCCCAGTACTTCGTACAGAGTACCTACTCGATCTTCAAATGAAAAAGACACATGGAATCTCTGATCACCAAATCCCATTATTAATACAGACAGGCCCGGCCCGACCTCGTTTAACGACCGCGGAGACACTCAACTCTTATCTATGGATCGATTGTCTACTCCGAAAGGGTACTCCGGAAGCAAAAAATTTTCTGCAACCCTTTCTTTCCCACGAGGGTGGAAACCGCAAAAGCAATACGAAAAATGAAACCAACCACGGTTACTGGCCCCCTCCCCCCTCTCCTAAGAGCGCCGTCCCAACTTTAGGCTCCTTTAGCCTGCCAAAATGGCAACAACCAAGGTTTGGCATTTGAGAGAATTAACCGCCGGAATTTGATAGTCCAGTCTAGTGGCTGGAGGACACAGGTGCTAGTGAGGACCCCCCGTTGTGGTGCGGATTTTTCAATTAATAATGTGGCCGATCTTGGAAATCGCAATCTTGTTTCTTATTTGCGGAGGTTGGCAATTTGGCATTACGGAGTGTTGTTCTGATGGCAGTGGGCACATGAACGTGCCTTGGAAAAAAAGGAAGAAAAAAAAAAAAAAGAAAAAGAAAAAGACTGCGAAGTCGGCGCTGGTTCCGAGTTAAATTCTCGCGGAATGTGAATTGCGACGGGGGGCGCATTCCTCGCTCGGGTTTTGCCGTGGAGGTGGCTTCCGATCCCTAGGTTGGTAACAGGTACGGAGGTAGCGAGCAAACAAGCACCAACACAAGCATAATGAATGAATGCAGTATTAATTATCACCACAGAATGGCCCTCAAACTCCGATCAATATTTTCTTTTCCTGATCCAGGCCCCCAGTACTCCGTACAGCGTAAAAGATGTGATCCAATCCAACTCAACATCTAGCCTAATAAATAAAGTAGCACCCCCATACTGTACGCCCGGGGTGCTCGTACTCCTCTGATCCCATGACCGATGATCGATTGCCTTGCAGAGGATGATCTTGCTAATGACGTATTCTCCTTCTCTCTGCATCTGGCTTTGCGCAACGCCAGACGACGACATTATTAATGGACTGGTTCTAGAGCCGTGTGCGAATCGCGATTTCTAAGCCATCGGGCTAACTAGGTAACTATGTGTATGTTATTCTTTGGACCCTGCTGTATTTGATTCTGACTGGTCTTTTCTTTTGTTTGATTCGGGAGGAGGGGGGTGAGCATGTGATAAAGAAGGGCATGTACAGTACTTTTGGTGTTGGAGGAGTGGGACCGGTTCTACTTAGGTAGTTATATATATCATTATCATTAAATGTATTGCGGTTGTACATGTACATGTACTGCACCAAAACACGAGGATATTTCTACATAGTATATCTTGAGAAGACCTACTACAATCCCATTTATATGCTGCTAGACAGCTGGCAAGCAATTATTCAATATTATTCAAAATATTCCGCTCGATTTATGATGGTCGCAAATGACATTATGCTTGATTGATTCAGAAAGCCCACGATGCGGCATACTGTAGTACTCCTAGACCGGAATCCAAGCCAAGCGATGGCTGCCTGTCGGACCTGAGAATAAGGTACATCTAGTGAGCTACGTGTCAATGGCTAGGACTCCATTGCCCATATGGCATATGCATGCCATAACCCATTGACGTCCATCCACACCGCATCCACATGGGTCGGGGTGGAGATGCAGATCCCCTCGAACCAATACAATCCGCCAGGTTATATTGAAGCAATTCATGCGAAGAATCAACTCTATTAATTATTACCTATGATGCTATAAAAAACCAAGGTATGACACAATGGTACTATCGGCATGCTAGACACACCAAGACCACGCAAAGCATACCGTGCCGAAGTCGATAGTTCGGTCAATCCGAGTGGTGGGAGGGATCCAACATTAAGTACCAGGGGGCCCATACCTCATCACCCTTCCTCCCACAGCAGGGTATCAAAAAAAAAAAACAAAAGCATCAAACGGCAAAAAAAACAAAAACAAACATAAGCTCAGTATAAATCAGAACAAAAAAACAAGTGGTATCAATCTAGTTTGGACGGCGCACAGCATGAACTCGCAAGACCGACCCGGGCCTCCCTTGCGCGAACGGATATCATAAAAGGAATGAAATTCGGTCTGATGCCGAGACACCAGGCCGGGAAACGACCGCCAAAGCAACACAGGGTATCAGTGACACTCTCCGGCAGACACCTTGCAACAAGGACACCAAAGAAGCGACAGCGCAAAACAAACAGATCAACAAACAGAGCATGATCCTTTTTTTTTTTTTTTTTTTT
>NGZO01000002.1:5241680-5255299 GCA_002215965.1 Aspergillus persii | reverse complement strand
CCCCCCCCCCCCCCCCCCCCCCTTCGCTCCCAATCAACGCAATCCGTCATGCAAATCATTCATGCTGCTGTCGTAAGAACGTAACTATCAAATCAGGTTAGCGCGCCGGTTCTGATCGACCAATGGATTACACTCACGAGGTAATACTGTCCATGCGTTCCGTGGTCAACTTCAGGCTGACCGTTAGGAGTTCCCGCGCAACCTCCGGCTCCGTCTCCCGCAAGGCCTGCCATTTGGCGGCACTCAGACACCAGGCCACGCAGTCCTGCTCCGCCTTGACGGTCGCCGTCCGTCGGGTCTCGCTGAAGAACGGCAGCTCGCCGCAAGGTCGCCCCGCCACGATGAGCTCGAAATACCGCCCCTGGGGTAATTCGTACTCTGCGCGGAGCATGCCCGACTCCAGGAGATAGAATGCTTGAGGCACGTCGCCTTCTTCGAACAGGATCGTGCCCGCGCTATAGCATTCGCGAGCGAAGTACGCGCATGCCGAGAACCAAAAGTCCTCGTTCCGCGGGCTCAGCCCCTGGAAGGTCTGCAGCAGGAGAGGCAGGGGCTGGCGCATCGCGGACCATGCCGACGGGACGGTCACGGCCGTCTCGTCTTCGTGAAGGGTTGTGGTCGCAGCCTGCTGCAGGTACCGGTGACGGGGCGAGCTCACGATAGTGTCGTGCATCTGGGGGGTACCATGGGCGGCAGGAACCTCCAGGAAGACCGGCGATGCTTTCTTCTTCACCAGGGCTTCGCGATGGCTGTAGAATACCTTGAGATAGTCGTTCTCGCAGAATTCAAGAGCCGAGTTGAGGTCTTCGAAGATCTCCACGCCGTTCTCAGGCGTGAAAAGCCCGACGTTTTGGAGGCTGCGGCCCACGTCGCCCTGTACATCCAGCCCTGAAAGGATTACCTGCACGTTTCGCTTGCGGAGCACTCGGTTGATGCGGGTGAAGGCCTCGGCTGCCGAGAAATCCATACCGTACACTCGAGTGAAATCCAGAATCAGGAACTGGATGGGGCGTCTGTTGAATGACTCCTCTTCGATGAGACCACGCATGGTATTCTCGACATTGACAATGGTCCCGAAGAACAGATAGCCGCCAAGCTTGGTGATGAGAGTCTGCTGGCCTGCTTCTCTCAGAAATCGCTGTTGGATAGGGGGCCGCCTGACCGTAGAGCCTGTAATCTTGCCCGAGAACGTGGCTCGGATGGCCGACTTGCGCGATGTTTGGACCACAAAGCTCATACAGGCCAGGATAATACCGATAAAGATGCCGACGACGAAATCCCAAGCCCCCATTGTCACGACAATGATGACAACCTCCTTCAGTTAGCCAGCAAGTTCGATGAGCTATCATTGAACCAACTTACTGTCGCATATTCGTGGTGGTGCAACTTGCCCCAAGTATCCACCAACGCCTCCTGCATCAGCTCGATGCCCAGCATGAATATGAGAGCCCCCACGACCATCACCGGGATGAATCCAACTATCACTGGGCCGATGAGAAGAATGCCCCCGGTAGCAGCCGCAAGGATGATTCCCGCCAGACGATTATTACCCCCACTGTCAATAAACAGCAGACTATTGGTATATACAAGATAATTCTAGGCCGCCAAATTAGCGAATGCGCCAGTATATGCCGGGCGAAAAAAAAAAAAAAAGCGAAGCCTACCTGTATGCTGCCTGCGAACCCTGACAGCGCATTGCTCACCCCATGAGCCATAAGCTCACGGTCCACGTTCAGGTTGTCCTCACCTGTGGATATTCCAAGGGCCGGAACGTTGATAGGAACATGAAGCACTCCGAAGAATGTGAGAGCAAACATGGCGGGAATGGTGTCCACAAGTGCAGTCCAATCCACAGCGGCAAAGTCTGTGGGTGTCAGAAGTTGGATAGCTCGTAATCGGTGTAGGTAGACTCACCATAAAGCGTATAGAAATGCCACCAGGGGTTAGACGACGATGGTGCATCAAACACCCACCCGCTGTCACGCAGTGCATCCATAGGCACTCGCGCGCTTAGTTTGACAACGTAAAAAATGACAGCTACGCCGATAAAATAGCTACCCACCAAGAAATTCGAACGCACAAAACGCTTTAAAACAAGTAGACCAACCGCAAGCACAACTGGAGTTATCCAAAGAAATACAGTATCCAACTGGAAGAGCTTTTGCAACGTGGGAAGTGTATACTCAAGAGACCCTGGCAGTCGAGCCGATACCTCCACTCCGGTCTGCATGAGGAAGAAGCCAACGCCACCAATGCAGCCGATCAGGATATGTCTGGGGAAGAATCCAATCAAAGAGCCCAGCCCACACGTTCCCATCAAGAAGAACACTATCCCTGTTAAGACAGAGCTAACGGAAAAGGCCAAGATACAGGTGGCCAAAACCGACTTTGGGTTATCCGGACCAACGCGCGCAAGAATGGTAAAAGCCATTTGATGGAAGAAGGGAACGACTTCAATCATCTCACTACCTATACCACCACGGAAGATAGACCCTCCACAGGAGAAGACCAATTGGGCGATGATAGTACTGACGTAGAACATCGAGATCCCGTCCGACCCCAGCTCCGAGAAAATAGGCTCACCCAAGGGGAACAGGATCATTCCGTACGAGAGAGCATCGAGAATATTGAGCAAGAGGCCGAGGAAGACGGACGGAAGAAGGCTAACGGGCTCAACGATCCCCCTCTCCCACAACGTCCGCCTATCCCATGATTTCGGGTTGCTCAACACCCGAATAAAAAAGGTCGCATTTGAGAGGGCATTATGGAATGCATTAGGCCTTTGCTTGACTGCCACACCCTGCATTTCGACGTCTTCTGCAACTCCGTAGCTACGAGGTGTTTTTGACTGCGATGACTTGGGGAGCAAAGATGTTCGTTCGCTCACCGGAACCTCCTGTACGTCGGCTGCCAAAGCCGGGGCTGTCCTGGAAGTTCCGCTCCCATCACTAGATTCTTGCCTTGATGCATTGCTGCCTCGGTGATCTCGGTCACTATTAGAGTAGTCGGGAGGACTCCGGATCATCTCGGTCAGGACCGAAGGTCTCGTGGTCGGGCTGGGAAGCGATGTGATGTCAATAGGGACCGGCATTTCAGGAACTACAGTATCAGCCGGCGATGCAGGAGAGGCAAACGAAGAAGAAGAAGAAGAAGCGTTAGGCTGAGATGCCGGATGAAAAATGTCCAGAGACGGGGGAAGCGTCACTCGTTCCTGTGGAAAAGAGCTTCCATTGAGCGACAACGCAAAGGAAGCCAGCTCGGCCGTTTGCTCTCGGAGGCCATGGGATGAGTAGTGAGCGGGATCTAAGCTAGCTGGTTAGTATTTTGAGAAACATCTTTCTTGAAGTTCAATCCTCGAGAGATCGCACCTTGGGAATGGTTGAAGGAACGGTGATAAAAGGAGCGGGACGGGGTCCTATAACTGCCTCCGCCAGACCCCGAAGATTCAATTCCCAGAGTTCGAGGAAGACTGCCGCCGTTTGCATGTTCGAATGGAACGTCAATGGCTTCCCGACCCACACTTTCCAGAGAGGAGCGGCGTGGAGACAGCCGAGAGGCGCATGAATCACTGCGACCTCGCGATCGGAAGACTCCCATGGTGATTCACGACGATTAGACCAGCACCCAGGCCTTTGGATAATAGAAGTGTGAAATCACGCAACGCCGGCCCCGCAAGAAATCTGACCTGGTGGCTTAAATTTGATACCAATGGTTGGGTGCGGAGAAGAAAGGGTGGCAGATGACGCAAGTGTCAGGCAGGAAGCCAGAAACAATTGGCATCGCTCTGCTGAGGGGGCAATTGCGCAGGAACAAGGGCAGGGGGGTTAAAGCGGTGGGAGGAGAGAAGAGAAGACAAGGATATCGATGGGAGTGAGAAGCCAGAAGAGGACGAGGTGGGCGAAAGCTAAGCAAGGAACTGTTATCGGGTGACTAAAAAGTCTTATCACGGGTTTATCACTGCTCCACCCGGCCTGCCTTGGTCGCCCGGTCTAGCCGGCCACTTTTCCGACGGCTTTGGGGCCAAAGAGAGCGAGTGGGTTTGATTTCTACGAAGTACGGAGGGTATGAACGTATTTTAGTATTTTATGAGCAATAGAAATCAAAGGAGGGGCTCGGCGAGTGGAGACCGGGGGGAACTGTCAACCGGCCATCGGATATGAGGCCATTCGCCATGATAGGCCAGCGCTAATAGCCTCATATATATCACGGACCATCCAAGGTAGTCACCGGATATTAATTAGCTAGTTACTTAACTACTTGCTTTTGCCGCGTCTTAGGTCAGAAGCTAATGCAGGCATTAGGCGGTTTCTGGATGCAGTGCCGATCATGCAGCTATGTGTCTTTGTTCTTAGTCCAAGTAAAGCAGGACACCTCGTTGAGGTGGCCTGCTTTCATATATACAAACTGTTTGGGTATCACAAAACTAAACGAAACCATCATTCCAAACTCTCCGATCGTTCAACTCAATCGCTCCAAGAATCCCTGCGCAATTAACCTTTCCACGTCGCCCTGTCGTACATACAGCTGGCTGTTTTTCGTCAAGTTGATAACCCTTGTAAAACGTTAGCCTTTAAATGTCCCCTTTTGGCAAGACTAACCGAGCATAAGGGCCGGAGAAGGGGACCATAACGAGAGATAATGGTAAATAGGGATGACATACCCATACTCCGTCTGAATCTCCCCTGCATCTTTCAACACTCTCACATCAATAAACAGATCCTTCGGAGGTTCCAGGCTCCCCGTCAGATCGATCTCCGTCCATTGCCCCTTGTACGCAGCCAGCAGATCACTATACTGCCGAAAATACTCCTCTTCCTCAGGACTCAACGAGCTGTGATTCCCTGCCTGCGCGTTCATAGGCCCCGACGTTGTCCCCGGCCCCTCCTCAGTCGGCTGCTGCTGCTCTAGCACGTCGACGCCCGTCCAGCACAGTTCTTCGAGTTTCTCGGTCCGCACGCGGTGGTAGGCCAGGAGACAGCGCTTGTTGCGACGCGTGCAGAGGTGATCGACGAGGAGAGCGCATGCGATGTCCGGCTGCGAGGAGGGGTTGAAGTTGCCTTCGAAGGGCGCCAGAAGACGAGCAACGTCGCGGTCTAGGTCGCGTACTTCGCGGGCGACGGCCCGGACCATTTCGGTCTGGTAGGGCGGGAGGTGGGCTAGCGATTGGGTGCGTTTGGCATGTTGAACCTAGATGTATGCGGCGTCAGAACTATTCTTCCGGAAAATGGGCGAGGAAAAGAGAGTGGGCGTTGGCGAGACGTACCAATTTATTTCCAAGTTCGCCGTACATTGGAGAAAGACAGCAAGAATGGGTCTTCCGATCGAACGGAATGGACTGCAAAGGCCGTTGTGTTGATCTGTGAAGAAGAATAATAATATATGCGCTGAGGGTCCACGCTTTCAGTTATAGAAAGACTTGTAGCTCGAAACGTCGCGTGAACGGATGAGGTGGGAGCAATGGACTGGATGAATATCGGAATCTCCAACGCGTGATCCCCGCCCCGGTCTCCACGTGATGGAACATGCCAAGCCTTCCCCTAAGGACAAGGCTTCATAACGCCGTTCTTTTGCCATCTTTTGCCATCTACACCATTCGAAACATGGGGCTTGAAATCGATATATAGTTCCTTTTCGCTGCTTGAAAGCGAGGTATTGTCCACACAGAACGGAGCAGATGCCTTTAATACGGTACCTATGTACCTTTATTGCATCAAGCTGCCCTCTTCAGGATCGCTTTTTCGATGTCATCAACCCTGAAGCTGCCTTATTCTGAAACTCTCTTAGGTTCATTTGTGAGTCATTTATCTTCGCTAGTATATAGAATGAACAGAACTACACGGTGAAGGAAGAGTAACGGAGAATGTATAAGACCTTGCTGGATTGCTATTTTCTGTATAACGAATGAACGGTATGAACCTATACTATTCTATCACCAATGAAGGACCTGACTCGAACATGAGATAACCACAACCAATAAAAGCACGGTACCACCTTGACATGAAAGAAGAAACTGTCTTACGCACGAGTTTGCCGCCCAGAAAAGAGACGAGAAATTGGCCAAACCCAGAGAAGCAGACCAAGAAAGAAAATGGGAAAGAAGGTAATAGAAAAGCAAAAAGAAAAGGGTGACAGACAGTGCAGAACCTGACACTCAGCTTAGAAACTCCAACAAAAAAAAAGGTATCCTATTTTCAAAAAAGCAAAGAGCCAACCCAGTTTGTTCAAATAAAGACGGCATATACATCATTATTAAGAATGATTCCGTCGGGGCTTATAGCTTTCATCATCATATTCCCGCTCTCATCTCAGGTCATCCTAGTAACCTGATTGATGAGAGTTGATCCAACTGTCAAACTCACTAGCGGTATCAATGGATCCATCGTGGCTGGGGTCCCATGCCTCACGACCATCCATCAGAGATGGCAATCCTGACTGGTAACCCGACGATATGTGAGAAGGCAGCGACTGGTAGCCCCCGAGTTGGGAACTCACCGAGGTAGGAGAGAGCGTTGGGTTGACGGGAAGGTAACCGTTGCCCGAAGCGTGGTCTTGCCACATAGAATATTGAGAGTTGCCGTAGAGATGGCTCCCATTGGAAGCATCACCTTGGAATCCTAGCAACTGGGGATCCAGTTGCCCGTCGGGGCCGGCCCCGGGAGTGGTCTGCGGCTGAAGAAGCTCATGGTGGGCTGCACCTGGCAGTCCCGCCAAGGCAGTGGATGTAGTGTAATGGGGATCGTGCATGCCTACCCTTCTGAATCGAACATCCTCGACGTGAGAGCCCATCAGACTGGGGTGAACAGTCTGGTGCAGATAATGCGCGGGCTCGGGAGGAGACATCATGCCGGGAGCTGGTCTTCCCGGGTTGTTGGAGTACCAGGTAGAGTTGAGATAGCCCGCTGCAGGCAAGCCATGATCAACGAATCCAAATGGGGTCGAAGAACGGCTATCGCACAAGCTGCCGTGGTCCGAGCTCATGGATCGGGTGTGGCCCAAGAATGAACTGGCTAGTGATGGGCTGTCCGAGCACTTCGAGATGCGACTGCGATCGTCGTCTGGGGACTTGTCCCGCTTCTTTTTGTCTTTCTCGGGCGCGAAACGGTACCCTGGATGGGCTTTCTCGTGGTTGATCTTCTCAATCTTCGCCAGAAGCTCATATTTCTTGCGAACATCAGACGATTCAAGGCGCCAGCTTTGTCCTGCCATCGTGGACACAACTTGATGGTTGTTCTGAGCAAACCATTTCTTGGCCCGATCAGCGTAGGCGGATCGATAAAGCATGAATGAGTTCATGGGACGGGCAATCTTGCCCTTGTCTTTGGCCACCATCTGACGGTCCGCGAGCGGTCGATGCACCCACGCTTCCATGTCCTTGATCGGCACGTCCGTCATGTGCTTGGTCAATTCACTCAAAGGGCGAGGCATGCCGGGGTAGTCGATGCTCTTTTTCCCTGACCGAGATCTAGGGCTGCTTCTCACAGACCGTCTAGGGGCCTTGCCCTTCACTCTTGGGCGGGCCAACGATCGGGTCGAAGGGGAGAGCCACTGCGATGATGTCGATTCCGAGCCACTGTGGAAAAAGTCGCGCGACGGAGATGGCTCCAAGCTACCGCGGAGCAACTCATCAGGCGGGGGTGTTTCCACTTGAATTGTGATCATCTGAGCCGAATTCAAGGGCATGTTTTGCGGATAACGGGGATAGTCCTGACCCTTAGTCAGAATTCACAAGAGCTTAGAGGGAGGGGAATAAGGACTCGGAATACGCACCATGGATGATTGGGGACTACCGCCATAAGCAGCCCCGTCAGATACACTGTTTCCGTGGAGCACAGCAGGGTCGCCGACACTGGTTTGGTTGTACAACGGTTGAATGACAACGCACGCGTTCCGCTCCGGCTCAGGCGTGGCCCCGGCTGTGGATTGGGGAGGGGAGGGAGGCGGTCCAGTGAACAATTGTGTCATCGTGGGATCGTTTGTTGGAAGGATATCCTGATGATTACTTCACGTTGTCTTTTTTTTTGGTTTCCGAACTTGGGCCTGCCAAATGAAGTCGGCGCTTGTTTGCAAAGAAACGCCTGGTCCTGTCGGAGGAAAAGATCATGCAGAAATGACTAGGAAGGAGCCAAAGAGACGCAGACCACAAACCCCCAGGATTTCCGGAGAGTCACAGAGGAGAAGATTGGAGTGAAGGGAACAACAACAAGAGCAATTGTAAAAGTACTGATCCACTGGGTGGGTGAAGGCTTCTGCATAAAGCTTTTTGCCTGCGAGATCCCAAAAGCACGGCAACCGGATGGTCAAGAAGGAACAGAGAAAAAGAAGGGTCTTAATGAAAGGATAGAAAGGACAACAGAAAGAGCAGTGAGACACACAAGCCCTTCTTATTTGTTCGGATAGGAGGAGCTCTGATTGAAGGGAAGAAAGAAGAGAACGGGGGTGGGAAGCAGGACAATCAGAGCCGGAGAGACAGGATAAAAGAACTGAGCATGTGAAAGGTAGGTAGGTAAAGTAAGTAAATGAGAAAGTCAATAGGAACCGAGTCCAATGAAGTATCCACTACCAAGCTGCTACCATAGGGGATGTTGTACCGGAGAGGATCTGCAGCGACGAGCAGCGTCATTATAACATAAAATGCAACGGCAGGCGGGAAGGGAGGCAGACTAAGAGCAGGCGATGAATGATGTTGCAGACAGCCGTTCTAGATGGGCGTGCACCCATGGAATCCTAGCGGCTGAGACCCTGACTCAAGCCCCAAATCCCAGGTTGTTGGCGGCGGCGGTGTTTTCCTCTTCCTGCCTGGGGTTGGTGATGGCGTGTCTTTGTCCGGCGTGCTGGGACGGCGGTTGATTGGAGGTATTTTTCTGTTTTCTGATTTGCGGGTTTCATTTATTTTATTCATTTCTTTTATTCTATTATTTGATTTTGATTTATTTTTATTATTCGGGTTGATTTTTATTTTTATTCCACCTTTTTTATTTTATTTATTTTTCCGTCGCGTATTTATCAAATATCATGTATTTTCTGATTAATGATGTTTTTTATGATTTTATCGCCCTGGGATATTCTGAGGCTGCAATTTCTCTGGCCCTGCGCTCCCTGGTTAGTCCGTCCAGCAACGGATTGGCCATTCGATATTTTTATCCCTCTTTGCTGATGATTTTCCTGACGCCGGCCGTTTCTACTCCCCCCCCCCCCCCCCCCTCTTCATCTTTGTGCCAAATACAGACCTGAATGAATGCCTGGTTAAGGAAGGTTTCTAGATCTTCTTGCCAGGCCCTCCAGACCCGATGCGGCCGTTGAAGAAAGATGCGAAGGCAGCCGGTTCTCTTTGATCCAACCTGAAACTCCCTCCCCGACGCTGGAGCCATTGTAGGGCGCGAGGTCGGGATGCCTGTGTATTCTTAGGTCTGGGATTTATTCCTGGAAACAACTCACGATAACTCCGGAGCAGGAAAGTTGGGGGGACCGCATCTCCTGTGCACCGTATATGGGTGCGGTATTATTAGCAGGACCCAGTCACTAAGGAAAATAAATCGGCGTAGCAGCCACCGAACCGATAATACCGGTTTAATACCTACAACGTACTACTCCGTATGTACATGAAATTCATTTATTTGACTTTTATTCATTTATTTTGAGTTGTGTCACAGTCTAACGCTCAAGCCAAGCGTGTCACACATGGAGCCAGGGCAGATCCTCACGCCCTCCATAATCCATATCATGAATATGTCATGACTTAGTTTAATCTACGCCAGCCCCCAAGGTGGTTTAGTCTCCTCCCCAGGGGTGCTGTGGCCGTGAATGTGCTCCGGATAGGTCCATCCTTGCCTAGTCCCGAGCCCCTTCGTACGAACCACCGTCCACTAGTTCTGGAGCACCCTAATCAACAACTGGGAAATCATCGCGAGCTTCTCGGTGAGATTAACATTGGCTAATCGATGTATACTTCGATGCGCTTTTTCCCGGTCCCCAGTGCTGTTTTAGAAAACAATGTCCCTTTCATCTGCCCTCTTCCCTGCTAGTCCCGTCGACGATAGACCTCCAAACTCTCATATTGTCCCTCCTTTAGTGGAGAGTAGATATGCACTTCTGACTTCACCATTCCCAGAACATCCTGGACAAGCTACGCCCTGCAGGACATTTTTTTATCATATTTTATTTTCTTACTTTTTTACTTTTGCCTAATTCCCCATGACAGCTGCTTCCCATTTGCCCACCCATGGAACCCGCAACACGAAGGAAAAGTCACCCTCCCCCGGCCGCAGCGCCGTATAGAACCTCACAGTTAGGCGAGCGAAAAGGTTCGCCCGGATCCGCCATCAACTCTGTTTGCACTTGGAACCAGCCTTGCTGGTGACGATTTGCCTTTTGCCTTTTCGCTCCGCACGTGCTGTCCTCGCAACTTTACTTTTCCAACCGTGGGATCCACGACCACGTCTCGCCAGCGCAGTATGGACAGGAGGAGGCCGGTGCCAGAGGGAGAGCGAGCAGATCCATACTGGATTTTCCCCACAGTCGAGCCAGTAGATCATGCCTAGTCCAGGAGCTAGGATAGGTCTGGATAAAGGCCGAAGGTCCGACAGCGGCGGCCGGTGTCATTATCGGCGATCTTAATGAGTGGAAAAACTGGAAACGGTTCTGATTAGGCCGGCCTCGGGTGCTGGCAGCTTGACGGTGCCATGTTTTGGGCCTCCAAACGGGCTCGCTTGTCTAACGTACCTCGCACACTAGCTTCGAGCCCAGCTAGCTGAGCTGGTCAGCTCCTGTGGTCGTAGGCCGGTCTCCTAGAGGTATCTGAGGTAGTACTTTGGGTTCTGGTGATACCGGTGATTTACCACCCTGTCTGGTAGGCACAACCTAAGCTCTGGGGGCATCAGTCTAGTATGCCAGGCACAGTATAGATGACAAATCTACACCGTAATGCTCGTAACTTATATCTAGGTATAGATAGGTACCTAGAATGCCTAGATATTTACCTACCCTAGCATTGATCTGCTCTGCTCGTGCCAATCCCTCCAGACGCATGCACGCCCATCACTATTGACCGCAGTTCTTTTTCCCAACCCGTCCTGCCAGCCCCCCTCTTTTGTTAGAGTTTCTCATCTGACAGATTACAACCTCGACAACTCGTCAGTTGGGCGAAAGCCCCATGGAAATGATAATTACCCAGTGAACGCCACTCCAGTCTGATTGGCGCAACCATATCCGGGCTGAAGTATCCGGCGCACTAAGACTGGTTCCGCAGATCATGGGCTGGTCCCATTGGCGGCAGTGTATAGTCTATGACCGTACGATACAAGCCACAGTACTTAGCCTTACCGCGCAGGTGCGTTTGATACTGATCCATACTCTGTAGTCTGTACTTCTGTAGGTCCAGTATCTCTTATGCTTGCTTTTTTTTCTTCTTCTTCTCTCTTCCATTTTAATTTGCATTTTCTTTTATTTTCTTTTATTTTTTTTTTTTAATCTCCCCCCACACCACCCTCCTTTCCCCCCCCCTCCTAGACTCCGTCTCTGTATTTTTTATTATTTCTTTCCTGCCAGGTCCCCATCGATAGACATCAACTATGGCCATGGGCGTTCCCTCTCCTCGGGTTCGCGCTGATCAGTCTGATCACGTGGGACAAAGAACTTTTCGTCAGGTCGGAAAGTAAATAGTCTCGTAGCTAAGCAGTGCCGCCCAGACTGGTCCGTAAACTTAATGCCGTTGGCCACTGGACAGGAGAAAATAGCGATAATACCTTACCTACAGCCTACAGGCTACCGTACCTTACTAGGTAGGGAGATTCCGAACAATACTCCGCATGTATGCGAACTCTGTCAGGTCATACAAGGTGCATGAACTGCTATGATGATTGAACCGATCATACTTCCTGAGGGTTAAGGAGTCACAATGTATCAAATATCCATCCTATCAAATGTAAAAGGGCGTTTGAGTTCTTGGTATATACATTATGGAGGGTATATGTGTTGCTAATGTCATCCATACAGAGTACAGCCTTGTCGTCGCACCAAATAGTCAATCTGTAACCATGCTTTCCCCCTTCCAACTAACTAATGGAACGTGCAGGCCTCGAATTCCAGGTAACTCAACATGTGGCCACCATGCTGCGAACCATCCTTGCCCTTCCCATCCGTTGCTTTTTCCTGGCTGCTGGTCCCCGGGGTTGGAATGGTTGAGTATGCAATGATCCCCGGGTTTCCTCGTTGTTATCCACTATTTCTATCAAAGAAAAGTAACGGGATCCACAGAGACCACGAGTAATGCCCGCTTCCCAGAGGAGTATGTTTGCTTTTCTTGCGACTCCATTAGTTTTTTATGCGACCATTTGTGTCCTTCAGTTATCAAAACCAAAGCAGATAGATAGGTCCAAACTCGGAACGTCGCTCACCCGACATCCATTAATGCACCCTAAATCTAATTGATCCCGTCGCAAACCCCCCCCCCCGACGCGATGCAAATCTAACTAGAGCCTCGATCGACGTTAGCGCACGCCGCGACGAAAAATGGAGGTGGGAAACTCACCCCGACCCAGTGAGGGCGTCTCGTACGTGCTGTTAGGTCGTAGGATGTTTATTGTGGCCGTATAGACTTTGATGGCTTGCGCAGGAACCGAGCACCTGACTGACCCTGCGTCGATTATTATTCTTCTGTTTTTTTGTGGCCCGATTTTGTTTTCATCTTGGTCGCCTACATCGATAGTCTCCACTCAATCGTCTTTTTTTTTTCTTTGTACTCTGTAGGTCTCTTCAATCTTCAGGTTCTTCACCCCCATTGCCTTTATTCCTTTAACCCAGATTCTTGGAAGTATAAAGTTTTGCGTGGCTGATGTCAGCCATCGACGGCTGATTCTATAAGGGCTCCACATCTTCTCCACCTCACTCTTAGTTATCTTATCGATTTCCTGGGAGGGAAATGGAGTCGTATTTTGCTATTTATTATTCATATTTCTACATTGATTAGGGGGGTACCTAGGGAGGGGGCGTTGTACTAGCTGAGTCCGAGGTAGCCAGATTCCTATAATCGAACCATTATTGATACAGTACTTGGCAGTCGTACTTTCTTCTCTCTTCGTGCGATCTTCTCCGAGGAGGAGACCGAAGCTCAAGGCTGGAGAAGACACGATGTCCGTCGCCACCAATTGTCGATCAGACTTCTTCATTCCCGCATACGACATTCCCACGCGTGCATGCTGATGGCGTGGTTAGGGCTTCGGATCGCCATCCCATACACTACCTAGACGCTATGGTGACACAGACGTCCAGTAGTAGGTACATACTACTGTACATAGCTACTTAGTCGAGCTACAAGCACATAGCGAGGCCGGAGAAGGCCGACGGCGGTCATAGCGGTCCATCGTGTTTTCCTTCCCAGTTAATTCAAGGACGAGTAGGTAGGTGTGGCATAGGATAGGATACTAGGAGTTAGACATCGTGTTATTACGAATTGCGGATACGGACTCCCTCAACCTCCTCTTTTTCTCAGCTCGTTTCCCTCACGCCACGTCCGGTCTGGTCTCTGCCGAGTATACCGTCTAACTTTTAGTCTGACTGGCGCTTTGCCTCCTCTCGTTTCTGGACTCTCGATTCTCATTCCTCGCTTTTTTTTTTTTTTTTTT
>NGZO01000002.1:5109761-5233261 GCA_002215965.1 Aspergillus persii | reverse complement strand
CAGCCGTGCGTGATTATTTCCTGTACTTCTCGTTCGGTACAGAGTACTGTATACGTAGTTTAGCCTCACCAACTAGTCCAATTAGTCCTCAGTTAGCGTCTCTCATCCATAAGCTTCATCCTATTGTTTCCTGCCCCCCCCCCCCATTCATCCCATCCCTCGGCAAGGCAAATCCCCTGTGCATCACTGCATCCTGCCCCCCCCTAAGCCCCACCACGACTAAAGACAATCAAAAACGGTCCTCGGGACAATAGAACCCCTTCTCCTAGTCCAGGGCCTCTTTCCCCTACTAGGTAGTCCGTACCTTGCACTAATCACTACTCCGTATCTATCCATCGTAGTTAGTTACATACAGTAAGTACTCCCCACATCGGTGTCTGGAGACTCGAGAGAGAGAGCGGATATACTCCGTACGAGGAGCCCGAGAACTAGAAGTTAGAACAGCGCGAGGATCAGGATCCGCCGCGCGAACCACCTGTTTAAAAGCGCCTGCGCAATGACTCGTGCTGGTTTGCCAAGCTGGCTAGACTATCGTAGCAGGCTAGTACATTCCCTCTCTAGCGAGTGGCTCGATAGGGATGGATCGCCTCCGATTCCTTACTTGGGCGTTTGATTCGGAGTTGCCGGAGTACTACCGCATACCTCTAGACTCTAGTGAGTGAGAGACAGAAAAAAAAATACCCCATTTTTGAAAACTTTGTCACTGGTTTTTATCCACCCGTTCCAGGAATAGTCTAGAATTGGAGAAATAGAGAAGCGAATACGGAGTACTACTATCTACTAATCTACTATATCATGATCGAGGAAGGTCCAAGAGAGGAGGGGAAAGAAGCACGGAGTCCTCCGTGATCGTGGCCCCTACGTACTCCATAGTGAGTGCCAAGCGCAGACAGACCCAGTTTAGGGATTATTTAAATTGAATTATTTAGTTAAAATAATCTAGATAATTAGATAATTCGTCGTTCAATTGATCAGCTAGCCCGGTTAGATCAATCCGGTTAAGAATACCTATTATCTCATCGACTGTACGTACATACAGCACAGTACTACTACATACGGAGGTACCTGTAGGTCCAGGGGGATCGCATCCCGTGTCTGCCTCGGGCTGTGAGGCTATTGCGGTAGCTACGTATTAGCCTATTAATTAATAATTACCCTGGCGGTGCATTTCTATTTTCATATGCACGAACCTACTAAAAATGTCACCTCCGTTCGGAACTCCGTAGTTCGTTTAATTTATGATTTATCCGGTCTGGACTGTGTATTTAGTTCAACAGGGGATGACGGATTGTCTACTAAACACGGGACGAGACAAGAAGTGCAGTACTACAGTACTACTTGGATGAGTGATTTTAATCTTCCCCTGCTCACTCACTGATTTATTTTCTTATGGAGATTGGAGAATGGAAATAGACACAGGCAGGACCCGACTAGATCCGACCTGAGCTGGCCTGAGCTGCGCCGATCACTCCTATAACCACTAACCACCAAGCCCAGCCAGTAACGCAATTGAAATTCCGATAGTCAAGGCGTACCTACTACCTAAGGACAAGCCGTGATGAATAATCGATACTACCTTAGTTCTACCAGCCTAGTTACTCCGTAGTTACCTGGGAGTGAAAACCCTGACAGGAACTAATGCAGGAAGGAAGGAGAATGTGTTTGTTTGCTTGTTTGTCTGCCGATCATTTTCCAGCACTTGTGTTGTATTTGTTCGATTGTGTTATTATGTTTGCTACCTAGCTAGTTAGTTATTGTTGATTGATTGATGATTAATTGATGCATATGTGTTCATGCATGCGCTTCTCCATGCATCCCTCCATCCATGCACACGCACAATGCACACGCCACATATGTACTCTGTCAGTCTGTCTGCCTTGGAGTCAAGTCGGGGACTCGGATCGGGATTTACAATGCGATGGGGACGGCGATGAGGTTACATGGCTGATGCATAGGTTCGCACTATTATTGGATTCTTATTATTAATGAGAATATCGATGCCTGTTTTAGATTTATGTGTCCTAATCTGGTACCGAGTACTACTCCGTAGATATGGTGATGTGATTGTATATATCTCCAGGGGACTATGTACCTACTATTACTTCACTCAGATACTCGAACACTGTACTGTACCTAGTTCAAAACAATAACCTAACTACATGAAGTAGTCTCGATCTTATCATTTCTATTAATTTAAAAGTCAAGAAACCTGTCTAGCGTTATGCATATCACTTTTAATACATGGGGAATTTTCAACGTCCAAATCTGCTCGTCCATCTGTCCTCCTATGTCGGGTTCTATTTTCTGAATTCAATGGCCTGCAACGCCCTCTGTCCCGCAGTATGTCACGCAAGCAACCAAGTAAAACGATCAAGTATTCCCAGAAGAATTAAGAAAGAAATTCCTAGCCAGCTCCAACAAATCAACCAACCGTCTCATGCAATCGTTGTAACTTGTAAAAAACAAGAAAGAAAAAAAAAGGATCATCGTAGAAACAGCAAATAGGAGGCTAGGCGGTCGCTCCGCGCAATGATGCCGAGCGATCTGCACCTGTGGGCAAGTTCCTCAGATGTATGGATGATATTGAGACAAAAAGAGAAAGAAAAATAGAAAGACCAGCACCCAATTCCGAGAAGATAATGACATGAGGTTAAATTATACTCATGGTTCCGTATAATCATGGCGGCCGCTTTTATCTGCCTTCATTTGCTGTGGTTGATATACCCGGCCATGTTGGATTGGTTGTCACAATACAATGGCAAGAGGTTCCGGAAGGCCTGGGCGATGCTGACCTCCAGAACTCAAAATGGACGTCGTCCTGACTAGGTGCTCACCGGTTGTAATTGTTCGCAAGAGACCGTCTAATGACCCCTGCTAGTCCTGAAGGAGTGATTAATTCCTAACTTTTCGAAAGTGAAAGTGTACAAGTAAAAGTAACTCTGGAATGGGGCATCAGTCATTCTATGAACCACGAGCGGTTCACGACTGCCCATTTGTCGTGTCACGCTGAGCATCCGGCCGGGAAGCCAAGGCCGATGGTCCTAGAGGAGGGATGCGATTGAGGGATGGGGAAGACATCGCTGAATGCTGTCCATTGGACGCAGCCTGCGGCTGATTGTGGAACATCATCGCGTTCTCCCGTTGTCTGCGCTCTTCCTGCTCAGGAGTCATGCATTTGACGGGGGGCGGGATAGGAGCATCCGGCGAGCTTCGTCCCATAAGCTTCGGGCTCGGTTCGAGTTTCTGGATAGGAGGCAAGACCGGTGCACCCGCGATGCTGCCCGACGTCATGGGCCGAGGAGACTGCTTGGTTGGGCTGATTCCCGAGAACGGCACGCCGTGCGAACTTTGCGGAGGGGAAGACTGACTGCCCGGGGTAGACATGAAGGGCTGGTGCCCATTGTGAACCGATGAGAAAGATGCATAATGTCCGCTGCCCGGGCGGGAAACTTGATGCGGCCTAAAAGGTGTCCATGGAGCTGGACTCTCTGATGTGGCAGCCGAAGGCGGGAATCCTGCAAGAGGGCCGACATCACGATTGCCCTGGGTCGGGGACATCGACGGACGATTCTGGATGGGTGAGGCCAAACTCTGGCTATGAACAGAATGGGACGACGAAGGTCGCTGGGAAAAGGAGCCACCATTAAGTGGCCCATGGTGATTGGACGGAAAGTGCTGAATCGGCGGAAGTTTCGGGAGTTGATCCTGAGACGGTGTGTAACCGTTGGCACCCTTGGATGGTGAAAATGGGCCTCGAGGGGAAGTGAACGAAGTCAAATGGGCAGACTGAGGCCGGCGTTCGGGTGATAGGGGGAAGGGGACAGGCTGCGTCGCGTGCTGCGGAGGCAGAGACGGCTGCACTGTAGGTAGTTTCGACGGAGAAACATTCGAGGCCTTTGAGGGAGACTGTTGAACCTCGGGTTGATACGGCACAAACGTATGAGCAATGGGTTTGGGATGACTCTTCTCTGCATCGGTCGCAGATGGCGGAGAAGAGCCAACCTTGAATTTCAACGGTGGGAGCTTGGGCATTTTCGCTTCCTCTTCTCGCCGCTTGCAGTCGAGACAGACAAAATGGAAATCATCGCGCTCCGCTTCATCCTGCCCAATCCCAAGACATTTGCTGTGCTGCCATACGTTGCACTTCTCGCAGGCGACGCTATGGGAGCCATCGTCCTTTTGAATGTCAGCTAAATTTTCATCCCGTCTTGCATTTGCAGCGCGAGAGACCCTTACCAAGTTTTCTCCATGCACGCCACAGCCAGAGCAATCAAATATCCACTCGTCTTCCTGAGAGAGCCCTTCTAAATTCTTGCGCTGTCTTTCCAGCTCCGCCCTTAATTGCCGTTCAGAGGCCCTACTCTCGCCGCGTTCGAGTTTCTCCTGCTCCTCCTGTATCCTTTTCAACTCAGTTTCATGTAACAGGCGCTTCTTTTCCCGTTCTTTGATGCGCTCTTCCCGGGTCTGCATCCGTGAGCGCCGCTCCTCTTCGATCTTCAGCTTTTTCTCTTCAGCCTTGCGGGCGGCAGCAGCATCTGCTACCTTCTTGCGTTCTGCTTCTTCAGCTTCACGTTCGTGTCGCTCTCTCTCCGCTTTGCCAGCTATGCGGCTCGATCGCTTAGCACCGGCCAGCAGTTGTAGATTGAAAAGCTCTTTTTCACGCTTGAGTCTTTCTCGTTGATGTGACTCTTCTTCCTTCTCGATCACCGGTAGGACCTGTTCCTCGATGCGATCTCTCAGGATTTTCTCATCAGCATCTTTAGTCTTCTGGATGGAGGCCAGAAACTGCTGGTAGTCCGAGAGTGTGATCGCAATGCACTCCCACTGCATCCTTTCGAAGGGATCCCGGGCAACGTCACCATCCGCATTGTTGGTATTATCCTCGTCTGAAGAACCATCGTCAAAGGTGGCTCCCGAGACCTTTCTCCGCTTCGACGCTCTCACGGCTCGCGCACTCTTCCTCTTAGTCTTAGATTTGGCCGGTTTGGGGGGAGGAAGGGGAGGGTCAGTTCGACGGTATAGTCGGTTGTCGTCCAGGATGTAGTAGTAGCGACCGTCCCGATCGTATCCTACTTCCTCAATTCGCTGGAAGGAAGAGTCAGTCAGTAATGGACCGGATTGAAGTTTGTAGCCAATGTGGGGAGCCTCACCCATTGCGTCTGGTCGAGTTCCCTCTGTTCCGGCATTTTATCGCGAATGCGATCGGGATTCCAGAAAGTCCACACGGACAGCTGGTGCAGAACGCGCAGCTTCAGAAATACATCGAATTCGGAGAATTTATTCGGGACGGCGTCGTATCCGAAGGGGTTGGGAAGATGGGGGGCTTTGGCATTGTACTGTCGTCTAGTGTACTCGTCGAAATTATCGAAACTAAGGTCAAACCCATCCTGGTCAGCTTTACGCGATCGGAGAGACCCAAGGGATCGAGTACGTACGTCAGGCCGCGATGCGACGAGACCCATTTGAGCAGACACAGCCCGATCTCCAGCAGCTTTTCCGACGATTCGGGTTTCAGGCATTCGTTCTCTAGGTCCTAAGTGTAGAAGCCACGTTAGATTCAATCGAAATGGGGACCCTATGCGCAAAGTCATGGCGAGCCGCTTGCCGCTCTGCGCAGCCGGCGCGTAGAGAGCGGCGAAGGGGGCACGTACGTCGATCCCGAAATCCTCATCAATCTTCATAAGTTTTCCGAATATGGCGATGTACTGCATGAGGTTGGCAAACTCCCAGCAATTCCGAAGCCGACCGAGCAGACTGGGTTCCTCCGGAGGCTGCTGGGGGGCAGCGTCCGCCTCGGAACGGGTGCGCTTTCGCGAGACCATGGAGGCGGTTCGAGACCATTCAAAGACCGCAGCGCAGGACCGGATGCCGAAAAACACCGCAGGGTTTTCCGCGTCGGAGGAAGGGCGTGTGCGGCAAAGCGAGGACTCACAAGGGGGGGTTGTGTCGCGCAGAGTGGAAACAAATTGGCCAGGGTGTAAACGAGAAGGGGGGGCAGAGAAAAGGCAGCTCAGCAGGGCAGGGCGAGTCGGCGAGCGAGAGAGAGGGAGATGAGCTCACCTTCAGCCGGGAGGCGCGTCGGGCCCGTCAGGTGATGTTAGCGAGCCGATTGGGCGAGAAGACCCGTCCTGCTGGACCGGCGCTTTTTAGTTGCTACACTTACAGACTGACAGACGTCGGAGAAATGCCAGACAGACTGCATGATTGCCTACGTTCGTGTGCCTGACTGGTCTGGAAAATAATTGACATTCGTAGTAGATGCACCGACAAAGAATAGAAGAGAGCCATATCCATACGGACGGTCCCGTTGCCACCCGACAAACCCGAAGCAGTAGGAAAGGTATGTGAAGACCAACGCATGCAAAAACAAAAACCTAGATCTTGGTATCTCTCGCTCAAAGAGGGTCTATCTCATTCAGATGGGGGATGGGGAAAGAGATCAGAAAGGACAAGGAAAATGCACAGAAACACTTGCGCCGTCCATATCCACGCCACCGCACCGCCTTATACCACATTATGACCGAAACGGGGAGAGAGAAGAAAGGGAGAAATGACATGATGACCCTGCAAGGAGAAATAGAACACAGGAAGGAAAGATAAACATAAGAATAAAGCAGGCAGGCAGGTACAAAACAGCAAAAAGAATAAGGCGAGCAAGCAAAAATGAGAGGGAAAATATAGGGGGAACAAGAAAAAGAAAAAAAAAAGAAAAAAACCTTTAATACATAGTGGTCACAAGAATTCGCCGTCATCCATCCGTTCTCTCTTACCTTTCTTGTTCTTTTTTCTTGGGATTTTTTTTTTGTATCGTTGTTGCCAGTTCACACAATTTGCGCCTGAAGACCCAATTTCGCCTAAGACCGTCCCATGCATATCGTAAGGTTGTCAAATATACCAAGCAAAATCAACAAAAAAAGGGAAGCAGATGCTTTTTCGACTTTTTACAAAGCAACACCCGGCGCACCATCGGAGACATTATCGGAAAGATTGATGAGGAGCTGCGCAAGACACCGTTTCGTCGCGGCGTCGTCGCGGAGAACGGAAGAGAAAGTCGCGTCCCGTAGGGGCTCGGGGAGGCATTGTCGCAAGGCTTCCCGCGCGCGGCTATTATCACTGAGGCTATAAACCAATTAGAGTCTGGACGAGAGGTATTTGGAAAAAAGCGAGGAAAAGAGATATAGCCTTACCGAAGGAAGCAGCGTACGACGTGCTTGAGCAACCGGACGGTTTGCTGCTCCACCAGCTGAGTGACCATGTTGCTCAAAACGGTCCCCACGGCGTAGAATCTCTCGTATGTGGCGCAAATATAAGCAAGACCAATATCATCCAACAGAATCTTTTGTACAATGAAAATCGCCACCGTTTTGCTCAGCTCCGAGCCCGTCTCCATGATGCGGAGGCAGAGTGGGATGATCTCGGTGGTGAGAAGGAAGTTGATGACATCCGAGGAGTCGTTCTTGACCAGAGCACCAATCACACCCAAGGAGGTCAGTCGCAAGTATTCGAAGGGACGAGATTTGGATGTGGTATTAAGGAACGGGTAGAGGAAAAGCGGGATATGTGCTAAATGGGAGCGCAATATTCGTCAGCCAAGTCACGGCGCGGTGGCATATGTTGAGTCCGGAGCCATACCATTCAAAAACAGAGTGCGGGTCTCGTTGTGGGAGGCCACACATTGTAGAAGCGCAAGCGCGTTGCAAACTCGATTTGAAGCCGCGGCCGTCAACTGGGAGGGGTTCAGAAGGGGGTATACGGAGATGATCTCTTGGAGTAGAGCGGTCATGACGCCTGATGAAAAAAAAACGCAAGTTAGCCAATCGCGTACCCTCAACGGCCATCTTCAAGGAACCAGGGTCTCGATGGTATCGCCGCGACGGCGGTGGCCCACGTACCAAATGAATGCCAAATGACCAACGCCAACTCAGGCACCTGCTCTCTCTTCTTGCTGAGCTCCATCAGAGCTGCCTCTCTGCGGTTCGGATCTAGGAGCTCGGCCACCCAGATGAAAACCTTGCGGTTCTCGTCGCTGATCCCGCCATCCATGACCGACACCGCACCGGGTAAGGAGCCATCCCCACCTATCGCACCGGCAGCGGCGCTTTGTGCTGGATTCCCACCGCCAGGGTTGGAGGCCATGGCAATGCGGCTATAATGTTGTTGTTGAGCGGCAGCCGCGGCAGCCGCTGCGGCCTGGACTTGGGCATGCTGTTGGGCCACTATGGAATGCTGCTGCTGAGCCTGGTGGGGATGGTGCTGGGCTTGGTGATGCTGTTGTTGTTGCTGTTGCTGCTGCTGCTGCTGCTGTTGCTGCAGCCAGGACGGATCAGCCTGGGGATATTGGTGCTGATGAGAAAAGACGTGTGGGGTCTGCGTTTGGAGCATGGCGGGCGGGCGAAGGACAGATTCGTGGACTCGTAATCCTCAGGAGAGAATGGAGGGTCCCGAGCGACCGGGGAGAGAGGAGAGAAAAATACGACGTGGCAGGGGGGAAAGCGCAAATACTGTCAAGGACGCGGCCCGGAGATCAAGCACATGAATGACGGTGTTGTGGACGAGAATGGGATTGAGGAACGGAGCGAATAATGAATAATGGCCGGCGGAAGTGAAGGAGGAAGAGAGGAGAGAGAAGACGAGGTCCCGTGCTACGGGAGGCGGGGAGAGCGTAGTTCCGCATCCTCTGCTCGGACGGCCGCCTTTCGACTTTCGCCTTCGCCTCCGACCCAATCGCTCGTCCCCGTTCCTCTTCCCAATTCCCAGTTGGATCATCGTCTCTCTTGGTTCTTGTCTCTCATTGTTCGGAATGGTTCCCGTTGGATCCTTGGGTCTCCGCTCCCCTGGCTCTCCTGCCTGCAGGTCGCACTGACGGTCGCACGAGATGCTTCGGCATGTGCATGATTATCAAGATCCAGCATTGATCGATGGCTTAAAGCGCGCTGGTCGCAACAAACCATTGGTAGGGTGGTTGCAGATAACACAAGGGGCCGGTCCATTTACTTTCTTAAATTTTCATTTGGCCTTTTTCTTCGACAGAAGTGTGTTACCTGCATGCCGCCTTGATCTCTGGGGCCCATAGTACATCGCCAGATGGTTCTCGACAGGAACATCTACGCCAACGATTATTGATGTCGAGGAAGCCTGTTTCTTTATCATCAATTGAAATTCATTTCTGTCTCGTATTTACATCGTTGTGTGTTGCTCAGCCATCCAGATTATTGCGGAGTAAGGAAAAGAAAAAGAAGCAAAATGACACGCGCGAAACTCTTAAAACGGCCCTTGACACATGAAACATAACTCATTATACACATCACAGAAAACCAAAATCAGCGCGAGGAGCAAAAGTTCATAATACATTCATCGTATAACGTTGAGAAACCGGCGCCACTTAATGCATATTCTGACCTGAAATCGGCAGAAATTCAAACATCTAGGAAAAAGAGCTTCTCGGGACTCGAATGGTCATTAGCCATGAAATCATTGATCGAGTCCATTGCGTCAAGCCTCATGATCGTCGTGAACGTGGTGGACGTGGGTATGATCGTCGAGAGCGCCTTGTCCGCCTATCTGAGCTTGCGCTACCTACAAAGCAGTCAGTTAGCAAAGATCGTCGGATAAGGCTTGATGGGAAAAGAAGGCTGCACTTACTTGCACTGGTGTTAGTGTAATAGTCCGAGTATGTGTAGTAGCTGCTTGGATAGGTGTAGTCGCTCTTCTCGTCGTGGTCTCTGCGTCTCTTCAACCCCAGACACAGCGCAAGCGCGCCGAGGATGATACCGATGCTTGCCATGCTGGCCCATTTCGATTTCTTTTCACCAGTCTGGGGAGCCGAGGGCCGGGTTCCGAACCAGGTGCGTCCCTCTGGTCTGCCACCATGATGCTCATGATGGGAGTACCGATCTTCGATGTACGTCGTCTCCTTTCTTCTTCTTCTCCCGAGACCCAGGCATGCGAACAGAGACTCCAGAGCCCCGCGGCAACACAAGCAAGCCAAAAGCAGCAACAAAAGGAAAGCGCCGGCGATCGATCCGATGACAATGCCTGCAATTGCTCCTCCGCTGAGTCCTCCTTCATCCGGGGCCTTCACCCCTACCAGGGCAGCTCCGTCCGTGCCTACAGGGGTCTCGAATGCTTGGGTGGTTGTCGCGGAAGCTGTCGCGGTGACGGTACTGGCACTGGTGCCTCTCACGGGAGGCGTGGCTGTAGCGGTGGCCCAGATGGAGGAACTGCCCATGATACATTGGTTGTGGGAGCAGACGTATGCAGCTCCGCAGCAGGTGTTACCGCAAACCGTCTCGCCGAGCTCGGCCTTGCAAGAACCGCCGCCCCCCGTTGCCGTTGGTTTCGAGGCTCGGGTGCTCCATGTTGAGGTGAAAGTTGAGGTATCCGTCTCGGTGACGACCCATGTGGTGGTGTGGTATTCCCATCCGCCGTCATCGCTGCCACCCCCGTCTTCGCAGACCGCTTGGCCGTTACCGTTCGTGCTGCATGTCTGGCTTCCGGTGCAGCAGACTTGGCCGTAATAGCCACAAGGGTTCGCGCAGCGCTTTTCCAGGGTAGCCTCGTCCAAATCCACCGGCGATGCCCCGGCGAGCTGTAGTTGGGCCGATAGAGTCAGGAAGGAGATCGCCGATCGTAGTATTCGTGAAGTATGCATGGCGGATGGAGATAAGATGCGACCAAACCCACGAGGTCGACTGGGGAGATTTTATGCGCTTCCCTTAATCCCCGAAGCACCCGAATCCGTTGCTCACGACCTGCGGCACCGTTGTCCTGTCGAGGTAGCTTCGACCTAGTCCCTCGCCAAGTATAGTACTTGGTCGCAAAGCAAGACAAACAAAATGTAGATATCTTTGTAATCAAACCAGATTAGATCCCAGGAATGCAGAATCGGCAACCAGCAAAAACGAACCGAAAGAAAGAGAGGGAAATGACAGAGATGGCAAGAATGGAGGGGGGAGGAGAAGGGAAGGAATTGGTGGTGAGCAAGTCTAGACGGGGGGGGAGCACCGCATACAATCTGCACGATCCCCAGCCTCCTCCCGTCCTACCCAAGTAACCCAACCACCCCATTTTCCTGGACTGACACCGTGGGGTGTTTTCTAAAATTAAGGATGGATTGGATTTGGATCTACAAGAGGATTGTCGGTGATCCGTCCAGCCTCCTTATTTATTTTATCTTTTTATCTTTGTGTTCGAATGATAATTGGCAACGATACCTACCATTCATTTCCCATCCCACCTCGATTCCTTACAGCCAACCCCTCCTCCGACTCTGACTCTGACTCGATTCTAACTACTTCCATCTATACTAAAAACTCAATTCAGCTAATCTACTGCTGACTGGCTCCTTTCTCCCCGCTCTATCTCTCTCTTACTCTTTTCGATCCCGTCTTAGAAGCATCTTGTCGACACGGCAGACTAGAACCCGTTAGTTGGAGACACAACTGGGCCCCAACCAGGACCTAAATCATATCCCGCATCTGTGATTCAGTGTATTCCGGACTCCGCGATCATTATTGAACACATTTATACTGCATACGTATTCATACTAGGGGTCCCTGAAACGAAAACCCAACTACTGACCTGATTTATTTGCCCGGTAACCAACGGAGTTGACCCTTCCTCATGGACAGCCACACAGGTACCGAAAGAACCGACAGAGAGACTACTTACTGTACCGATGACTTCACCTGCCTGACGTGTCGCTGTCGGCTTATCAGGACTGCTCGGTCCCGGTTAGAACCAGTCTGACTTGGCACTGGGCAAATGGCATTGGGCTTTTTTCTCTTTCTCTTTCTTTTTCTTTCCTTCCCCCCTTGGTGGGGTCTCTCTGGACGGATCTATGTAGGAACGGCCACCTAAAATTACCTTATGTCGGGACTAGAACCAGTTGGCTGCCAGGAAGGGTGTGGTTACTTGGTCTGGGCCTCCAATCGGGCGTGCTGATTCCAGGGCGTGAGGTGATTGCGGTGTGTGTTAATTTAACTGTCGCTACTGGATTGGATCGCACGGGCGAGGCGGCATGATGATGCGGTGTGTAGGTGTGCTACTGCTGACTGCAGGTTGGGCATTATTATTGGATTTGCAGAAGGTACGAGTTGGTCAATGCCCTGCAGTTAGTAGGGTAGTTCGAGTATTTGATTGTAAGGAAATATTTCATATCCATTCAGTTGGTCTGCTAATTCGCCTATGTACAAAAAAAATATGATCATAAAAACATGACAGTATTGATAGATTTACAGTCTTTCCGTAGACTCAAAACATAGCATCATCATCGTTCAATAATAGCCCATTATCCGTATGCAAGGTTCAAGGCACAAGCGTACACCCAATGAAATCAGGTAGGTGGTGAAACATGCGCCTCAGAAACGTAGGGTAAAAAAGAAAGAAGAAAAAAGTATTTTCCATGTCATATTCACTTCAAAAAGAAAAAGCCGTCGTCATGCATCACACGAACATCCCCGCCGCCCCAATGATCACGCCGAAGACGAGATCCTGCAGGCTGGTGGTCCGTCCTGAGCTGGCCCGGCTTTCGTCATCGGTCTGAGTGTGATACGTCCCGCAGTATCCTATATTGAGCCCATGGCAGGCTTCCTGGCTCAGACTGGAACAGGTCGAAACGGCAGACGGCTTTGAGCCGCCCTCGCGAGTGACTCCCCCGCCAGCGCCGCCCACCGTGACGGCGTAGCCGCCTCCTAATTCCGAGAGACATTTCGTATAATCGTTCTCGCACCTGGAATAGTAGGAAGAGCATACACCAGCATTCGAAAACGAGGTAGGGACGTAGATGAAAGGATAAGCGCCCGGCATTGTTGAGCCGGTGATCGTAGCGTCATTCGGAGCCGTCGTCTGGGTCGCCGTGGCAGTTCGTGGGAATCGGAAACTCGTGCTGGACGCTCCAGCGCCTCCGGACCCCCCAGTGAGACTTCCAGTGCAGCTTGCTCCGGTCGGGCAGCAGGCGATGTTATCGGCTTCGTCGCGAGCACACTTGGAGCCCTGCTTGCAGCAGATGTCGGATTTGTCCATGTTGGTGCAGGCATTATACCCGGCCGGACAGTCGCCATCTCGCTTCATCAATCGCAGGAGAACGTCATATGCTCCTTTCCCGGACTCTGGCGTCGTCGGAGGGGAAAACGGGAGGGTTTCTATCGACACAACGGTCGAGGCGAGGAATGTGGCCGAGATCCACCCGGATACCTTCATCTTTATCTTGAGCGGCCTGGGGCTTTCGTCTGCCCGCCACGTTGTATATCGATCAATATACCAATATCGACCAGTGGACCGGTGCCTCGATCAAACGGTTCGGTCGAGCGTGGAATGCGCGGTTCGTCTCAAGCGTCAAGCCAAATGCGACGGACAGGAGGCGGAGGGTGATCAACAAACTACTTAAAATGGCAACCGTAAGTAAGTAGAAGCGGGCGGTCGCAGAAGGACAGGGAACGAGACCAACGAGGGACACTTACTGGTCGCGAAATCGTGACTCCAAGGAATCCCACGATAGAATTCTTCGGGAAGAATCCAGACCGGATCAGGTGGATGATGTAGTTACGCAGTGTCGCTGTGCTGCCAGCGCAATCTCCACCGGGATCCCTGCCACAGCAACGGAGCGTCGCCCGCGGTGGACCTTAGGACCGCCGTAGCCATGCCCAACCACCCGCCGGGTTCTTAATGAGCATTCCTTCGGACTCCGTGGGCGGAGTGTTTCATTTTTTTTTTTTCCTTCTCTTTTTTCTCTCTCTGTATTTTGGTTTCGCTGCTGAACGTAAGCGATACGCCAGGAAGATCGACTAGAGCCTGGGCCTTGTCTGATATTGCACTCCGAGTACTGGGCGTTGGAAGACTCGGCAGGATCCAAATATGGGATTCTTAGGAGACTGATGAGTTCCTGGCTTGATAGTGTCTGACGAAGTACTTCGTATATCGGGCGTCTGCATCTACTTGTACTCGAATCCGAATAATTGATTTTTTGTGTTCTCCAAGGTTGCATTGATCATGTGACTGAGGGGTAGGCAATCCATTCATCGCAATCGATCGTTCTGGACAAGACTTGGACTCTCTCTTGACGATTCTCGCCCGTAATACAGGTTTCTTCTCAGGTTATTATGCCCATGATTGACGGCTCTATCCCGATGAGGATCCCCGTGGTGGATTTCTCGTCATGGAACGACGCCCATGACATACCAGCCAGACGCCGAGTGGCGCAGGAGCTTGTCGAAGCTTGCCAAACAGTCGGATTTGTCTACATCGTAAATCATTCCCTGCCGGACTCTCTCCTAGATGACGCATTCGCATGGACCAAGCGTCTCTTCGATCTGCCCGAGGAGGTGAAAATGAAAGCCCCTCATCCGGAAGGCTGGGCCGTCCATCGAGGATACTCGCCCCCGGGATTCGAAAAGGTCTCGCAGAACCTTAGCACTGGAGATGACGAGGAAATAAAGCGCAAGATGAGGGAGATCCCCGATGTCAAAGTATGTGGGCTTGCGACGAATGAAGGAGATGGATTGCCTTCATCTCCTTTGTCTAACAATGAATTGCAGGAGGTATACGATATTGGCAGCGATGAGAATACCGAACAACCCAACCAATGGATTCCCGAAGAGCTGTTTCCCGGTTTCCGAACCTTCATGAACAAGTTCTATTGGGAGTGCCATAAGGTCGGCGATAGAGTGCTTCGTGCCTTAGCCGTAGGCTTGAACTTGGACGACGAGGCCTATCTGGCCAGGCAGCACTCGGGACATGAAAATCAGATCCGACTGCTTCATTATATGCCTATCCCTGCCGAAGAGCTAGAAACGGAACGTGCCACTCGGTGCGGAGCGCACACCGACTGGAGTTCGATTACGATGCTCTTCCAAGATGACTGTGGCGGCTTAGAGGTGGAAGACATCTCTCGGCCAGGGACGTTTGTTCCTGCGGAGCCTGTGAAAAATGCCATTGTCATGAACGTGGGAGATCTACTCCAGCGATGGAGTAATGGTAAAGCCTGGCTAGCCTTTCTGAAAGCAAATTGGTTGTAATATACAGCTAACTATCTTAGATCGACTCCGTTCGACAAATCACCGAGTCCGGCAACCGCCCCTGGCGGACCGATTCGAGGGTCCCAATCGAATGGCACGCGACCGGTACTCTATTCCATACTTTCTAACCACGGACACAGAGACCGTCATTGAATGCATACCATCCTGTACGAACGAGAACGAGCCCCCGAAGTATGATCCCATCAAGCAGATAGATTACACCCAAATGCGAGCCTCTATGATGTATGAAAAATGATGGGCTCCATGTCAGTTGAGTGAGGGCGAGACGCATAATATTGATGATGTGTAAATTTAACTGATAGTTAATATATTTTCTCTTTAACAAAATAACTATTAGAACTAGAGGGTACTTCATGTACTTCGTCATTCCAGACCACTGAACCCTAAGCCCTACTTCCATGTCCGGATCGGGTAATCCGTCTCCGCGGGCATCAAAGCCAACCAAGCCAAGTCGCCGATAAGTTGTTCATCCAGCTGCCTATCAGCAATACCCTTTTCAACGTCCACTCGTACGCGCCCACACCCTTTACGACACGACAGAGGCTCATTATCCAGTTTCCCGAAGGCTCTCAAACGCGTTGGACAACCAGCGCTTCCCGAAAGAAACCACGGCAAAAGCGACCCCTCGCCGACCCCTCAATACCGCCCTCCCCCATCTACGCGCCAAAATGTCCATCCCCAACGAAGCTTTGCAGAAGGTGATTTGCCCCTGATAGTTATATCGTTACATCCAGCGGCGTCTATCGCAGTTTCATGTACAGCGCGCTAAACTCTTCCGATTAACAGCTCCTCCAAGAGCTCGAGACCCGCATCGTCGCCTCCCAGCAGCAGATCGGCATCACCAAGGCGCAAATCACAACCAAGCAGCGAGACATCCGGTTGCTGGAGTTGACGTCGAAGGAGATTAGCTCGTTGCCGAAGGATACGCCCGTGTACGAGGGAGTGGGCAAGATGTGAGTGGTGTTGAGCGCTGCAGGCCAGGAGACTGTCTGATTGGGGCGGCCGATACTAATTGAGACAAAAAAATGCTAGGTTCATGAGTGTCCCAATGAACACGGTCGATAAGCGCCTATCAACCGAGAGTACGGAATTGAAGTCGGATATCTCGGGCCTGGAGAAGAAACTGTCCTCGCTGGAAATGACGCACAAGAACGGTCGCGAGAATCTCGAGCGCATCTTGAAATCGGGTGATAAGGCTTGATTTGGTCTGTCTCGGCAGGGGGATACTTCATTTTTAATTTTATTCATATCTACGCTTGGAGTTCATGCGATGGTGACTTTTCTTGACCTGGCATGGTCGTTAAGGACTAAGAAGTCGGCATGCGATATAGGAATACCTATTGTTTCTTGTCAAAGGGGCTGGGCCAGGGAAATGAGGACCTTCGGGATCTACTTTGGAGGCCGCAGTAGATTGGGAAATGGTTGGCTTGGGGGCAGCCCAAGGCGTGACTGGATGTGGATGGGCATGGGCGACGAAGTTGAGCGCTTGCTGCGTCGATGACACCCCGCAGCAATTCTGGCAGGACCAGAGGGGCAGTCCTTGTGGAGGCCCAGGTTCAAACCGTTTATCCTGTATTATACCATCATCTAGGTATACGGAGAGATCCGATCTGTATGGTTTTTTCAGATCAAACCAGACAAGGCCCACCCGTCCTTAACGTAGCAACTTGTTTCAACATAACGACTACCTACAGAGTGCATATCTCCTTGCCAGTGCCTGGATTTGTTCCTCACCGTTTATTGCCTAATTCAAGCTCGATACAGGACATGAAACAAGGCGACTTACCCCGACCAGCACGGGAACCCTAAATCGCTGCCTAAGGGGGCGGGATGTCATGTGTCAGGCAGCGAGGGCGAATCTCATCATGCACCCGTGGGGAATGATCTCGCTGCCCAGCTGGTACCGATTATTAACTATTAATATTAACGGAAGAAGCCAGAGCCTGTCGGAGCGACGCAGGTCACACCAACCCGTCAGAAGATCCTCACTTCCGAGTCAACGTGATGGCCAGCAAGGTTTCTGGCTCTGCGGGATGAACCGCCGCAGTTCCTTGGTTTACCACAGGGGAATCCATCTCAACCAACGGACAGAAATAGCTTGGGGATAGAGGTATCAAGCACTGGACTAGAGGCTCTCGCGATCAAGTTTGTCAGGTTTCAGATAGCCGCCCAACCTACGCCGTGCAGCAGGAGCCGCAGGCACCGCGTGGATCTTAGTACGGAGGGGTATAGTCTATAGATTGTACTCTGTATAGTAGGTAGTATAGCACCTAGACACTAGGTAGGCACCGCGAGGTATCTGATAGGAAACCCCTACCAGATATTTAAGACAGACGGTCTGTCCGACAGTGCCACGCCCTTCTCCATACAGGGAAATCCAGCAGCCCGATGATCAGGCTGACCCAATGATGCCCATCCAAGACGCCTTCGCCCGCCCGGAACAAATCACAGGAATCTCCCTTCCCCCACTTCAGCTGAACCGTCTTTTTTAATAATAATTACGAGGCTGGAAAGCCTGTGGCTTTTTTTTCCCTCTCCGTCTTTCTCGTTTTTCCTTTCTTCTTTCCCTCCTATCCTTATCCTTCCTTCGTCCTTCTCTCTTCTTCCCGGGATTCGTCGGCCTCGAGCTTTCCTGCGTCCTTCTGTCCGGGGAAGTGCCCTGATCGACCGGTATTTGTTGTCGTGGATCATTACCCATCATCATTATCATTATACCCTGCTATTATCTGATTTGCCTGCCGGGTCTTGTTCCCACCTACGTCACTGCTTCCACCCCGCTTTAATCATTCTCGCCTGGGCCTTCCACAGTCTACCATCCTGTCAACTGTCGAGGTTTAAAAGATTCATCGATCGAACAGAGACTCGAGAAACATATCCTCATCGCCCACACCAAGAAACCAAGAAAAAAAAAATTAGATTTCCTGGCGTGTTCTTTCTCCCATCAATCCATCTCCCACCTCCCAGAATATGAGACGCCACTTCGCTCCCGTTACCGATTCCGAAACTGAATATTCAGAATCAGACGTCTCCATGGAGATTCCCCGGCAGAGAACGTCGTATCGCAGACGTTCAGTCTCTCGTCATCGCTTCAGCCCCGACCATAGCAATACCTATCTGAGCCCCGTGGTGCAGGACGTGCACGTCCACCGCTCCGCCTCGACCGGTGCTGGTCGACGACGCCGCGAGCCCGTGCGCGTCAACCAGCCGCCGGCCGTCATCGTCGACATCAAGAACGACTCCCGCAACAAAAGCTCCAATAGAAACCGGAGACAGCAGAACCAACAGCACCACCAGGAAAACTTCATCGACCCCTACGAGTCCGAAAACGACCACGTGCTGCGGAACCACCGTCGCCCGCGCGCCAGTACTAGCAGTCTCTCGCGGGAGGCCTCGCCACGCTATCACCGGGACTATGATATGCTGATTGACCAGCGCATGCTGGAGAGGAACGATGCCCGACAGGACCTCGAGCTCCTGAGACAACAGCAGGAGATTGAGCGCCTAGAGCGGGATCTAGCGCGGCATCAGGACCCGCACCAGGAAACCCGTCTTCTGAAGGAAGAGGAGGACTGGTACGAGGATGAGATCAGCGATCGGCTACGGCGGCTCGAGCGATTCGAGAAGAAGCAGCGCATGGACGAGGAGCAACGGCATGCCGAGCACCGGTATAAACTGCGCAAGTTCGAGGAGGCGCAGCGCCGGGCCGCGGAAGATGAGGAAGTTCAAGCGAAGCTCCGTTTAGAGAAGCTAAAGGAACTCCAGCGCAAGATTGACGAGGAGGAAGAGCGCGAGCGGGTCAAGAAGGAGATCCGCGACGAGGAGGCCAGGCTGTTGATCGAAAAGCAGGAAAAGCAACGCAAGGAGGCCATGATGAAGGCGGCTGCCGTCGAGGAGTGGAAGTTGAACGAGGAGCGCCGATTGATCGCCGAGCGGGAGGAGAAGAGACGACGAGACGAGGAGTTCCGGACTCGATTGAGAATGGAGTTCGGGTATACGGAGGAAGAGATTGAGGACATCCTCAACAAGAAAAAGAACCCGGAGAAGGAGAAGAAAAAGAGCAAGGAGAAGGAGAAGGAGAAGGAGAAAGAAAAGGAGAAGGAGAAGGAGAAGGAGAGAGATGATGATAAGAGCGACCATGAGGGGAAGAAAGAAAAGGAAGTTGACCACCAACGAACCACTTGGATCAAGGTACGATCTACACAACTATATCCATCTACTCAATCCAACATGTCTGACACGTCTCCAGGTTCATCGCAAACATCTTCTCCCGGATACTCTTATTGCCTATCGCCTGCCTTGGGACTGGGATGATGTAAGTCACTCTGAATAAACCTGGACTGTTAGACTGATGCTAACTGCTCGCCAACTACAGCTGGACAGCAACTACATCATTATCAAGCAATGGATCAGCGAGGATTTCCAGGAAGAGCTCTTTGCTCACACGCGACGGCTGCGTGAGGGTAAACTTGTTACCCAGACCTCGAATACTCTAACGGAGCTGAAGGTCAACGACAAGAAGAAAGACAAAATGTTCCTGGTCCGAAAGAAAAGCCCTAGCCGGCGGGCTTGGATTTTCACATGATTGAGTGCCGACATTTGCAGTACACATAAATTGATACCTGATTATATTGTTTTCGGTCTCTTCCTTTCTTCTCACATCTTACCCTGAATGTTCATTTTTTTCGAATTTTTGCAGGTTTTGTTTTGGTTCGTTTTCTATTGTTTGATTTTGGGGTACTCCTGGCATGTTCTAAGATGTGATGTGATATGTTGATATTTACTTTTTCAGTTTTTCTTTTATATATCATGAGTTGGAATTTTGATGACAACTATATACGATACACAGCAATATAATAAGTTTTCTCTATTCTTAGACTCCGATGCAGACGATCACATGACGAGGGTCTAGGAGGGAGACTCCATGAATTTGACCAGGGCCGTCAACCTATTTAAGCCCACACCACCCCAGAGCATCCAAACACTACTCATCTTTGTTCATGCTACTACTCCGTGTCAAGACCAAACTGCCTCAGGCTAGTTTGATAAAATGCTCAACCTGGCGGGTCTTCCTCCTGAAATCTTCGACATCGTGTTAGATATGGCCTTGCCAAATGACTCGGAAGTCGATCGCTTCTTCGATCCACATGACTCGGAAGTCGAACGTGAACGCCTCTTCGATCTCTCCACCATCAGCCGCCAATGGCATAGGGCACTTTCGGGTCGGATTTACTCACAATGGACTTTCAATGGTGTCAGACAGTCGTTCATGACTCTCTGGAGATTCCTGCGAACAATGTGTCGCAACCCCAACCTCGCATCCTGGGTTCAGACACTGAGAATTGCAAACTGGGGCTTCTTTGATCATGCCTATATCCCGGGTCAGGAACTTGAATTACCGTCGGACGAATTGGACTTGGTCAAAATAGCAATCTCCGATGCAGGCATCAGCCATCTCGAATCCAACATCTTGGAAAGTTTGTCCAAACGAGATCGTCGGCCCTTGATGGCACTTCTCTTGACGCGTCTGCCGAACCTTTCAAATTTATATGCCGTCGTACCACGATCTGACCCTGTCCTATATGCAGTGCTTGAGCAGGTCATAACCCGGCAGAAAAATGGGACCCCATCACCTGTGCTTGGTCGATTGAAGGAATGTTACAGATTTCAAGAATACCCTGTTCTCCCACCACATCTGAAGAAAAGACCCGATGAAGATCCCGCAGAGACAGACTTTCTGCCATTAGATGATATATGGCCTATGTTGCTTTTACAGAGCCTACGAAAAATTTCCTTGTATGATGTCGATCCAGCTAAAGCGAGCGCCTTGCTAGGGTCTAGTGCCGGTGCTTCTTCCGCCGAAAGCCTAGATCTGGTAATCTCTTCCAGTTGTCAGTGCGCAAATTCAGACATTCAGTCCTTGATTAGGCTCTCTCATAACTTGAAGAGCTTCTCATTGGACTTGAATAGTATAGGATATCCTAAGTCCCGTATACCAGGTATTACCAACACAGGAATCTGGGAGGGTCTATCTACGCACAAGCCGAGCCTTGAGTCTTTCCATTACTCGTACGGCGTATGTAGGCCTGCAGGGTGCGATCGATTGGATGTTCTACGCAATTTTACCAGGCTGAAACATGTCAGTCTGGAAGCGCAGGCATTATTATTACTTGGTGACCGCGATTACAAAATCTACCGTGCCCCCTTCTTCCTTAAAGACGCTCTGCCGTCGGGTCTCGAATCATTAACGCTCCTCGGGGAAGAGTTTAACGGCGGAACTACAGTGCTTATGAAATTGGAGGAATTGATCTGCCCAGAATTCCCTTCCCTAAAGTCCATCGTCCTCGAGACGGACTGTTCGGTTCCAGATTATAAATATGATCCGCTACACACAGCTCTTCAGAGGAAATTTAGAGAAAACGGCATTGATTTCAATATCTACATGCGCAAGCTTCGGCCAGGTGACTTTAGTCAAGGTTGTTGGGTAAACACGCTCCGAATGCGTAGTAATGGGTGGGATCGTGCTCAGTGGTTTGGCGATCTGCCAAACCGGTTTAGGGATCTCCAAGAGCTCCTTCTCCGCCCAAAACATGAAATTGACCTGGGACGAGATCGCTGAGGAGAAGAAAAGCGAACCAGGACCCTACCGCCCAAGACCAGGTAACCCAATGAGAACGAAGTTCCATACAGTTCAATTCACAGATCATTCCAAGAGGCCTGCCTGCATGGTCTTTATGCACGTTGTTTCTTTCCCACTGCCCCCGCTATTTTCATTTGCTATTTACTTCACTCACGCCCATGCATCTCCAAGAAATGTCGACACGAAAGGCTTACCAGTAGTTGGTATCAGACCCTGAAGTCGACATCCGCTTCGATCTCTATTTCCTCCCCGGAGCCAGCCACGATGGTTGCATCGCCCACTATCGCGGTGAAATGCTCAATCGTGGATGCCCATACCCGTGCATTGGGCAACAATAGTCTGGTTTTCGACAAGGATGATGATGATGACAGAAATGTTGTAGGTGGGGACATGCTTGAGATGGCACGCTGTCAAGAAGACGATGGCTTTGAATCTCGGGTGAAGGCTTACCAGCTGGGGTTGGCCGACTTGGTGATACATTTGCAGTTCGGTCTTACCAAAGATCTCTTTTGCTTCGTCGTTGGAAGGGTTTGATTAGGCTATGAATAGGAACTCAGTAACTCCAGCACAATGAGATCGAATGCTTTCACTTATCATGAAATCTTTATTTTCTATGGAGAGGAATGTTGTGTACATAAGAGCTCAGATAGACCCAGCCATCTGAATTCATCGAGCGGGCACCTGACACCGGTTGAAATGAAATATGTCTAAGGCCGGCCACCGTTGTCTTTTTTTTTCTTCTTTCTTTCTGAAACGCCAAAAAGTAATAACCCAAACAAATAAACTCGAACAAACATATACGTACATAAAAAGAGATGGTAAACCAAGGTTAAAAAAAAAGTCTTTCGTTATACATGGGCCTGGCTCTGAGCTGCCCAGTGCTTCTCCGCGCGGAGAATCAACTCCTCATAGACAGTCCAGGCCAAAGCGGAGCTGAGCGCCTTCCTCCCGATGCGCAGTCCCAGACCACCGAAGAGGCTGCGCACTCCATCCTCATGGATCATTAACCGCACGGCGCGCATCATGTTCCCATACTTCCCCGGCATCAGCTGCAGCCGTGTCTTCACCGCATCGAACGGGTTCGTGATCGTCGTGGCCAATCCAGCAGCCAGTCCTCCCGAGACGAAATTAATCGACGACGACTTCGACGACGAGCCGAGCGGTTGCTCACCACTCCCATTATTCCCCTGATGCGCCACCGCCGCTAGCCGCCGCTTCAACTGCTCATAGATCAGCACGTACAGACCCGCATAAGGCGCATCGCGGGCCGCCGTGGCGCCGAACCCGGAAAACAGGCCCCGGAAACCCTCGGTGCGCACGATGTCGCGCGCCGCCCCGTACAGACTGCGGTAGGCGTAGTAGTCCGACTCGTACCGCACCTTGAGCACCGTCACCGGCATCATGACGAACCCCGCCGCTACCCGCGCGGCGGCGCCGGTGGTGAGGTTGGCTGAGTTGGACAGTTTGGGGAGCGCGGACGACGAGACGGTCGTGGGTTTAGCGTGGCCCGTGGCCAGCGCGGTCGGTGTCTGGGCGAGACCCTGGCGGAGCGCATTCAGGCTGGTGAAGTAGAGCGCGGATCCGAACCCCGTGCGGAGCGCGGAGGGCAGGGTCCCGCGCCATAATCCGCGGATTGGGTTCGGGGAGGAGAGGATGGCTTTGAGCGTGGGGAGGAGAGCGGCGGTCTGGTGGGACTGTTGGACGCGGGTCTTGAGGAGGTCGGCAGGTTGGAGGAGGATGGAAGAGGTGAGGCCGGAGCAGAGGCCGGCGGCGAAATGGAAGGTGGTTTTGGATGCTGCGAGGGAATGAGTAATGGGTATTGAGCAATTGGATCGGAGCGGATAGGATTAGTAGTACATGTAGATGCGGTCTTTACTTGCGGTATCTTGTATGCCGCATTGTCCGCCATCGCTTGACAAGACCCCGGGTTCCCCGAGGAACTCAAGAGCGACGAGTATAGTGATGGAAATGGAGAGCGCAAATGAGAGGGAAAAGTGCACGAGGGAGCTCAGCCATGCAGGAATCAAGCTAGGGACAGGTAGCTAGACATTTGGCGACCACATATCAGCGGTTAGAGTCGGGATTGGGGAATGGGGAGCGAAAGAAGGCCGCCGGATCAGGCACAATTGAAGCTACACGGATTTTCTCCAGAAACAACGGTGAAGTCATCAGCGTCGGTCGGCTTAGTCAGCATCATGGCTCCACCGAGGTTCATAACTAGTTAACTAGTTAACTAAATCAAGATTGATTATCTAATCGGTTTACACCAATTCATGAATCAATGGGGGCGAATAGACAGACTGAATGAATAGGAAGTACTTTGGTATGATCTACAGGTCCATCATACTCCGCAAACAAACATACCCCAGAAACATCTCCCCACCTGCCACCTGCCACCTGCCACTATGCAGCATACCCAGCCGTGCATAAGGAATGCCCGCCTGAGGCACCGTCACAATACAAGCGCATACGGCATTTTGGTCGGCGGCCGCGGCCAACGGGAAGCAGCGCAAACGGAGTGTGACAGCGCGACAACCCGTGGATTCGTCGTAATACATCGACGTCACCGGCTGCTGGTAAGGTTCAGGTTACTAATGGTTCATTCGCCCTCGGTCTCTCCGCGTTTTGCCTCTCTTTCGCTCGCCGACCATGTCCGCATCGCCGTAATTCTTGTGATTCCTCCTCCCTCTCCTTGCCTGTCCTTATTCCTCCCTACTTCCCTGTCCCTTACATTCGAGAGGTTGGCTTCATCCCGCGCCTTGCCGGTCACTCCCAATGCCTGACTGGTCCTTTCCTCCTTTCATTCCGTATCCGCAGCCTAAGGCTGGATACTGGAGTCCCGTTACCTCGACGTTGAACTGGTGCGAAGAGGTGTGTGTGTGGCGACTTTTGTACTTGTCCTTTTGGCTTCGCCATACTCACGCGAACCTATGAACCTTCTAGGACTACTATGCCACCATCTACTCCGCCGAGATCATCAACACTCTGACCAACCTTCTGTTCATGTGGCTTGGAGTGAAAGGGTTTCTCAGCTGTCGACGGAATGGCCACGATTCTATCTTCCAGGTAGCCTACGCGGGCTATCTCCTGGTCGGCACCGGGAGCTTTCTATTCCACTCGACTCTTAAATGTAGGTTTAAGGTTGTTGTCGGGCATTCAAGCACGGTTGCAATCCGGCGGGCAAACTGCTAACCTATCATATTCTTCCCCCAGATCCCATGCAGCTGGTCGATGAGCTGTCCATGATCTACACCACTTGCTTGATGTGCTATGCCTCTTTCTCCTACTCGCGGCCGACTGGATTTCGAATCATCCTGGCGATCTCCCTCGCCGCGCTAGCCATCTTCATCACCCTTTACTATCACTACCTGCAGGACCCCGTCTTCCACCAGAACGCCTACGCCCTTCTGACGATCGTGATTGTTTTGCGCAGCATGTTTACAATGGAGGTGACGCTGCGCCCGAAGTGGCGACACACCACCGAGGAGGACCGGCTGGCGCGCGAACGACAGGGTCTGCCCGTCCCAAGCAAGGAGCACCAGCACTACGAGAACGTGCGGGATACGAAGATTCTTAAGACCATGTGGTTCATGATTACCTATGGATTGAGCCTGTTCCTTGGCGGGTTCTTGATTTGGAACTTGGACAACCACTTCTGCGCACAGATCCGCGGATGGCGCCGGGAAGTGGGTCTGCCATGGGGCGTTCTCTTGGAAGGTCATGGATGGTGGTATGTTTCAACCTCTCGACTGCGAATTCAGGATGGTATGCGATTCATGGAATATGCGCTAATTTCGATTTTCTCGTCTTCAGGCACGTCATGACCGGTATCGGCGCCTATCTATATATCATCTGGGGGATCTGGCTGCGCCACTGTCTCAATGAGCGGCAAGAAGAGTTCTACCTCTGGTGGCCTCATTTCTGGAACTTCCCCGAGATCATTCGAGTCAGCCCCCGAGGAAAGACCGGGAATGGCGCGGTCAAGAAGTCGAAGTGAACCTCACCTCTCAAGATGATACCCCCCCTTTTTTTTGTTTTTTGGTTTTGTATCAGTGTATCAGCTTTGAGAAACTCGCGGGGCCAGGAGCCTCGCTCGGTCGTTGCAGATGTGATGATTTCGCCAGCGCTACCTATAGACGTCGATTCTGGTATGACTAGATTCTATTCTATCATATAGAGAAAAGAAACCGAGGATGACAAGCAGTTAGTTATACGTATTTGTCTAGTGGTAGCCAACGCAAATAGCGCCGTCATGGGATCAGTGTATATATTATACAACAAACCAGTAGTATTGTATATCCATTGCATGAATCTATCAGCGCGAGAATAAAACAAATCCCTTGTATGTAACCCGAGCGAGTTCTTTCTAGGTCCTTCGAAGAGGGCCATTATAATTTCGACTTCGACGCCTCAGCAGCCGTCTTTTTGGGCCGCACTGGCGCCGGCACATGCTCTATCCAGCGCGCATCGATCGTCTGCTTCTCAACCTTCGACTTCTGACTCCACTGCGCGCGGAACGCCCGGTCCTCCTCCCGCCACCGCTGCAGCTCTTTCCCTAGCCACAGGCTCGCCGCCTCGCCGCATTCGATCGGCGCTTCCTGCGCCAGGAGATGTCCAAACTGCTTGAAATACACGTCGCGGACCCGCCCGGCAGCTGCGCCGCCGCTCCCGCCTAGCCCCGTGCCCGTATGCGTCATCTTGTCGGCCATCATATCGGGCAGGGACATGTCCGACTTGCCGCCGAAGATATACAGCACGCTGGGTCGCAGGTGCGGCAGTTCGGAGAATACGCGCGACGGCTCGGGCCGGTAGAATGGGGACGAGCCGAAATGGTCGACGTTGATGTCTGGATGCGTTGTCCGGTTGACCGGCACGTCTTTGCCCGGGGGTCCGTCGTAGTTGGGCCGCGAGAAGGTGAAGACCTCCTGGTGGCGAGGGGTGGTCAGCGTGACGGGTGTCTCGTCGGACGACGGGTTGTTGTTGGGGGGAAGGGGATAGATGGCTGTTGGGAGGTCGCGGAGACCATATTGGATCCAGCGTTTCAGGACGCGCGGGTCCCATGCTTGGTAGAAAGGGTTGCGTTGGAAGCTGTCGGCGGCGGCCTTACGGGACGGCCATTGGTCTCGGCGGTAGGTGGAGAGTTGAGTGGTTTTGTTGATGGTGAGGTTTTGGCGCGCGATCTCGAGAGGGTCCAGCTGGGTCGTTTGGCGTTGGATGACGGGGTCTAGGAGCACCAGGGTGTGGATGAGACGGGGGTGCATGAGACATACGCGCGCACTGTAGGGGCATTATCTCCTATCAGCAAATGGTTTCGGATGGGGGAGTTTCCTAGGGAAAGGACTGACAGATGAGCGCCGCCCATACTATGGCCGATTCCGACGATGGGACGTGGCATTTCTTTGCGCTTCACGTTGACCAGGTGCAGAAGGTCTCTGGGGTGATCGAACCAGCTAGCTGTTTGCCCATAGAGCCGTCAGTCTCGTCATCGCGATGGACCTGCGACAGGGCCCCTACGGTCGTTCCCTAAGAGGGCCTCATTGATCACACTACTTTGGCCTTGATGCGCCACATCTGCCATCCAGATACTTCGGATGCGGAACCCATTTGCCTTGGCTCGGGCGTGGATTTCTTCCCAGAGAGGTTCATAGAGTTCCTGGATACTTGGGGATCAGCCATAGGTATGCGACAGCGGCTGGGAGCGCGCCGAGTGGCGTATCGTACCTTAGGAAAACCATTTGCATGCGCCGCCAGAATCGTGACGTCCCCCGGCTGAGGGTTGGGGTTGTCTAGAGGGATGTACTGTTTTACAGCCATCTGCAGCTCATCCTCCTGTTCGTTGGCTGTGGCCGCAGGATATTCCCGGATGTGTTGGCAGGGCACGACATGGTCGACGATGCGAAAGGGCCCGGAGGACGAGGCCGACGGAGACATATTGTGTTGTATGTGTATGTGTATGTATATGTATCGAAGGGAAAGGATAGAACTATATAAGAGAGGCAGTTGATCACCGTTACGACATTGTGCTGATTATGTGAACATGGGGGAGAGTCTTAACCCGATTTCCGCTGATCTGAGACGAGCCGAGGATCTCGCAAAGACGGGAAATTCCCGACTTGCGCTGCCGACGCCTTGCTTCTATTGGCACTTGGTGTGCTTAGTCTATTTTGCAGGAGTGAATAGACCTGTACGGAGTAATTTCTTCAGAGAAAAACAAAAAAAAAGAAAGAAAGAAAAAAAAAACAGGAAAAGTAGAAGCAAATACTCCTTACCCCGGAGTACTTATGTCAGCTCAGTATAGTGCTGGTAATTAGTATAGTAGTCCTCGGCGGACAAGTTGATGGGCACACCGGTCTTTCACCTATTCAACTCCATGATAAAGGTAACGGCGACAGATACAGATGGATGCATCGAATGCGATGCCTCGTGGCGAGACGCCGAATGGCACGTGACCTGGTGTCTCGCTCGACGCGCCGGCGCGTCGCATCGCAAATCATTTCGCCGTTCCCTCCTTCAACCCCAGACAGACTCTTGCTCCCCTTCAACTGTCCCTCTCGTCAATCCGAACCTACTTTTCTATCACACACATCGAAAGGAAATACACCACACATTTTGTATCCACGATGGGGGGCCAGGAGGAGTTTCAGCTCTTCGACCAGTGCCGCGTTTGCATCATCTGCTCAAAAGATCTCACTCTCGACACGGCACACCAGGTATGCGACCCTCTCAGCCTGTCCTCGGATAAACTGTAGATACTAATTTATTGGCGGGTAGTATGCATCGCTATTTGAGGAAAACGGCGGAGAGTCCGTCATATACGAACCACCGGCCGCTTTTCCCCCGCTTGAGGGATTCACCCATCTCATCTCCTCCACAATCGACTTTCCGGCCTTCGACACCGCCAATGATTCCCTGATCCCCGTCGTCAAACCGCAATGGCTGCATGCCTGCCTCCAAAAGAGAAAACTGGCCAACCCCCGGCAATACAGCCCAGATCCGCGACTGTTCCTGAATGACGTGGTCGTCACCTGCGGAGACATCCCGGAGGGCGATAAGGATGCGATTGTGGGTGGTGTGCTGGCCAAAGGTGGACTGTATAATTCCCGTATGACGCACATGGTAACCCATCTGGTGGACTTGACTACGGATTCCGATAAGGCTCGGTTAGCCATTGCCAAGAAGTTGAATGCCCGAATCGTTCTGCCTCACTGGTATGTTCGCAGGCCTACGGTTGGCCTTCCTTTCGGTTCTGACAAATTATCGCTAGGTTCGATGACTGCCTTAAACTTGGCCGACGGATCGACGAACGCCCGTATACCCTTCCCGATCCTGAAATCCTCCGTGCAGGCCCCGATGCGCCAATTCGTTCAGTCGACAATCGAGATATTGTCGGTGCGTCTACACCGGAACCGACTAGTCTACCCAACGTGATGTCTCCCAATGCTCAGCCGAAGCTTGATGTGTTTGAAGGGAAACGGGTAATGTTGTGCACAGATCTTGGGATTGGCCCGCATTTGGTGGAGTCTATTGGCGACATCGTCAAGCAGGGCGGAGGCTTCATGACCTCCGATGTCTCGGAAACAGACCTTCTTATCTGTCGTTACAGAGACGGCGTAGCATACCGTATAGCGTCGCGGTTGAACAAGAACGTTGGCAACCTATCCTGGCTTTATCACCTCATGACCTACAATACCTGGACCTCACCTCTACGACGACTGCTGCACTACCCGGTATCGCGGACCGGCATCCCCGGATTCCGAGGGTTCAAAATCAGCTTGTCGAACTACGTTGGCGAAGCCCGGGCCTACCTAGAAAATCTGATCGCGGCAACCGGTGCCGAATGCACCAAAACTCTGAAACAAGAGAACACTCATTTGGTAACCGCCCACGGCAACAGTGAGAAATGCACCGCAGCGAGGGAATGGGGCCTTCACGTCGTCAACCACCTATGGCTCGAAGAATGCTACGCAAAATGGAAGCTGCTACCGGTCTCTGATCCCCGCTACAACCACTTCCCCCGGAGGACCAACCTCGGTGAGGTGGTCGGCCAAACACGGCTGGACAAAACGGTGCTTGAAAACATGTTCTATCCCTCCGACGACTCGACGGACCAGCCCGCATCTCGACCGATGCAAAGGAAAGACCAGAGTGCTACCGCAGCCAAACAGCCCTTGTCGGAAAAGACCAGGGAAGTAGACAGCGAAATGTCGGAGAGAGGAGCCACCACAACGCCGCGTGCTACGACGAAGTCGCGAAGGAACTCGGACAGCAAAAAGTTGCAGACACCGGCGCGGATGCGGCTTACCTCCGAAGGCAAGGAGAACGAAACCCCGTCGTCGACGAGCAGCCGGAAGTCCAAAGATGCTGCTACCGCCCGTCTTCATGACTACGCTCCCGATCTGGCATTGTATGAGAAGGAGAAGAAGCGCGTCGGGGGTGTCATTTATGGCGGTCGCCGAGTTACAGATGAGGATCGTGTGATTTTGAACAACGGCAAAAAGCGAAGGTCGTTGGAGGCCGAGGACGACCATGAAGAAGACGAAGCAGCAGATCCCAAGAGACAAAAGAAAGCCAAGCCGCCTATTACCATGCATCTCTTGATTACTGGGTACCAAAAATGGGTGGGAAATCTGAAAAAAGAGGACGCAGACAAGGTTCGTGCAGTCTATATAGACATTGATCTAAGGATTTAACCGCTAACTGCAAGGAGCGACAACTCCGAGACCTCGGCATTATGGTTGTTCAGGACGCCCGGAAATGTTCACATCTTGCTGCTCCATCCATTCTGCGGACACCCAAGTTCGTCAACGCACTTGCGTACGGGCCCGTGATCGTGAATGTCGAGTTCATTACGGCGTGTCTAAAGAAGAACGAGCTCGTGGACCCAGAGGCGTACCCTTTGAAGGACGATGCTGCAGAGAAACGGTTTGGTTTTTCGTTGGAAAAAGCAAAAGCCAACGCCAAGAGCAACAAGAACCAACTCCTGCGAGGGTATAAAATCTACTGTGTGGAGTCGATTCGTGGCGGGTTCGACGCCTTCAAATCCATCGTCGATGCCAATGGAGGGGACTGCTCACTCTTCCGTGGACGTGTATCGTATCAGTCCCAACGAGAAGAGAGCGACGAGACAAGCTCGACAGAGGAAGAAGATCCCAGTCGGAAAGAAATCTATCTTCTCAGCAGCGTGGCGGCTGACCATCAGAAAGTATGGCCGCGCTTCCGGCAGTTGGCGCAAAGCGTGCATAAGGCACCGCGGATTGTCCGGGTGGACTGGCTTCTAGACATCGCGATGTCCCAAACCCTGCACGCTGCGGATGAGTATGAGTTGAGTGAAGGGATGTCCGCCAGTGCTGAGGAATAAAACCATGGCCATGACCAATATTGGGGGTACTTGGGAACATTCTCGGTCGACAGCCTTACCTCGGGATTGGTATGCCTGCTTCGAGGGCTCTTTTTGCTGTTTATATTGTCATAGGTCTTCTTTCTCCATAGCCATTCATAGCGTTTAGGATGTACGGCCATACGAGCTTCACGAATGTAACGCCTGCGTTTAGAAGAACTTGACACCCTCCTGGCCTTCGCTCCCAAAGACCTGAGCTTTGCCCAGTTTGACAAGGACATTGAGGGACCGCAGCATGACCTCTGGGTCCATACCATGCCATTCTAAGCCGATTCATTAGTCATTGTGCAATACGACAGGCGAGATAGATAGATATACCTTGTGAAATCGTCGCCTCCCCTTCCAGCAATTCATACACCGTGAGCACGACATTTTTCTGCCCTGTATTTTCAACCTAGCAGATTCAACCCAATTAGTATCACTAACTCCAAGTCACCCAGAATTACCGGAGGGAAAAAGAAAGGATAGAGCCCACCCAATCAGCCATCAACCCCGCCCACTCCTCCGGTCTGCGCCACCAGATCCACGCAACGGTTTTATGATTCGCATCGACCCATTCCGCCCGTTTCCCGCCGCCTCCTGTCCCCGTCCCTGTCCCGTCCTCGTCCGCGCCGGCAGCCATCCAGTCGACGATATCGCGCGCGTCGCCGAGCGAGACGCGTTTGCGGAGCGTCGCGTTATGGAATAGCGGGGATTCCACGGCCTCGATAAGCGAGAGCCGGAACGTCCGGTGGTGTCGACACCACGCTTGGATGAGGGCGGACCATTTCTGGAGCTGGGCGGATCGCGTGCTGCGGTTTGGTTGCGGGGTGAAGAAGGGAGGAAAGTTGTAGGTGGGGGGGAATTGGAAGGGGTCTGCTGGTGATGGTAGTGTTGCGGAAGCCATTGTTGGTGTGGGTTCGATGGGGAGATAGATGTAAAGTATAGAGAAGAGAAGAGGGAGGATGAATGAATGGAGAATGTGTTTGGCTGCGGGGATCCAAATAATCAGGCAGAATCGGGAAGGCCACGAAGGCGGCGTTACTATGAGGCGGTGAGAATGTGAGAACGTCACTTCATTCCTCCTAACCTATCCAACCCCCACCCTAAACAACCCGGAAAAGCTCCATCATTACCACAATTTGCGAACAGTGACCATTGATTCCGAATTCATTTTTTGCATCGCCTCTTCCTCACGGTTTTCCTAGTAGAACCCGACTCCTTGGCTTCGGGGCTCTTCCTCTTGCTGCTCCGACCCTTGCCTTTCTTTGTGCCGGCGGCTGCAGTTGGCAATGCCTCCTCTTCGGCCTCTGGATCATTCGGGGCCACAGTTTCTTCTGCATTTGCAGTGTGCGATGTAGGCACCAAAGCACCGGGTAATGCCTTCCGCGCATTTGCCGCCATGATGATTTCGTCTCGTTGTTCTTTGGCCCACTCTCGGGCGTTTCGGTACGCAGCGACGCCTTCTTGGAACATTTCCAGACTTCCTTCTATATAATACCCACGGATCAAGGTCGTGATATACTCGCGACAAGTGCCATCGGCGGACATGACAGGATGATGTGCATAGAATCTCAAGACACTATTGAAGAACATCACCGTGATCGTGTATGCCTGATGGTCATAGATGTTCTTCTCTTGGTGTCCAAAGGATTGTATGGCGTGGATTGCTCGGGTGCCGAAAGCACCCTCGTAGCAGGATCTGACTTGGCAGGAGATCGTGGAGTTGGTTGCTCCCGATTTCACCTCGAAGAAGAAGTTCGGGGCGATTAAGGAATGCTGCTCGGAGGGCAGAATGTGCCCGTGAAGTCTTGCCCGGATCTTACTGTCAAGTTGCTCTGAACGAGCCCCAGCAACCAAATTTGGTTTCACCTGCCCCATGAAGCCTTGGGTCAACGTTTCAAAATGATTGAATAAGAATCCTTTGGTGCATTTCGATGCGTCAGGATCTTCTCCTTCGATTAGCCGAGAAATTCTCTCAGTCGCTTCGCGGGTGCCTTCGCCATTATCGACCTTTCTATTCGCCTCGAGGAATTCATCAAAAGTCCTTTCGGACAATTGCTGGGACGAAGGGTGTTCCCGGGATAGTCTGCTGACTATGGCGCCCAAATTCGCCGGCTTGGCTGGCTTCTGGCCGTTTGGGAATGGATGATCATGGGGGTACACTCCATGTTGGATGAGCTTCTCTCTGGCGTTCGGGCTGTACGTTGTCAATTTTGACGCCATCGCTAGATTGTATGTGACCTGGGACGGAACCATGCTGCCTTCGTATCCCGCTGGGGATGGACACTAGCATGGAAAACATCAGTGTTGGCGTCTAGGACCAGTTAAGGACCGTTCAATTAGCAGGAACCATACCTGTCTAAGCTCTGCCAGATCAGGGCCGCCTGTCCGAGAAAACCGTTCAACCTTCTTCAAGACCCGCCTCGTGAGGGTGGATAGAATGTCTCGGGCGGTCGGAGAGGGATTAGGAAGTGACGACCTGGAGTACTGATTAATCTTGTTCTGACCAGACTTCCTGTCCATGGGGTTACAACACACCTGGAGATCCTTGGCCGATAGGACCTCCTCGTTACTTCTCTCAGGGCGTCGCTGGACAAGTGGATTTTTGGCAGATCGTCAAAGAAAGCCGGAGCTCGCCAGGAGGGGTCGTCTTCTTCTGAGCCCATGATCTGATATTTATATGCACATCTCCCCTAGGCAAATCTAAAGAACCTACAGGGCGGGGGAAACGGAGACATATGGGTAGCGTTTGCTCCTTTGCGCATGTTCACAAAGGACTGGACAGCGCAGTGCTCTTTATGCAGCGCTTGCTCTAGAAAAGCTGAAACACCGCCTCTAGTAACAAAGGCCGCCTTTGTGGAAGGTGATCATTGGTGATCACGGCAAACAGGACCGCCCCGCTACCCAGAATTACACAGAGGGATTTCTCCCTGATCCACGGGTCTGGCGACCTGGGAAACTGTAAACTCCGGGTTTCTTATCCTCATTCAGAGGGAGGGTGAATACAGCGCACGCGTAGCAAAAGTCCGTCTTGTATACGGGGACGCACCATACGGACCACCAAACACGTGGGGTATGCCGAAATCAATTAATGATCTTTACTTTTCAAACCTTACAGGCATATCACAATTATCGTAGGAAGTACTGGAAAGACTCGTCGCAGTCAATTGATGCCAAAAAAAAAAACGATGTGAGAACGTACAAGATGAACGGAGGTGCGGAGACGAGCCAAACCTCCGAACCACCTGGACGTTGGCTTTTCTTCCCCGAGAAAAATTTCCGTCCTCCGCTCTCCTCTCTTCTTCTGTCCCCAATTCTGCTCTCTCCCCCACACCATACCAAACGATAGAAATACACCCATCAACCCACAAAATTAAATATGTCTACGCCCCCCGCCAAGCGCCAAAAATGCGAATCGCCCCCCCGCGGAGGACGCGGAGGCCAAAAGCGTCAGGGCCGCGACCAGTATCGCACCGCAACGGCGGACGACGCAGCCGCCGCCACCAAGCTGCCTCAGAAGAAGTTCTTTCGGCAGCGGGCACACGCGAATCCGTTTTCCGACCATAGATTGAAATAGTATGTTTTCTTTTTCTTCTGCCGTGGACTGTGCGGTTTCTCGGGGTTGGTTTAGACTCGATTGCCTGACGGTCGTTTTAGCCCGCTGAGTCCGGCGCATATGGACTGGTCGACTCATTTCCCTGCCTTTGTGGATGCGGACCCTGCGCAGACGAATCTCGTCGGAGCGCGCAAGCTCGTGAAGGATGTCGAGGTGGTGGATATTGGGTGTGGCTTTGGTGGGTTACTGGTTGGTTTGGCGCCAGTGTTGCCGGATACGTTGATGGTTGGTGAGTTTGATCTTGATTCCTTTTTTTTCCCTACTGCGTCGGTCTTCAATCTATATGCGCGCACATGCTTATATCATATTGCATAGGAATGGAAATCCGCACCCAAGTCCTTGAATACGTCACCAATCGCGTGAACGCCCTACGATTGCAACAACTGCAATTGCAGCAGAAATCGACCGACAACGGCAACGCGACCCCCACGCCTACGCCCACTGCAGACCAGTCCACCGCTCCTCCTCCGAATCCCACCGATACCCCGACAACCCCCGCGACCCTGTCGGGCACGTCCACCCCGGCCGCTACGGATTCCGAGGCCGCGACGGCGGCGGTGGCCGGCGGGTTTCAGAACATCTCCGCGCTGCGCAGCAACACCATGAAATTCTTCCCGAACTTCTTCGGCCACCACCAGCTCTCGAAGATCTTCATCTGTTTCCCCGATCCGCACTTCAAGGCCAAGAAGCACAAGGCGCGCATTATATCCGAGACGCTGAATGCCGAGTATGCGTATGCGCTGCGGCCCGGGGGATTGCTGTATACGATTACAGACGTGGAGGAGTATCATCGTTGGGTGTTGAGGCATTTCCGAGATGAGGAGGTTGTGGAGGAGGGGGAGCAAGTGGGGGGAGTGAAAGAGTTGTTTGAGAGGGTGTCGGAGGAGGAATTGCAACGCGATCCCTGTGTTAAGGTCATGATGGAGGAAACAGAAGAGGGGAAGAAAGTCACCCGGAATAAGGGCAACAAGTATGTCGCTGTGTTCAGGAGGAAGGCAGACCCCGAGTGGCCTGCTTAAAGATTACGCTCTGTTTTAGTGTTCATCGAAATTCCCAGATTACATTTTGACAGGCGTGTGTATATAATATAATATACAGGATAGCTCTACGGCATCTAATATTTGTATTGTGCAAGGAAATGGCGGGAGCCATGCAGACGAACTACTGGAGATGTGCATTGCAATATAAGAAATATCATGCGTCTAGACCGATCAAATGTGCAACTCCCGCTTGCCACATGCAAATCATATCGAAATGTGCTCCACAGGTTTCAAAGGTGCAGAGATGTCAAAAACAACCAAGAAAAACAAAAGAGATAAGAACAACTAAATCCCAAGAAGATTGATATCCCGAGGGTGTAATCATATCCGTCATACAAAGTCATTATTGCTTGACACGAGACTAAGGGGTGGCCTTCAATCGAATGCCTTCACATCGCTCGCAAACAGCTAGTTGGACCGGGCCGCCAATGATGCGGCCTTTGGCCGTTCGTTTGGGCTCACCTTCACGGACGAAGTATCTCCCATCAGTACCAAGTTCCGTGCCACATTCATGACAGTTGAAGCACTCGCCATGCCATTGCCCGCCGACAGCTGTGACAACAACATCGTCGAGGACTGGCTTCTTGCAGCCGAGACACCGAGGGGCAGTACGGCGCGAATGGCATTGCAAACACCAAGCAAATCCATCCTTCTCTACAAACGGGGTGTCTTGATCAAAAGGCTATGAACATATGTTAGCAATCATACCGAATATCATAGGCCCGGGGTGTAATTACATCACCACATTCAGCACAGAAGAAATGGCCAACGTGCCATTCTGATCCGCAAGCTACAACAACCTCGCCTTCGATCGGGGTCTTGCAGCTCTTGCAGCGAGGGCTAAAGAGCTCATGGAAATCGAGATGGCAGTAAAATCTCAACTGGCGTGCCTCTTCATCATATGCGGATGCGTCAGCCAATCGCTCGTACCGCTTGGCATCTGGCTCCTGATAGAATGCAACGCATTCAAGGTGCGTCTGGCAATGGAAGCACACAAAGCATTCCGGGTGAAAACGTGTTCCAGCGGCCGTGACGATTCTGCCCGCAATGGGGAGCGAGCATGATTCACACTTGGCAGTTGGGACCCCGGAGCGCGTGTATGCCGACAGCCACCGGTCCTGAAGAGTACGTGTAGGCTTCCTAGGGGACGAGCTGGGGCTTGGGCCACTTTTTGGAGGGCTTGGGCGAGAACGCGGTTCTTTGTCAGCGGCCTGAGTTGATCCGCTGCTCATCTCAGAGATAGTAGGCTCCTTTTCATCCGGTATATTGATGACTGGGATCGAAGGAGGCTCTGAAACCTCTATCACGGGTGCAGCAGTTGTGATAGTAGGCTTTGGAGCGGCGGGTTCCTGCTTTTGGGGAGCTTGCGATTCAGTCGGTCTCCAAGCTGGTTCAAAACTCACAATCGGCCGACCAGTACGGTCGCTAACGGCTGTCGGCATCGGTAGTTTGCTACTGCGATCTTTAAGCTTCTTACTGGTTGCTGCTCTGATGTCATCACTTCGAATCTCCAGTCCATCTTTCATCGCAGCACTGGGTGTTTCGTTCGTCTCTTCGTCAACCGATTTAGGTGCGAGGTCATTTGTTTTGTATTCAGCATTGCGCGATTGGGTTGGAGGATGCTTATGGAGTTCAAAGCGAGATAGCTTATCGACAAATGGAATGCTACCCAGCCGTCCTGGAAGCGGCCGCGAGCCGCGAGGAAGAGCGTTGCGGGGTTTTGATTTCAGAGCAGATGAATCAGATCGTGTGAAATCAGGGCGCCCCTCTTCCTCTTTGCGAGGGGAGCCCATAGGTTCCTCGTATATCTGATCATTGGGGTTTCTAAAGATACCACGATTCGAATCGCTACCGACATTCGTGAGACCTAGCCCGCAAGCTGCATCTTTAGATTTTGGGGGACTCTGCTGTTCACGAGGCGTTGAGAAGTTAACTTTTAGACTCTTTCGTAACGATCCGTATTTTCTAGGACTGGTAGTTTCGTCCGATCCAGACTTTTCTTGTTGCGTTTCGCGTGTAGGACTGCCAAACGACTCCTTCAAACTCGCGCCAGCCGAGGGTGTCTCAGATATAGATGAGCGGAACAAGTTCCGTCGCGGGCTCGAAGGCCCCGAAGGCTGGGCAGGGGGGTTAGTCTTCGATGGCGAGCCTCGGAAACGGTCAACGTCAGGGTTCCTATAAGGAGCATATGGGTTCTTGGAAGCCATTCCGGGATTCTGATGCATCCACACGAGTTCCGTGGCCTCATCCTGCGCTGCTCGATGAATTCGAGTCTCATCGTCTTCGTCATGGACATTCATTTCCTCCAGCGCATCGCGCAAGGACCTCGCCTCCTCCCTCTCAAACCGACGTTGGTTGCTCTCACGATACATGACTGGGGAAGGGGGGCTAAACCGAGAATGCACTCTAGTTGGAGAGACATTCTGACGAACGGGAATCGTGCGCGGCTCTTGAACTAACGAGCGTCCAGTCGAGCCATATAGGGAGCCTCGCGGAGAGAATGGGCGATGGTTCGATAAAGAGCTGGTAGCTCGCGGTGGGTGGACGTCGGCTGCAGGTTTGGTTGGCGACCGTGCAGAATTGCTGTACATCGACATGGCGGACGCAGCTCGTGGAGGTAGTTCGTCACGAGAGCCGGACACCGATCCGGTCGATTTCGTAGGAAGAGGTCTGGATCCGCTCGGACGAGTTGGACGATTTGTCCGTAAATCTTTTAAGTAATTTGCTATATGGAGAAGGGTGCACGACCCATCTATTAGTCTCGAGCCCATCACACCGCTATTCGATGGGAGAATTCCATGACTCAGCCAGCAATGTAAACTCACCGATCTGGTCATCGGACATGTACGAGGGTCCAGAAGGGGAAACCTTCCGCTGGCCATCTTTGGCCTTTGCATGAGGGAGGTAGGACCTGTGCATCATTCCAAGCAGCCAATTGAGATGTTTAGCTCCTGGGCATAGAGAATTGACTGTGGGTGAGTTGGCGGTTCCCAGACCAGAGCTGTGAAGTCAGTCTTTTATAATGATAATAAGATCATCGGAGCCAATAAGCTTGCAGAGGGTGGCTGGGGGGATATGAAACCAGGATGGAGCCGGCTAAAGAGATCTCAGAGTCTGATCTGCTGGGATGGGTTTAATTAAACATCAAAGGGGCCGGCGGGATGCTTAAATCTGTTAGTGTCGGGCAGACAGTCGATGACTGCACCGTCGAGAAGTGACGATAACGAGGCAGGCAGGAGCTATGACCAAATCGAGGGGGACAACAACAAAGCACTGCAAACCCGGCAAACACCCCCGTTTTGGGACTGGAGCCGTCGCGAGGCAACGCGGGGTGCTGAGTCATCACTGGCCACGCTAGTCCCGATAGGGACACTTCCTCGGCTGGTTTGTTGATGCCTGAGTGCCTTGCTGCCTGGTGGCCTAATGGCCTCGCCGATGCCTGAATATCGCACATGGTTGAGACTATATGCTCATACTCCATGACTCCGTGAGGATGGATCCTTGTCTGATGGTTGTAGGGAGGAGAAGAACAGTCTCCAGTTTTCCCCAGATCGTCTCCAATGCTCCAACTCCCCCCACCGGCTGAGTCGGCACCATTAGCCGCCTATCCTCATCCATGGTTTCGCCCCAATCCCTCTCCACCCGGCGAGGCAGTCCAATGGCGATTCCTGGATCCTAGCCAGGTCGGTCTAATGGCCGACCTCGTGCGGCCAAGGCCTCGCTAAGTTGAACAGGAAGCGATGGGCTTGTCATTCCCTATTCAATCTAGTTATGACACATTAGTCAAAGTTCCTTTACAATGACCATTCTTCCCTGTCTACTTCTTTCTTCCAGAGGTGCTGATTACCGACTTGGGCTCTGCAATTTGACAGAATATGCGATTATAAGTGCTGAGATTCATCAGTCGTGGCGTGCAGTCTTAGTTCCAGTTGACTGAGTTACTCGGGCCAGGGCCATCCGTTCCAAATGTCAGACAATAATACTCAAATCGATACCATTCATTCGCGGGACAATGATCAAAGTCGTCCGGCTTTCAAAGAATCACCCCATGAATCTCTCAGTATTCGTCCAGAGCCCGACACCTCGCCTCCGGTGGAAGCGCAGCGGAATACAGACGCCAACAACATCGAGGTTAAATATCAGCAAGATGTCGTGCCAGACGGTGGTTACGGCTGGGTTTGTGTTGCATGTGTGTTCTGGATCAATGCTCACACATGGGGAATCAACAGTGTCAGTGATATAGCTCACTACCAGTCGGGCTTTGAGCTAATCGAGGGAAAATATAGAGCTATGGTGTATTCCTCTCCCACTACCTCTCGCACGATGTATTTCCCAACACCTCAGCACTGTCTTATGCCTTTACCGGCGGTCTGAGTATCTCATGTGCCCTTTTGGTCGCTCCGCTGGCAACGCATCTCATCCATGTCTTTGGGACCCGATTGGTGCTTAATCTGGGTGTCTTCTTTGAAACCGTTTCCCTGATTGGGTCATCCTTTGCCACTCAGCGGTGGCATATTTTCCTGAGCCAGGGAGTCTGTTTCGGATGGGGCATGGGTTTCCTGTTCGTCGGTAGCGTGGGAATCACTCCCCAATGGTTCCAGCGGCGTCGGAGCCTTGCAATGGGCATCAATGCAGCCGGTTCCGGTTTGGGAGGGTTAATATACTCCCTCGCCGTGGGGGCCATGATCCCCAGATTAGGCCTGAGCTGGGCGTTTCGGATCTTAGGTATAATTGCCTGCGTGGTCAACCTGGTCGGGGCAAATCTGCTCAGGGACCGTAATAAGGATGTAGGAAGTCGCTACCGAGCCTTCCACTTACCGTTGCTCAAACGCCCTGAGTTCCTCTTGTTTCTTGGCTGGGGCGTGTTGAGCATGCTGGGTTACGTCGCAATTTTGTTCAGCTTAGCCAATTTTGCACTCTCCGTCGGTCTATCATCCCACCAGGGCAGTATCGTCAGCGCCCTACTGAATCTGGGCCAGGGCCTTGGTCGACCTTTTGTGGGCATGTTCAGTGATAAGCTCGGTCGTATTAACGTCGCCACAGTCCTGAGCTTCCTCTGCGGATTGTTCTGTCTCGTGATTTGGATCTTTGCCCGGAGTATGGGTGTCGTATGCTTTTTTGCGATTCTCGTTGGCACAGTCGCAGGTACGTACTGGGCTACTGTCACTCCGGTTCTCGCAGAGATCATGGGTCTGAGAGACCTGCCCAGTGGACTCAGTATCAACTGGATCATTCTGGTTGCGCCGACGACGGTCTCCGAGGCTATCGCTCTCCTCTTGAGAGACAATGATTCCAAGGACTCTGTTTATCTGGGAGTGCAGATATTCACGGGCTTCATGTACATCGGCGCAGCAATGTGTCTGTGGATAGTGAGAGGCTGGAAGGTCGGGGATCTGGCTCGAGCTCAGCAGGAGAAATCGTCGGCGGCGATGGCAGCGCATGGATCCTTTATGGACGAGGGTTGCCGCGACGTCGAGGAGAAACGTGACCCTTCGGCAACACCTGCGCAGCCCGATCCACAGCCATCTCCGGTGCGACCTTGGTCTCTGCATGTCTTGTTGCGAGGGATGGTAGCGTTAAAAAGAGTATAAGCACCACATTCTGTTTATGGCACAACAAAACAATCCAAGAATAGATGTGTAATCAGCAAATCTACGTGGGGAATGCTAATCAACCAAGCAGTCATACATAAAAGGAGCCTATGTAACCGCTAAACGCCATAGATCTCGTATACAATGCACACCCAAGTATCGTTATAGTCAATACACTTTTCCCTTTCTATTTTGATTTCAGTTTCCTAGCACCAAGACACGTACTCGCCTCTTTCCTGCTCCACGGCCACTTTCTTCCTTCACAGAGCTAACGTTGACTTGAACTCGTTGGAAAAGCTCGACCGTCATACCTCGCTCCTTATCGGCCTGTCCCTTCTCCGACACATGAAGGGTGTATTCTTCATTGTCGAACTCGCTCTCTCGGCGGACGACCAGTTCTCGTCGCTGCTCAACTGAGCGCATGGCCGAGTCGCCGGGAAGCACGAAGTCTTCCAGGCGGACAACGCCTTCGATGCCGAATCGCGGTACGAATACAACCACTCCGTTCTCGAATACGCGCATGACGTATCCCTCCTCATCGATACCCGCATCCACGCCGTCCTTGGCCATCTTCTCTCCGCGAGCTTTGAGAGCCTGTCCAACGTAGTACTCGATACTGGCTCGGCCGGCAAATTGGGCGTTGCGATGTCGGTAGTTGATGTTGCGGCAGATATCCTCTAAGCGGTTGCGGGTCATGACACCCTCAATAGACGCTCGGCCATCTTCACCATCGTAACCGATGGCGGACGCCAATTGTCGGTGAACCAGTAAATCGGCGTATCGTCTGATCGGTGAGGTAAAGTGTGTGTAAATGGGGGATGCCAATCCATAGTGGCGGAACTCCGACTCAGCATGGGCACCAGCGCAGAAATACTCTGCAGAGGTCATGCACCGAGTGGCAAGAATACGAACCAGGGTGTTAAAGAAGGGGTTCTTCTCATCAACGCAGTTGTCGAGCGAGTCGGCAAGAGCCCGTGAGCTGGAGACGTCGAGTCTCATATCCCGCTTCTTAGTAAGCTGATTGGTGAGGTCCTCGAAGTTCTGAGGGGGGGGAGTAGCGTGTCTTCGGAGTAAGGCGGTTTGAGAGAAACTGTCGTAAATCTTGGCTGCAACGGTGATGTTGGCGTGAAGCATGAATTCCTCCACAAGACTGTTGGTCTCCAGCATAGCTTTAGTCTTGACATCGGTAAGCGGATCTCCCACCTCGTCATTGTCGGCTTCGATTCGAACTTCCGGTGAGGCAAGGTTAAGCGCTCCTGCATCCATACGCTTCTGGCGGAGAATCTTGGAGAAACGCAGCAAGGTGCGCATACTCTCTGTCAACTCGTCCTTTTGCGAAGGATCATCAATACGCTTTTGGGCCTGTTCATAACTAAAAGCTTCACGAGACTGGATGACGGATTTCGTGAAGTTGGCCGAGACAACCTCGGCATTAGGAGTCATTTCCCATAGAACAGAGAAGGCATAGCGTTCCACGTAAGGCTTGAGAGAGCAAAGATCTGTACCCAACAAATGCGGAAGCATATCAATACGCTTGTCCACCAGATACACTGTCGTTCCACGTACGCTAGCCTCGAGATCCATGGCGTTGTTCGGCTTCACGAAATGCGACACATCCGCAATATGGACACCGACTTCAAAGTTACCATTAGGCAGTGGCCTTGCGTGAAGAGCATCATCAATATCTTGACATCCCGGGGGATCAATACTGCAAATAAGAAGATCCCTGAGGTCTCTCCGACCTGTCCAGCCGACGTCCTCCTTGCTAGCCGGGACTGTCCAATCGTGCCCTTCAGCCGGGAGACAGTCCAGAACTGCCTTGGGGAATGGCTTGTATTGGACATCATATTCAAGAAGAAGGGCCTCTGTTTCTGCCCCCTTCGTCTCCAGCTCTCCCAAGGACCGAATAAAGTGGCCGGTGGGATATCTGGAATCCCGGTCCCATGCATCGATTGTAACAAGAATACGCTGTCCCAGTAGATCTCCGGCTTGCCTAGTGCGAACTCGGATTTTCGGAACCTTCTTGTCCATGGGCAAAACGAACACATTTTGCTGTCGTCGTCCAGAGCTTGCCTGGGTTCCTGTAGAGCCTGAATCGACATGTCCGACATATTGCCGCCAGTTCCGTTTCATGACACCAACAACCTTAGCAGTTGGCTGAGGCTTGCCCTCCGAATTCTTGCCATGGGCCTTCTTAACTTCTTCTTGCAGAGCCCTTCGCTCCTTTTCAGTGACCACGGCTTCATTATCCCCTGCATCGGGGTTGTCGTTCTTGGTCACTGCTTCTTCATCGACAATTTTGGTTGAGGGTGACTTCCACTGGTCTTGGGGAAGTACTTCAATCACAACAACATCCCCAGAAATGGCCCGGTTGCTGTTATCTCGACCTAGAATTAGAAGGGGCTTATCGAATGCTGCGACGTTGACAGTTCCTTCCAAGTAGTTGTATGGCGAAACATTGAAAACGCCCTGATGTAACGTTCCAGCTCGAATCCCCGTCATAAGCTTTGACATAGTATAGTACTCTGGATAAAAGAGCTCTCCACGTGCACCCTTCGCTTCCCGAGCTTCCTTGGACTCATTGATCATGTCGAGCAGCCGATCGGAGTCCTCCAAGCCTGCCACATAGTCTGGTAGCGAAAGGGCAGTCACACCCTCTTCTTTCGCCTTTCGCAAGTTTTCCTTATCATCCGTAATCACCACAATGGCGGGGATTCCCTTCTCTTTCTTTCCCTTCCTGAGTGTGGCCTGCAGATGCTCCGTGTACCATTTTGCGACGGCGCGCACTGCCCGGTCGTTGCGATCATTTATCGATTCGTTCTGTTCCCTGCGAACATGGGTTTCCAATCGAAATTCGTTGAAGAAGAGGTAGAAACGTTTCTCGTCGGTCTTGATCAAGGAAAGCAGGCGGTTGTAGAGGGGTAGAGACTGGTTCTTCAGCTCCTCCAGCACGGTTTGAAGGACGATCACATCGTAGAAGGCTCCAGTATGCTCGAAGAGGTCCATCCCATTCAACAGCGCATTTGTATCGGGGACGAGGTAGTGGCCTCGGGGGAAAGCGCTGGTACCGGCGGGCTGATCGGAAAGAACAAAAGGCGTAACTGCATTCGCATTAGCCACCGCTATCCAGGACCATTTCGAAATTCAAATTTCCTTACTGTTTCCATTCGCATCAGTGGGGGCGACATGTGGACATGTCGAGCATAGCTTGGATGAGCACGGAATATCCTGTCTGAGATAAAGCTCACGAACGATCTTTTGCACCTTTCCACTTTTCGTGGACCTCACAAAGACTTTGCTGGTGACATTTGCGGCATGCGGGTCCGAAGAGAGATCCCGTCGAAGACTCTTCATCGTTGCGAGAATCAGCCCGACTTGCTGTCAGGTCGACTTGTTGCTTGACAAAGAGAGACTGTCGCGACGGATGGTTGCAGTCGGTGACGTTCTTTTTCAAGTGGTTCTGCCAGCCGAAGCGCATTCGAGATGGCCGTCCCAATCGGGTAAGTCTGCCGATCGTCGGAATCGCCATCGACGGCGGGCATGAGGAATGGATACGTCGTCAACCATCTGTCTATAATTTCACTTCTCTCGATCTACACTTAAATAACTCAGGCATCATGGTCATCGCAGTAGTAAGATTTCGTTCTCTTATTGGCAGTCGGAACCTTTACTAATCCGTATTGCACAGGCTGTGGGGCAGCTGTGCTCGACTGCGAGTATGACTGCTAATCTAGCCCAATGCCAAACGTTGGTGCGCAAGGCAGCTGCAGCTGGTGCTAAAGTAATGCTGTCATTGCACATACTCTATGAATAGCTCACTCATTGGGATCAGGCGCTATTCCTTCCTGAGGCATCAGACTACATCGCTTCGTCAGCTGCAGAGAGCGTTTCACTGGCTCGTTCCGTACAGGACAGTGAGTTTGTGCAAGGCCTTCAAAGGGAAGCACTGCAAGCAAAATTGCACATCAACGTCGGGATCCATGAACCTGCCCCAGATGGCCGAATCAAGAATACCCTAGTCTGGATTGATGAAAAGGGCGCTATAACCCAACGATACCAAAAAATTCATCTATTTGATGTAGACATCAAGGATGGACCGGTGCTCAAAGAAAGCTCGTGAGTATTCGCTTATTTGCTCTAAGCCATACCATGGGGCTCGTGCTAAACCTCAATTCTTGCGAAGGAGCGTTGAAAAGGGCATGGAGATAGTGTCACCTTTCGACACCCCAGTTGGGCGTGTTGGTTTGTCCATATGTTTTGACGTAAGTCATAGACCATCTACATAACGACGATAGAGACTTCGCTCGACTCATTTTTATTGCAGTTGCGTTTCCCCGAAATCAGCCTTGCTCTAAGACGACAGAATGCGCAGATCATTACTTATCCATCAGCATTCACAGTTCCCACAGGGCGTGCGCATTGGGAGACATTGTTGAGAGCTAGAGCCATTGAGACTCAGTCTTACGTGATAGCAGCCGCTCAAGCCGGCCCTCACAATGAGAAAAGACGGAGCTATGGCCATTCACTTATTGTAAACCCTTGGGGGGAAATCGTGGCTCAACTCAGGGACGAGTATCAAGAGCCACAGATCGCCGTGGCAGATATCGACTTTGACCTTCTTACCAAGGTCAGACGAGAGATGCCGCTTCTCAGGAGGACAGATGTCTATCCGGAAATCTAAAAATTGAGAGCGCAAGACGATCCCAAATGTTATTGTAAATATGCTCTATTTAACATGTACGACATCTCACATGTTCGCAGACACTTTCACACGCATTGGTTTTAACTGATAGACAAGTCGTCAGAGTACTATGGGTACAAGCAGTTGATTTCCATCTTCCTGGTGACTTCTAGCAGAACATGGGAAAGAAATTTCAGGATATACATAGTACATGCAATGAAAGAGCCAAATGAGCAAAAAAAAAGAAAGGTACGAGTGATTCGAATATAAAAAAAGGCCTGTCTAGAGCCGGACCGGCAAATCGCATCTGCTGGTAACAGTACAATCCATCCCAAGTTTTCGTCCATGTCCGATCATTCTATGTACAGCGTACAAGGCAATCTCCGGACCGATACAGTCTATTTCTTGACCTTGTCAGGGTCTTCCAGAATACCCTCCGCTTCCAGCCTCCGCCGGGCCTCTTCAAGAGCCCACGTTTGTATCCTATCAAGGTATTAGCTCAGTACAAATAAATATAAAAAGTCCAATGCAATACAGCCATAGAGTGACTCGGGGAGAGCCACCCTCATGACCAGCCGAAACGAGAGGAATCCAACGTACGAGGTGTCTGGCTTGAAAACATATGCGACTCCCGCGGCGACAAGGCTGCCAATGAAACCATAGTACCACATGTTCTCCCAGCCTTCCTTCTGGTACTTCTGGCCAGGCTTCACACCGAAAAGCCAGCCGGTCGGGGGGTCGTAGTGATCACCATGATCCGCGGCACGGAGGCTGCTGCGAGTGGAAAAGCCCTGGGCGTTCCGGGGCGTGCGGAGGAGCGAACGAGCGCCAAGAGAGTGTGTCAATGACCGAGCAGACATTGTGGTTGTGTAATTGGTCGTCGAGGTTCGAAAAACTCTGGGGTTTGAGGTGTTAAATGGTAGGACAGGCGGTGGCGGGTTGGAAACCCCTGTCGGATGCTGCGAGGCCGGGGCGGACGGAACCGAATGTCAAAATTCAGTAATCCCTTCAACCAGCGATAACAAGCGCCGGCGCAATTGAGAAGCTTCGGGTTTGGCTGCGGCGTGGGTGTCGCAGGAGGTGATAGGTGGAGGGGTGACGGGATAGAGACAGCGGTTGATGTTGGACGAAGCCGCAAAAGGCCGACGGATTGACGGAGTCATCGCGCTAGTCCTGATCGGGTATGTTTGCAGGCCAAGTTGATGCCTCGTTCCACAGGCAACAACCGCTGCCCCAGGTATCCGTCGCCTACGCGCGACGCGTCCCTCCCTTATCGCATCGTCAACTGAGACGCAATTGCAGCGCGCAGTTGCCACTCCCCGTCCTCCATGGCCCCAATGGTGCCATACAGAACGTCCTTCCTTTGACATCATCCCCAATCGCTCAATTTCCGGATATTGTCGGTGTCCTACTCAGTATCGCTCCAGCTTGGTATAATTCTCCGAAGATCAAACCATAGTGGAACGAAAGCATAGCTAATAAGCTCAATTAAAGACCCCACCGAGATGCGTGTTGTTCCCATACAGGGGCACGCAAAGCATCAGCCATGTATCCCGTGAATAAAGACATGCGTTCCTACCCGATCTCCTCGAACTCGCGCTCCAAACTCAATGCATTTCGGTATACAAACAACGATGGAGCAGGCCCTGAGAACTCGCCTACGAAGACGCCGTCGAAAAAGGGGCATGCCGATAAAGAAAACCAGACCTCATGGCTGAATGGTGTGGTTGCGCCTCCTTCTTTGGATCAAAGTAAACAGGAGTCGTCCTTGAGTGCAGCGGAGTCAAAGCCAGTTAAAGAGTGTCCTCAGACCCCGGGTAACAGGATACCCTTAGCAGACTTGATCAGCAATGCTGAAGATGCCATCACCCAAGCTCCTGCGCCACAATTTACGCCAGAAGACTATGTAACCTGGCAGCATGTACCTGCGAGCTCCAACCAGGACCCGATGTCTCAAACGCCTGCGTTAAAAGGCAAAAAGCGCCGCCACAGCTCGTCCCCGACTAGCTCGCCATTGGCTGGGAACTCCAAGAATGCGCGGAAAGGGTCTTTCGATTTGCAGGCATACCAAGGGCTAATAAAAACCCCTCAGCACGATCTCGCAACCGAATTGTGGAACAACTATGTGAGCAAGATGGGGGCTAACGGCGATGGAGAGCTCCCTCAAACTCGATTGCCAAATCTTCTATCATCCTCGCCTCAAACCCCTGCGTCATATAGAACAGGCCGAGATTCGTCTGGGCTACGACGATCGACTAGCTGTCTTGCGGAGTGGCCCAATTCCGCGGCTAAACGGAGGAGGGTAGATGGGGAAAGATTGGGGACTGGTCGTGGGATTTTCTCGCGCACGAAGAGCAGTCTGGCAGATTCGGGCAGCTTCAACCCCTCAAAAATCAACTTTCTTGTCGACAAGATCGAGAGAAGCCTTCGTGATACCCAGGCGGCACAACCAGATCCTTTAGGCTCGTCGCCTATACCAGCCAAAAGAGGACAGAGAGATCCATCACCGGCACATATGAAAAATGCCCCTCGACTTGCGGCACAGGATGATGAAGGAGATGGGGATCAACGAGCCCCTGAGCCCAAAAGCAGGGGAACAGTACAGAAATCCTCATCTGATTTCGGAGATGATGACCTGGATGACGATGATTTCTTAGATCTTGCAGAAGCGTCTTTGGATCCATTTGTGGAAAGAAGTCAGCCCGGCACCGGCATAGGAAATATGGATCCCAGTTACGCCGGCATGTCGGCCACGGCCAACGAGCCTTGTCCACCAGATACGAAAAGCACGGCGGAGCCAGCGCCAACCATGAATGTTAATAGCAAAAGCGAAAATACCCATGATGCTGATGAGTTTGATGATGATTTTGATGAATTCTCGGATAATATTGAAGACATCTTCGCTGAATGCGATGCAACCCAACATACGGAGCTAGCCAGACCTGCAGCAAAGACCTACTTGGCTTCCAACCATACTGGCTCACCAAATAGCATGGGCAACTCTGTGCCCGTGGTTGAACCGGTGGATGTGACTAACAAGTCAGCTGAGGCGTCTTCAGGCGATGAGTTTGACGATGAGGACTTTGACATGGAAGCTATTGAACAGTCTATGATGCAGTCAGGTGAAAAGGGATCAAACCATGTTTGTCACTCTTAGTGGGTATATATCTACTAGATATTTGCTAAGTATCTATGAATAGACTTTGAACAGTCGACAGGCCATCAAACGTTATCTCATTGTTGATGTGGCTGAATCTTCCTATACAACCCCCAAGGGTCGCATTCAGCCAGAGCAGGTTTGCCATTACACCTGTCAAAGAAGCCCAACCACCATAACTAACCCAGTAAACAGGTGCTTTTAGTACATGATGAGAGAGCAAAGCAAAAGAAGGTTGTTATTCTACGGGAATCCTGGTTCGATAGCCCGTGCAACAAGGATTTGTACATTCATCTTATCGGCGATTTTGATGCGAACGGTCATTGTGTCGTCGATGACTCTCACAACATGGTAATCCTTCACCCAGATCATCTTGTTTCGGCGACAGTTGTCGCAGATTCAATCAGCTGCCAGCGGAGAGCTGTTCTTCAAGATCGTATCAAAAACAGCGGCGACATTGGAAAACCCCAGATTTTTGGAAACATATTTCATGAGGTCTTCCAAGAAGCCATGAAAGTTAACCAGTGGGATACCGCATCGCTTAAATCTCTTGTCGAATTGGTTACTGTGAAGCACATCGAAGAGTTGTACTTGATTCGCATGAGCATTGTGGAGGCAGTTGAATACATGATGAGCAAGGTTCCGGCTATGATGTCTTGGGCAGAGCGTTTCCTTAGGTCTCAACCAATCGTGAGCATCCCTAGAGCAATCCCAATGGCTGCCATTTGCTGATGTTCGTCTTTTTCACCTAGTCTGAGTCTCTTGTTGAAGATCGTAATAGTACGAAACTGCGTCTAAGCATCAGCAAATTGCTCGAGGTTGAAGAGCACATTTGGTCTCCTATGTATGGACTTAAAGGGAATATCGACGCAACTGTGCAGGTAGCCTGTCATGAAGAAGGAAGCAAGAAGAATCTTGTTGTGCCGCTCGAACTCAAGACGGGTAATAGAGATACGAACCAAGCCCATAGGGCTCAAACAGCTCTCTACACCCTGCTGCTTTCTGATCGTTATGGTTAGTGCATCGCAACTGCTTAAGTACATTGGACAACCACTAATTCTTGGTCTCGCCCCTCCAGACCTGGATGTTACATTTGGGCTACTCTATTATCTCGAAACGGCCAAAGTCTTCCGAATTCGTGGGATTCGCCATGAACTCCTTCAAATGATTCAGGCACGAAACCGTCTAGCAGGATACATGCGCCAAAGGACGGAACTCCCGCCGATGGTCAAGAAAGCGGGAATGTGCAACAAATGCTATTCTAAGACACCCTGTTTCATTTACCACAAGCTTGCAGATGACGGCGATGGAGAATCGAGTGGTCTGGGTGACGAATTCGTGAAGGCCATGGAGCACCTGAATCCCCAGCATCGTGACTTTTTCCAGAAATGGGATAGCCTGCTTACCAAGGAAGAACAGAGTATGATGAGGTTCAAGCGAGAGCTATGGACTCTTCTGAGCAGTGAGCGAGAGGCCCTGGGCCGATGCTTCGGCAACATTGTCATTGAGCCTGGGACAGGCCACGAAGACAAAGACGGTGTGAAAATTAACCGATATCGGTACACTTTCGTCAAGAAGCACACTTCGGCGAACTTCTCGTTTACCGAGTCCCAGCTCACTGTTGGAGAACCGATTGTCATTTCGGATGAGAAAGGCCATTTCGCGCTCGCAAACGGTTACATAGTACATGTCAGCTCCAAACGGATTACAGTTGCTGTGGACCGAAGACTTCAAAACACCAGGTCCAAAACCAAGGACTTCGATGCCAACAACAACCAATCATTCAAAGGCATAATGGAAATCCTCGATACCGGTGCTACGCAGTCAACTGATTCATCCGAGCCGGAGGAAGAAGTTCTGTATCGACTGGATAAAGATGAATTCAGTAATGGGATGGCTATTGTTCGGGCCAATCTAATCGCCATGATGGAAAGAGATCTCTTTCAGGCCAGGAAATTGAGGAGATTAATTGTCGAAGGGGAAGCGCCAGTGTTCAAGCCGACGGTGTCCTATAAGATGCCTGAGGCTGAAAGAGCAACGTTGAATGTGGATCAAAAGCGGGCGATTGATAAAGTTATGAGTGCTCAAGACTATGCACTCGTCCTGGGAATGCCCGGAACTGGAAAGACGACGACTATTGCTCACATCATCCGCGCCCTGGTAGCACAAGGCAAGAGCGTGCTCTTAACATCGTACACGCATACTGCGGTCGACAACATCCTTCTAAAAATTCGTGAAGACAACATACGTATTCTTCGAATCGGCGCAGCTGCCAAAGTGCATCCTGATGTTCAACAATTTGCTGATCTTGCAGCCACCCCTAAAAACACTATGGAGGAGCTGAAGGCAGCTTATGAAGACTCTCAAGTTGTTGCCACAACTTGTTTGGGAGTCAGCCACAACATCTTTAGTCAACGCACTTTTGACTATTGCATCGTCGACGAAGCGTCTCAAATTACTCTCCCCGTGTGTCTAGGGCCCATCCGGATGGCCAGCACCTTTATTCTTGTCGGTGATCATTATCAGCTGCCCCCGCTCGTACAGAACAAGGAGGCCCAAGAAGGTGGTCTTGATGTCAGCCTCTTCAAACTGCTCTCTGATACCCATCCTCAGTCGGTTGTCAACCTAGAGCATCAGTACCGAATGTGCGAAGACATCATGCTCCTATCCAATTCGCTTATTTACTCAGGTCACTTGAAATGCGGCACTCAAGAAGTCGCAGCACGCTCCTTGGCCATCCCACATATGGCTGGGCTCAAACAACACCATAGTGAACATTATTCTGCATCAAATCAACGACAGCTTTGTCTAGGTACAAGTCATGGCCGTTGCTGGCTCCGTGACCTGCTTGATCCAAGCGCCAAAACCCGTCTCGTCAACACGGACAAGTTGGCCTCTCCTGCTCGAGATGTTACCAATGGATCTCGCATTGTGAATCCCACGGAAGCGACGCTTTGTGCTCAGCTTGTGGAGGCGTTCATCTCCAGTGGCATCCCAGCCCGCAGCATAGGAGTGATCACCTTTTACCGTAGCCAGCTTTCTCTCCTGAAACAAAACCTTCGCCACCTCCCTGATCTCGAAATGCACACTGCGGACAAGTTCCAGGGCCGAGACAAGGAAGTCGTGATCCTGAGCTGCGTACGAAGCAATGCAGACAATAGCATTGGTGACTTACTCCGTGACTGGCGACGAGTCAACGTCGCCTTCACTCGCGCACGTACAAAGCTTCTTGTCGTTGGCAGCAAAAGCACTCTCCGTGATGGCAACGAGCTTCTTGGTAAATACGTGAAGCTAGTGGAAGAGCGAGGATGGGTTTACGATTTACCCAGAGATGCCGTGGAGGATCACCATTTTGAATTCGACAGCATCACTCAAACCCAACCTCGTCAAAAGGATGGCCCGACGCCCAGCCCGGAAAAGAGCCCATCAGCCCACCAAAAGTCCGCGACTCGCAACCCACTCAACCCCCTTCGAGGGCGCCAAACTCCTCAGGGAAGCCTCAAGAAACCTGCTAAGAAGGGTATGAAGCTGCTCAGCGGGAACAATATTTTGGGTAATCGGCCTGTCCTGCAGGATGTTGTGAACGATCTTGTTGGGTGATGGTAATAACGTCTGTTTCGGCTTCACTGGTTGGCATATGTCTTACGCTTACGCTGGATATCTCTTGGTTTGCACTACTGGAGTTTCTGTGGGATGGATTACTGAAATCGGAGTGGCTTGAGCGGGCATTTTGGATAGTCTGGTCTTACAATGTATTGGCATAGCGTTAGTTTGAATATGAGTGATATCACATCTCAAGTCATTATCATCTCTATCGATTCTAGGTCTCCAAGATCGAAGCACCCACGTACTCCCAACAGACGAACGGCCGAGGTTCCTTGGATTGCGGCCCCGCCGGCTTCTCCTGGTCGCCACCTTCCTGATCATTTGCCGCATCTACCAGCGGCAAGGTCAAGATCGTATACCCATCTTTTGCCTCTACGGCGTCTCTTCCCAGCGTGCTCGCTGAAAGAGCAAACCAGGCGGACGAAGCGGGGGCATTATGTCCGGTTTCTCGTCTGCATTAAACAATAGCATTCGTCAGTAAGCATTCACAAGAAAAAACAAATATCCAGAACCAGGTCTAGGCACGTACAGCAAAGTGATGAACACTTGTGTCACCCATTTCGGAGAAGCAAACCCATGCCACTTCAGACTGACTAGATCGGCGGGCTTTGCCTCGTCGGCGTCCGGCACGTTATATCGGCATAAGTAGGGGTCTGTGTCATCGTTTGCTGAAACCAGTGATGATTGAAGCGTCACCATGGCAAGCCACTCGGAGAGTTCGTTGCAAGTGTCTTTTAGCAGTTCTGTTGAGCTTGGTTCTGAATTGGTGACAGACTGGAATGGCGGGACGAGGACATTGCGATGGTAGGTTCGTGATGGCTCGCAGTCTATGATGTGTGGATGGTTTCCTTTCAGGGATGGATCGTCTGTTTCGAGTTAGCAGGTCCTATATCTTAATGTTAGGGATGCCAGGGGGTGTTACCTTCAGAGATGCCACCCGATTCACACCCCAGATCATAGAATAGCCAAGCAACGGAGTGGTTGAGCACGTTCTTGAACGCCCAGACAATTCTTTCGAACCCCTTCTTGCCGTGAAGCATGGATGGTAGTCGCAGGTTTAATTCCACCACTTTTGAGCAGCTTCGTAAGTATTTACAAGCAGAGGGGTGAAGAGGAAGAACCTGGGGCACGTACGATATCTTTCCTTGCCATGTTTTCTGCCTCCGCTCCGGATCGGCTTCCCCGTGAGTCCGGTGCGTTCGTATACCTCCTTTCCAAGTTCTAGGCGGAGGATCCCTGGGACCGGTTAGTATGTCTGAGAATAAATAGGTCTACTTCAGACAGGCATGGCACACCATCTCTGAGAGAGTAGACATTATCCGAGCCAGATCGGCCCTCGGATACCATAAGAATGTTGCCTATACAGTGCGTTAGATAATGCTGCTCGTATCAAGATGTAGCCGCCAACGGCACATATAAATAGGGTAATATACCAGACTTGATATACGTATTGAAGAAATCGCCCTCGAGCAAGTTCGAAAGAGACATGAACACCCGAGCATATCGGAGCTTTTGCAATTTGGAGTTTAGCGAAGTCTCGATGGCTGCGTAGGCTGTCTCCGGTAGAAGGACTTCTACCTGCTTAAGATTAACAACAATGCTCCCCATCATTTAGACTCCTCGAAAGGAAAGGTAACGTACTGTGTGCAAGAAGGCATGACCCGCGACGGCCGAAAAGGGCGATCTTTTGGATGGTGGCTGCTTGGGGTCGATGAAGAACGGCAGTTCGGCCACAGTGGTGTAGCATTTTTCGCGCCTGGACGCGTCGTCATCGAAGTCAAACATGACTTGCGGTATCAGATATATGAGAGAGCCGATACAACAGGTGATTACAGCCCAGTGAAGTACCTAGTAAAAGGTGCGGCGGCGTTCTCTGCCCGCCGTGTTGAAAGGGCGACTCTGTTAGACGATGCAGAAACTTCTCTCTATTTGATGATGTTTTGGGGCCAGGGACGACTACCCAAGAGAAAGAGGGATCAAAATCTTGCGACAAATGGCTGCTAGAATTGGTTCTTTGGGAGGAGATTCAAGTCCTGGAATCGGGGATTTTATGGGTTTTTGAGCTGGAGGCGAGCGAGAATGCTGATTGGGCGAGCCAGTCGGGAGGGCTTCGGTGCATTTCAAGAAGTGGTCGAGTCAAGTCTCTCGGTCTCCCTCACTGCGAAGGGCATTGCTGTTGGTTCGTTTCTATCTCTAGGTGCTGTTTATATACTGTCGAGAAAGTTGCGGGGAAAAGAACAAACTGAAGGTGCTCAATCAGGTATACAATCACCTGCCATCACGTGCAACGGATCTATATTTCCATGCGCAGGTCGAGACTCCATTCGACATCCATCCACAACGCTACGGTGGGGGATTGCTAGGAAGTCGGTCGAAATTCGTGGGTTTGGCTTCTAGACGTTCTATAACCAAGAATCTGGTCAATTCTTGTGAGACCAAAAGTGCCTGCCCACCATCGAGTCTGCCTCAGGCACTCGACCCCCAGGCATCAAGGCATCCACCCGCATTGTCTTCTCCGCACTCCTCATCGGCCTTTCTTTCACCCAGCTTTCTTCCACCCGGCATTCATCAGTTTTCCCTCTCTTTCTCTCCTCTTATTCTCCTCTCCGCGCTCCTCCGGCCTCAATTGCATGACCGCGATCTCCAGGTGATCTGTCCCTCTCCGTGCGAGTGCAGTCCTCCGCCTCCGCCGACCGCGGGCCCTCGGGGCATCCATGTGGCTTACAGCTGCCGCCACCGCTAGTCCAGCAGTCCAGAATCCGTGATGGCTCCCCCTCGACGCGTGCTCCTCCCAAAGGAACGCTTCGCATATTCATTCGGTGGCCTCAAGACTCAGAGCTACCATGATCCTCTTTCCCGCGCGCCTGGATCTCACACGTGCGTTTCCAACCCCTCCAAATCCAGGATATCATTTGCGCGAATCTCTTAGCATATGGAACTCTCTCGAAGCTCAAGCTGATATATGAATATTCTTTCTCCCAATGCAGAATCCGAACTATAGCATGGAATCCTACCGGCCAGCTCATTGCTACGGGCTCCGCAAACCGTACCCTTCGCATTTGGAACCCCGAGCGTGCGCAAGCGAAATATTCGACCGACCTCCGCGGCCACGCCGCCGGCATCGAGAAAGTCCTTTTTAACCCCGTCCGCGACTCAGAACTGGCCAGTTGCTCCACTGATGGCACCGTGCGCATCTGGGATGTTCGGTCCAAATCCTGCGTGAGCCAGCTCGACGTTGGGGGCGAGGCGTTCACCATGTCCTGGTCCGCCGATGGCAGCGTGATGATGGTTGGGAGGAAGGTGAGTCTACAGTTTCCTCAGGTGCATGGTCAGGCAATTGTTAATTGCGCCGCACAAACTTTCTAGGACGATACGTTAGTGCCCATCTCCATTGAGTCACCCTCGTCCCCGACGATCCTCGATGCGGCACCCAATACGACCACTACCTCCGCATCGCTCAAATCCCCCGTCATCCCGTCGATTTACAAGACCCTCGATCCGCAACCGCAACCTGTCCAGACCAATGCGACCACTTTCTCCAACCACATCTCGAGCCCTACATCCCCGGACCTGCACCTCTTCGCCACGACGGGCGAGGGCACCGTCAAGGTCTTCTCCTATCCCTCCTTCGACATCATGCATACCCTGAACGCCCACACCTCCGCCTGCCTAGCCATTGCCCTCGCCCCGACGGGCCGCTACCTAGCCGTTGGCGGCAGCGACGCCCTGATCTCCCTATGGGACACGACGGACTGGATCTGCCGCCGCACCGTGTCGAGCAACAACGGCGGCGCGATCCGCGGCGTGAGCTGGAGCTTCGACGGCCGCTTCGTCTGCGGCGCCTGCGACGAGGCGAACCATGGCGGCAATGGCATCGAGATCTTCCATGCCGAGACCGGCGAGAGTGTCTACACCGTTCCGACAGGCGGTGGTGCCAACTCGGGAGTCCCGGCCGTGGCCTGGCATCCGTCGCGGTACTGGCTCGCGTATTCGATGATGGGCGATGGTCCGGGAAGTTCGGCGGGGGGTTTGAAGATCGTGGGTGCTGCAGGTGGTAGCTTGTAGAATGGGCGAATTTCTTTTTTTCGAGGTCAAGAAAGGGGGTGTACTGTTGTTTTTTGATGTTGCAGGCATGAGGTTTTTACGGTCATGTTAATGATGATTTCATGGGTATTTATCGCCCCCGGAGTTTGTTCTAGATGTCACTTAAATATATATCATATTTACTTTATTCCGAACGAATCCATTTACTCTGAGATTTATTTCGTTCTCAGCAAGCTTATCTCAATAATCTACTACAAGTAAGAACTGCTAACAACATAATATGCCCTGCCAAAGCATCTTTAAAGTATCATAAACCCGCATATGCTTAGGCTGTAGTTGTAACTACTAGGAGATATGGTATAGACTTAGAACAGAAAACAAGCAACAAAAAGGCATTATGCAACTAGAACAATCCCAGAGCCCCAAATGCAACAACCACCTCCCGGTCGACATTGAGCAGCCATTCCTCCTGGAACCGCTGTTCTCCACCGCATCCGACGATCAGGGAGTGCAGACGCTCGCGAAGGAAGTCGCGCATGTTGATCTTGTGCAGGATGTCGGCGTTGTCCCATTCGCGCCGACGGATGTTCTCCGGCGCCTCGTGCTCCTCGGACGTGCCGGTCTCCGCGTTGTTCCAGCAGACTAGATAATCGCCGCTGCGCGGGTCGTTGGGGTCGCTTTCGGCTCCCTCAGCGAGCACGGTGATGATGTCGGTCCAGGTGTTGAGGTAGGATTGGAGATGGGCAAGGATGTAGGCGGGAGGCTGGGAGTCGGGGCCGTTGAGGGTGAGGAGCTGGGTGAGTGCAAGCGCGTGGAGTTTCTTCTGGCTCGTGCTACCGATGTTGTCGTAGTGGAAGAACCACTCCGTCAGGATCCAGCTGAGGGCTTGCTCTTCTGACGTGCCGGTGGCGGTTGCCACGGCTGACGCAAAGATCTTGGGGTGGGCCAGGGCCAAACGAGCCAGGACTGATAGGTAATCTGTCTCGACTACGCCGTACACAGGGCTTTGTTTCCGGTTCGGCCCGGTGGTTTGACTGGACTCGTGAGCGGAGTAGAGGCCCTCGAGGAGAGCAGGAAGGAAGGAACTGTCAAGCAGTGAACGGATAATCACGTTGTAGGTGTTTTCGCTTCCGCCGTCTACAGCTTCGGCACCGCGGATCATGAGTTCCACTAGACGGGGTACAATGCCGAGGCGCTGCTTGGTGGTGGATTGCAACAAGGCTTCAAAGGAGGCGAGCAGAGGAAGACGAATACGATCGCTCAGTATTTCCTGAGGCGCGAGGAAGATGTAAGACTCGGCGATTTGAAGTGCTTGAGGCGCACTGTCCGTAGCCGCTTCGAGGATAGGGAAAAGAGCAGGAATGAGGGCGAGTATTTCAGGGGAAGCCGGGGTCGGAGTCTGCATCAGAATGGCAGACCACAATTCTAACGCCTCCTCCAAAAGGTAAATGATTGTTTCCTGGAAGCTGGTTAGCAAGACCAAACTACCCCAGAAAAAAAAAGGTATAAGCCCGCCTTACAGAGCCTGGTTCGACTGAATTCTGAATGAGGGGAAGAATGAGTGAGTGATATCTGGCGGACTCTTGTTTGAGAGAATGTATCAACGAAGAAAGAAGAGTTAGAATAGCCTGTTTCATCAGATGCTCTTCACCCGATTCCTCCCATAATGGAGGCAACAACGCGAGAATCTGATCCGAGAAGGGGGCAATCTGGAGAAGTGTTAGCATCTTCGCCGATCGATCGTCAGCCCTTTGGAACATACATGATCTTCCATTTTCACCACAGCAGTGCGAACTGTATCCAGGAGACCCATCTTGGTCTCCGAGAGTTCCACCTCTTGTACTAGAGACATCAGGTTCTGGAGCACGGACGGCGCGTACGGCATGAACCCAGCGGGAGAGAACTCGAAGGGGTCAAGAACGCTTTTAAGCTGTCGACCAGCAGTGATCCGAACGACTAGATCGTTTAGTGGATCTTGCTTGTTGAGCAAATGTTGGAAGATCTGGTAAATGGCATCTTTGTTCAGTTCGTCCGATTTCACGGGGACCCACTGGCCAAGCAGCATTGCAATTCTTCTTCGAAGAAGGTTGTAACCCTGCTCCTGTATTTGTACTTCAGGCACAAGCGTCGTTTGCAAGAAATCATTGAAGTCTAAATGCTGTTCCAAGCTTGCGGCCGCCAACCCAATGGCGGAGTATAAAGAATCTTTCAGGAGTACATCGCGCTTTTCGAGACCTGTGATGGATGGTTTTGTTAAATTCAACCTCCAAAAACACATACTGAGAACTTGGCACTTACTTGCAAATGAATAGAACACACTAAGAAGTCGGGGGATAAGCAAGTCCTTGAAATGGATCACCAGGTCAAGGAAGAGCTTTTCGGAGCATGATCGAATAGAGAACTCCCAGGCATCAGAAATATCCTCCTCTTTTCTTTCCCACTCCTCGGGGTCTTCTTCCCACTCCTGAAAGTCACTATTCCTGAATCGGAAGAACTGTGTGACAAGAAGTTCCATGACGTTTACCACAAAGTCGTGCGTGAACAGTTCAGATTTAATGAGCTCCACGGATGCCTTTTTCTCCTCTTTGTCTTGAGGGGTTTGGTATTTGAAGGTCTGGGCTGGGTTGAATGCCATCTTCGAGCAAGCTCTTATCAAAAGCAGAGCCCTGAGGCCTGTCTTTTCCATCAGCGACTTGCCTTCTGACTCACCACCAGCCCCTAGTTGGCTATAATCCTCGCCTAGTTTGGCCACCAATGTCCAATAGGATTGGACAAGGGGAATGCTGTCGGGAAGCAAGGCAAACGATGCAGGACGGTCCCTGGCCATCTCAACATGAAGCTTGGAAAGCTGCAGAAGGTGCTTTTCGGTTGCCTTGTGCACCGACTCGGGCATACCCACAGAGCCATTAATGAATCCCAGAAATCTACTGAAATGGGAGTGAGTCAGTACCCAGAATTGGCGAACATCGTTATCTCGACTTGGGTGCTCGAATCCGGCAATAACCAGACGGCGAATGACCTTCAGACAAACAAGACTTTGCTCTACCGCTTCTAGCAACGACCCCTCGTCCGCACCGCCTTGCTCTATAGAGGTAGCCCATGCATTCACTTTATCCACGTATATGGCTCCCAGAAGATGGAATATTTCCGGAGCAACAGACTGCAAATTTGCCCTCGTTCTAAGCATCTTCGCTGTTGATAGCTCCTTTATTATCTGCAAAATAATGACCAAGGTTCGTGGCAACTGTAGCGGATTGGCACCGGGTTGGGTTGAGGAACGGAGGAAGGTAATGAGCGACGAGATTCCATCAGGCCTAGGCAACGCTGTTAGGCAGAACACCAAGGCGCAAGCGGGCAACAACCGGGGCATACCAGTCCTGAGGAAATTCGTAACGCATGATTTTAGCGATCATCAACGCATTATGGAGGGCTAAAAGAGGAGCAGGTTCGACGAGACCAGCGTGGAGAGCCCTGGTCTTGATATGGTCCTTTTCCTCCTTCTTGATAGCACTTCGTTTAACTTAGTATACCTCCAGGAATAGATACAATGCTAAGTTTTCGGGAATGCCTACTTTGTCGCCGTTTTCCGCCAATATTTGTCGATGCCATTCTTCAACTGGATAATGGACAGGTATCGAACTTCGGCGGGAACAGAATGATCCAGGGAAACATCCTACCATAAGAAATTTATCAATCATTGAACACTTGCAGCAGACATGTGGTGGATAGTCTCAATATACCTGAAGGAACGAATGATACTTCTCCTGTTTCTCCCAATGCTGGAGTTGTTTCGTTCCAGTCTGCACCTGTTGTTGCGTCGAACTTGCGGCAAGAACCAAAGCACTCAGTACATTCTGCGGCGTCAATGGGTTTGACTCGCCCGGAAGCTCAACAACCTGAGCCATGGTGAGGCACGCGGGGGCTTGATGGGATGGCGATTGAACACTAGAGCCAATGTCGGCCAAGACAGGAACCCCAAAGACTTCAAAATACGCCGTACACCAAGGAACACCGAGTCTTTGAAGTCCTGTCTTGCTGTTGAGGGGAAACGATGTCAAAGGGGGCGAGCTGCGCCAGCAAGAACACTGCCTCTCTCCTTGGCTTGTTTGTACTTCATTGTCCGCTCCCCGCCCGCAGCGGGCTGCGTCGGGAGGAGGTTGTTCCGCTCCGACAGAACCCTAGGGCTGGACCCCGTACGCTAGTCCATATTGGATTACGCCGTTAGGGCTGGCGGGAACCCGTGGTTTGCTCAAGCCGATGATATCATCTGTAGAACAAGGATGCCAGGTTCCAGAACCCAGATCTTTTCAGGTGGGTCTGGATGTTATCAGACACTCGAAGTACACAAATTACATAGCTATGATGATGTCTGATGCAATGGCCCTCAGAGAATTGGCGACAGCAGCGACTGTTGCCCTATATATTCTCTGCCATGAATCACCCGTACATCTTTCTCTATAGATTCTCAGACATTCAAGGTCGCAAAACATTTCTACCTTACTCATCCCAATCTTTCCTCCTAATAATAATCATACCAAATTTTCACAATGTCCGACAAGATGCATTTGGCTGCTCGCGCCGAGCAGGACCTCAACAGCTACCAGGCCAAACAGGGCCTTGGCCCCAAGAGTGACTCCAGTATGTCGACGCCTTGTACAAAGACAAATGCATACAACAGTAATCTAACATTCCATAGCTCTCGAGTCTGGTGTCAACGAAATGGTCGACAAGAAGTTTGATGAATCCACAGGCGTCAAGACCGGCAGAGCTGCCGGTGCCACCGGAAGCAACCGCAAGCCCATTCCCGAAGACGAGGGTGGCACTCGTGATGACCGAGACAGGTGAGTTGCTTGCCTTGCTGGTCCTTTCATATCGGACAATCCCTTTCTAACTTATAGCAGGCTGGCACAAGCCGGGGAGTACGAGGGCAAGGGCGGACCCGAGGATAAGGTCAAGATACAGTCTGAGCGTCGTCCTGGCGACCAGGACACGCTGAACCTCCAAGATCTAAAGCGTGAGGGAATTACGTCCTAAAAAGGTTTCTTAATGATGTATTATAATGTCGTCATGAAGCGCAGAGAAAGCATTTGACAATATATTTTAATACCAGCACTCTCGGAGAGATTTTTTTATATGAAAGTAGTATTGCCTTCTGCTTGAAGCATGTAAGGGTATAGGTTCCATTGCTCAGGCAATACGTCTGCACAATTTCTATTATGATTATGAACTTCGCCTGGCACTTTCTTCAAGTGCCCATATATTGTTGAAATGGCGATCTCTCTATTAAGCGGCCAATGTACCACTTTGATTCTAATGGTGTTTAACCCACTCCGATTCTCGAGACCCGCGATCTCCATTTGATATATAAACGTTCATTATATGCTGTAATTTATTGGACATTTTGATCTCGACCATTACTATCTGATTTCCATGGGGACTGCATCAACGACAGAATGGATATCACCGACATTTCGATCTGTTGAGACCAGTTAACCAAAACCCATATTGATCAGCTGATACAATGTACTATATTTCGAGCTATACTGTTCAGTTGAATAGTACCTTGACGTAAGCTTTACACATAACTGAGGGAGCCACTAGGCTCATTGCCTTTCTATAGACATTGAGTTTTAGAGAAAGCACCAGCCAGAATATTCGGATGAAAAATGGAGTTTGCGTCTTCTTTGATTATTATTGAACGACCAGCCGTGTTGATTCATACTTCAGGTAGTGCATTCGTTATACTAATTTATGGACAGCCCCATGATTTGCGTAGTCATTGGGGTAGGTTCACTTCTTCTCGCATGCCATATAATATATATACAGGATTCCCTTCGTGTCAATCCCCTAGATTTGTCCAAGCACAAACTGTATAACGATTCCTGCAGCTGACCCAAGAAGAGGCAGCGTCAGTGAGCTACCAGCATTGGCAGTAGATTCAGGTGAAGCAGAAGTGGCCGAAGATCTGCCACTGAGAGAAGCCTTCCTGGTCGCTGTCACATCGTCATTGTAGCCACTCTTGGTATCGTAAGGGAAAGGACTCGTATAATTGAACGTAGGCTTGGTATCCTTGTACGTTTCCTTGACAATGTCAAGGATTCCATGGCCAGCGGAACATTCTCCCTCCGTCAAGGGAATTGGCCAGTCCGGCGAGTACTCAGAGTAATCACCATTGGACATTGGGCCGGGATAGGTCTCATTGAGGTGAAGGTGTGTAGTGTCAACATCATAATTCACATACCCGGTCTTGTTTGCCACGATTTCAAGTAGATTGGCGCCGCAGTCCCAGCGGCCCAGCGATGGAAGACCCCAGTTAGCGGACATAGTTGCAATGACCGAATAATGTGTGTAAAACGTATCATCCTTGGTGCCCTTGAGGTTATCCGGTATGGCACCACCGAGAAGAATGCTATGGATTCTATTACCCTTTGGATATGTGTTATCCTCGTCAAAGGTCAGTAGAACCAAGGTTTTATCCATGAAATAGGAGTTCTTGAGAAGGGGCGTCATCCAGTTGCGTTCCCACTTGGCAGCAAAGGTGATATTGGTGTCATGTGCATCGTTGGTCATGTTAGGGGTTACAAAGGCCCATTGGGGCAGCTTCTTGTTCTTCAGGTCCTCGTCAAAATGGGTGAAGTTCTTGATTTGACGCAAACGGGTGCTGTTCTCAGTGACCGAATCGTACAAGATCAATGGATTGTGCTTGCGGACATAGTCATTGGCCTTTGTTTTTTGGTTGCGGTACTCGTTTCCCTGGAATCCAGGATAAGGCATGTGCTCTTGGTACTCTCCCCAGGCAATCTTTTTCGTATCAAGAAGGTCGGCGATAGTCGACACATTCGAAGGAATCTGATTGAAATCATCATTATCCATGCCGAACGTGTCACCTCCAGCAGCAGCACAATAGTTCGGTTCCGAAGGATGCGTGGTGGCATAAAAGTTGGTCCTGTGAAGTATTAGGAGCTGAGTCATACTACGGAATGGGGACATGGCCTTACAAGGTGATTCCCTGCGAAGCAAGCCACTGCTTGTTCTCATCATTTGCGGAATCTTCATAGTCCTGAAGAATGCCCACGTTAGTAATTTGGGCAACTCCAGGTGCTACGGCTTGCGACATACGATGTTCTCAAGCCACACTTGAAAAAAACGATCAAACGCCAGGCCTTTCACGTTAGAAACTGGGGAGTAAGGCTCAGTGGATGCAGCAGCCGCTTCGATTTCCGGCTGCGACGGGTTCTTCTCAGTTTCTGTACGCGCATAGGCCAGGGAAGCTGCCAGGAAAGCTGTAACAAAGGACTTCATTTTGGCTCGGTTCCTTCTTCGCAGGCAATCACTATTCTGGCGGGGCAATAAATTGGAGAAGAGAGGGACGGTCAGAGAGGAATTGACGGAGCCTCTTTATACGTAAAAATGGCAGGGAATATATCGCATAGGGGCATGTGCCATGCGCACGAGACAAGATGGAAGCGACTGGGAATCGGACCCCAAGGTAGTATCCACTACGAGGAAGAGATAGGTGAGTACCTGTTGAATTCCTGGGATACAGTATCACGCGGCCAGGATGAAAGATTTCATTCGATGGTGGATTGCCCTAGGGGTAGAGACTAGCCGATCCCGAAGCAAAGAACTAAACGGCCGGGAGGAAAGGCAATACTACTAAAAAGTGAGACCGCATTCCTGAAGCTTACTTCGTTCTTTCCATGGCCAATGATGTGGTGATTCATTGGAAACCGCAGGCAGAGAAAGTCAGGACAGCCGAACGGAGTGGGGGGAGGAGCGAGAGAGCGGCTGGGCAAATGCTTGGTTTGGGCCAGGCATGCACGTGCCGGGGCTGGCCAACGCGAGAGGCCGAGAGGCAGGAAGTGTAACCCTTCAACACCTGACGACTGTTAGTGAGATTAGTGATTTGACTAGGACTGTCCCCGCAGTGTCTTGATCATCATCATTATTGTCATTATTATTATTGATTTCTTACGGTTCCTCAGAACGCGGGCCGGAGATGTGAATATCTCGTTACATAGTTACTCCGGGTTGGTGGCCCAATATGTTTGAACACCGAGCCATACTACAACAAGCCAAAATACCAAACGGCACATATTCCAAGGTGGCCATGTTCGAAAAAATGTACAGAGTCCCTACTAACTACCCCAGAAAATAAAGCATGGGCTCTCATTTAGTACCTGCTAGCCAAGACTACCTGGAGGATCACATTACGGTCCAGGGACCCTGGCCCGTAGACGTCAGCTGGATTGTTGCAAGCATGGACTTTCCGAATTTCTACACTTGAAGAAGATCCCCTCTTTCCCCGCTTAAAGCATGAAAGCATGACCTTGTCTGTCTACGGCGACAATTGAGGAAGATGAGGACAGCCGAAAGACGGGGATCGTCTCCGAGGAGGGTCACGTGGCCGCCCGTCAACCTCGGCTTCCTTCCCCAGATGCGACCGTCGGAGCCCTGACCATGCCATGCTTCTTCATTCATTTTCACATCTACACGCCTTGCACCTATTCCACCTTCTCATTGACCTCGCCGTGACGACCCGACCACCTTCAAACACACGATGATTATACGATGAGCTCGACAAACTTTGCCGCTGCTCAGGAGCGGGTCCTTGAACGCCGCCGTCTTCGTGAGGCCGAAGCTCGCGCGAGGCTTGCGGAGCAACAACGGGCGTCTCCGGTCAACCATCCCGCACTCCAACGTCTCCCTTACCCATTAAGTCGTCTCCCACAATCTGGCCTGTCGCTATGGAATGCGGCCAAAGGTCGCGAGGGTACACGGCCAGCATTCCGAGTCGGTCAGGTTGATGCCGAACTGCTGGACGAAGAATTACTCGGCTTGCTCAAAAGTCAGGTTGGCGAGGCATTGAAATATTTCGGGGTATGGCAACCCATTACTTGAATAATACCCCTGTCACTCGTGTGCCTTGTTGCTGACCCGGTGAACGCTAGCCTCAAATGCGAGAGGACTGGTCCCATGAGATTCTATTTGCTCTCCGCGCGATCCTCTTCAAACTTTCGATCTGGGATCACGATGCTTCGTATGGTGCCGCTTTGCAGAACCTGAAATATGTCGATAGTCGCAGCAAAGGCCCGGTGCATTCCACCCCTACCAGATGGCAAAAGTCCCTGTATGGCTTACTTACGGTTGGTGGTCGTTACGCCTGGGATAAGTGGGAAAGCTGGTTGATTAACCAAGAAGGGGGCTACGACGAGGTAAGGATTTGACTATATACGGCACATATTGAGCTCCCACTCATACTTACTTTGGTAGCCATCGCAAGAAGTCCGTGCGCTTTCACGCATGACAGACCTCATTTCCACGACACATTCGATTGCGGCCTTCGTTTCGTTCTGTGTGTTCCTCGTCAACGGCCGATACCGAACATTAGTCGATCGAATCCTTCGAATTCGTCTTACACCTCCTTCCGCACAGGCCAGTCGTGAAGTGTCGTTTGAATATCTGAACCGGCAACTTGTGTGGCACGCTTTCACTGAATTCCTCCTCTTCCTGCTCCCGCTTGTAGGTATTAGTCGATGGAGGCGGTGGGTGTCGAGAGCGTGGCGCAAGACAATGTCTACGCTTAGGTCAAGTGGGCATGAAGAAGAGGAGCAAACCAAGAAACAGGGCGAGCTGGCGTTCCTACCCGAAAGGACCTGCGCGATCTGCTATAAGGACAACAACCCGGCTTCCACCACGGAAAATGAGGTGATGGCTGCGTCCAGCTCGGCAGGAATTGTCGGTTCGGCCCAAACAGACATCACCAATCCATACGAGACGATTCCCTGTGGCTGTGTATATTGCTTTGTGTGTCTAGTTCAGAAGCTGGAAGGCGAAGAAGGTGAAGGCTGGGTCTGTCTTCGCTGTGGGGAGATCGTCAAGAAATGCAAGCCATGGAATGGCGATGTCCTCGAAGATGCTCGACCTCAATCAAGTTCAGGAAAGGTTGTCGGGTTCGCCGTGGATGACGGAACTGATGAAGCTGATGCAAATACCACTGAACTTGAAGAGGACGATGAACCTACCGTGGGACGATCAAGTCCTTCGCAGGAAATGGGCTCAGACGAAGCTCTCGGGGAATCCAATCATTGGTCTACTGTCGACAAGGAGTCAGCCGATGACGGACCCCAGGAGCAAACAAACTAGAGGAGATGAGGAATGGGATACGATCGCCTGCTTTGTAGCCAGACTACGTACGGCTATACATTTTGTCACTATATTTCATGCATTATAATTTTGCAGCGGCGAGTGTTAGAATTCCCGCTCTGTTTGAATATACCCGAGAACTGGCTCAGCCCGTGGATACGTTAGTCCTTCATACTGACCTAGAAATGCCTCCTACTACCTTGTACTGTACTGCATAAATCTAAGACCTTCCGGCACTCTGCGGATTGACTCCACCATGGATCAACCCCACCACGCCAGTCCCCGCCATCAAATCACGGGTTCCAGATTGCAAACACAGTCCCCAGAATATCATCACTCACTAACGAAGACAAATCGAAATTATTCAATCCCCCCCCGCAACGGAGTTCTTGCCGAAGTTTTTGACGGAGGGCACGTCGCAACTCCGATCTTTCGGCTGAGCGAGGAGCCACTTGGATGCCGGACGGGACCGCGTGTCAGTGTTATTATTGTGCGGCTGCTGCCACAGCTATTTATGCGTCATCCGCTCTTTTCCTTAATTTCTGGGCCCATCTCTGAGAGCTCGTTACCTGAAAATTGTTTTTGAGTCCGCTCGCCTAGTACCATCCTAGCGGTCTGTCGTTGCTATCATGGACCCCTCCCAGCCCGCGGTGACGTCTACATTGGGGGAAACTGGATATATCCAATTTCCCAGTCTACCCGACGATGCGAAGCATGATGATGGCACACCGGCTTTGAATCGATACTCGAGTACCATCACTCGAGGCCATGACTTCCCTGGTGCCAAGGTGGGTAGTATCGTTTAGGCCGCTACCGTGATGCGGGGGATTTTTGATTGGGAATACCGGCTAATCGTACCAATTCTTTCGATAGGCAATGCTGTATGCGGCGGGTGTGCCTGACCAGAATGCCATGGCCAAAAGCCCTCAGGTTGGAATTGCGTCCGTATGGTGGGAGGGGAACCCGTGTAACATGCACCTTTTGGATATGGGAAAGACCGTGAAGAAGGCAGTTACGGACAATGGAATGATTGGGTGGCAGTACAATACCATTGGTGTTTCGGATGCCATCACCATGGGGAGTGAAGGTTCGTTTCTAGTTTCCTTTGTGCGATCTCAATGTTATGGGTTGAACTAATTTGACTAACGAAACAAAAGGCATGAGGTTCTCTCTTCAAACGCGCGAAATCATAGCCGACAGTGTTGAGACAGTCACCTGTGCTCAATACCACGATGCTTGTATCGCCATCCCTGGTTGCGACAAAAATATGCCCGGAGTGGTGATGGGTATGGCGAGACACAACCGGCCGTCAATTATGATTTATGGCGGCACAATCCAGATCGGATACTCCGATCTTCTCCGGAAGCCAATCAACGTGTCTTCGTGTTTTGAAGCGGCCGGCGCCTACACATACGATACTCTCCGCCAGCCGGACGACGGTGGTGACACGAGCAAGACTAAGGATGAAATCATGGACGACCTGGAGAGACATGCTTGTCCCAGCGCAGGCGCCTGCGGAGGCATGTTTACGGCGAACACTATGGCTACGGCAATTGAATCAATGGGTCTGTCCTTACCTGGGTCCTCTTCTACGCCTGCGACCTCTCCGTCTAAGATGCGAGAATGCGCGAAGGCGGCTGATGCTATCAAGGTCTGCATGGAGAGAAACATCAAGCCCCGGGATTTGCTAACCAAACGATCTTTCGAAAATGCCCTTGTTATAACAATGGCTTTGGGAGGAAGCACCAACGGAGTGCTTCACTTCCTCGCCATGGCCCGAACCGCCGGGGTTGACCTCACTCTGGATGACATTCAAAGGGTTAGCAACAAGATTCCCTTCATTGCGAACCTTGCTCCAAGCGGGAAATATTACATGGCGGACCTGTACGACATCGGCGGTGTTCCATCCGTCCAGAAGCTGCTCATTGCCGCGGGACTACTGGATGGCGACATCCCTACCGTGACCGGCAAAACACTGGCTGAGAATGTGACATCTTTCCCGTCATTGCCTGACGACCAAGCCATCATCCGTCCCTTGAACAATCCAATCAAGACGACTGGCCACCTGCAAATCCTGCGTGGTAACCTGGCCCCTGGCGGTGCGGTTGCCAAGATCACAGGGAAGGAAGGGACTAAGTTTGTTGGGAAAGCACGCGTGTTCGACAAGGAGCACCAGCTCAACGATGCTCTAAACCAGGGGAAGATCCCCCGAGGCGAGAATCTGGTCATCGTCGTTCGCTACGAGGGTCCTAAGGGCGGACCCGGTATGCCGGAACAGCTCAAGGCCAGTGCCGCCTTGATGGGGGCCAAACTCACCAACGTGGCCCTGATCACGGATGGACGGTATTCGGGAGCAAGCCATGGGTTCATCGTTGGCCACATTGTCCCGGAAGCTGCTGCTGGTGGGCCAATTGCCGTGGTCCAGGACGGCGACGTGATTACAATCAGTGCGGAAACCAACGAGATCAGCATGGATGTTTCACAAGAGGAGATCCAGCGACGACAGCGTGAGTGGAAGCCTCCGGTGCCACACGTAACACGGGGAGTATTGGGCAAGTATGCGCGACTGGTTGGCGATGCATCAAGTGGCGCAATGACGGATCTGTTCTAAAGATTGTTCACTATTGGTACTTTCTCGGTAGTTTCATAAATAATCTGACACAAGAATCAAGAGACAAACCAAAGTATGCAAACACCAACATCGTGACTGCGCCACGGGATGCAGGCTGACGTTAGTTATGAATGGGCGGGCGCAGCTGACTCATCCGCGGAGGGTTGATCGTCCACGCTTCAGGATCCGAAGCTGTGACAGGCCGCTTCGCAGCATCTCCGTATTCTTTCTTTTCCTCCGTTCTTCACGCAAGGAGTCGCTCCCCGGTCGGTAGTTACTCCTGGTATTACAGGTATTCCAAGTCGGGCTTCTCAGGTGAGTACCTACCTAGACGCTGGCGATCATTTTGTACGAGTTGCGTACAGAGTACTCCAATTCTGCACGGTGTTTGCGCTTTCCCGTGTAACTCTGCTCTTTCCTTTCCTCTCTTCTCTCCGCTCCTCATCTCTTTTTCAATTCATTCTGTCCGTCGCGGAGTGGGCACATATATCATGGCTGACCATCCTTCCAATAAAATTAGCATTACATCCACGTTGGTCCCGTTGTTCGGGAATAAACACTAGCTCTCCCTCTTATATGATCTATCCAAGTTTCAGTCCAGTCAATTCGTCATCGGAAGCCACCTTCAAAAGAAATCCAATAGTCTCTCCTTTCTTGGCCTCACCTCAAATAGTGGGCCTGTCAGATCACCCAGAGCCACCCAGAGGCAGCTGGTCGGCCACCGTGCTGGATCCTCGCCAGTCATTGGCCACAGTCTACCAGGTGGGCGCGTCACAAATAACGTATCTCGGGCGCCGGATCTCGACTTCTTCGTGTCTCAGAAAGAGCCTCCGGGCCCTTCTGGTCGCATCCTCTGGACAGGATCTGCATCCTGATGTTCTACGGCTTCGATCGACCCGCTTCCTTGCCTCACTATTGAATCGAGGCCTACCCGCCCACCAAAGAGGTGCCGTCATTCCATCTCGTGGAGGACCCGGCTTGCATTCCAGAACATCCCCGTCATTCCCGTTCGCCGGCTCCCCGGGCTGGCAGGGATCCCTGGACGTTGAGGGGGGGAGCTTCGAACGCCCGGTCCCTGAACGAAGGCTTACCGACACGGGAAATAGTCTGTAGTCCGGACCGCCAGACTAGGGCAGCTTTATAAATTTCGGAGATCTCGCCTCCGCGGCCGCTTGTCGAAATGGCTTCGGCTGATACAGCTATAACTCTGGGCAGATCCTCGGATTTTGGCGCGGTTCGTCGTTCCTGGGATTCCATATACGCAATCATTTCCAACTCGAGTGTTCTTCTCTCCTTGACTGGCCTTTCTCAGGATGGAACCGTGAACTGGGGGAAACTAGTGTTTTTGACTACTTGTGTGATCACTATGGCTGGCTGCGGCATGCTGTCGTCGTTTCTACGGCGCAAGGGCCCCAATCTTCCGATTGCCAGGAAGCGTTTGCGACGGGCTGCGCGCAGGGGTTATTCCAAAGGCTCTGCGGGAACTATCACCGAGTCAGATGACGAGGAGTACGACAGTAGCGGGTCTCTTCGCCATGTTACGGAGCGTTCTTCTCATGAGGAGAGGGTAACGCCCCAACGTCGTGAGCAATCCGAAGAAGGTAAGTGTCCATACCCAAGCTTCTTATCATCAACATGTTTATTGACAATCCCAAAAGCACACGACACAGACCCTGGTCTGCTGAAGAAACATTCATCTTACCTTTCCTATACAACATCGGTTGCGACTTACCCTTCCATAAGATCCTTGTATCGTCCTCATCCACAGACAGACAAATTGCCTACGAAGCCATCTCCCGTCCCTTTGTTGGTATTTGTGCACGGACTGGGAGGCTCCTTAGCCCAGTTCAATCACTTGCTAACAAGCTTGTCTAACGTCGGACCGTGTTTCGGCATTGATCTACCGGGATGCGGATTGTCAAACTTTGCGCCCACCTCCTGGGACGCATATACTGTTGACGCGCTAGCGGAGCTTCTCGCTACCGCCATTGATCAACATCGCGACAAAGAGAATGGGCAAGGGATTGTCCTGATTGCCCACAGCCTAGGCTGCTCTCTCTCTGCGTTGTTAGCCTCCTCAACCTCATCGATAGGACCACACCTGAAACAGCATATCCTGGGCCTAATTGCTGTTTGCCCCCGATCTTCACCTCCGTCTCCTCGTGAGGTTGCTTCGTATCGCCGGCTCCTTCATATCCCCGGTCCTCTCTTTGATCTCTGGCGCCACTGGGATCGACGCGGCGGCCTCACTAGCGCCAGCGTCACCAGACTCGTAGGCGAGGAGGCCGATCCTGATACCAGAGAGCTTCAAGTGCGATACAACAGACAGAGCAAAACCCCTGTGTGGAGACGCATGGCTTGGGGAACGCTACCTACGTACGACCGCAACGGCTCAAATCCTGTCGGGGGAATCCCAGGAAGAGACGTCTGGGCAGGTGTGGGAGTCCCTGTTTTGCTGGTAGCCGGTGAATCCGATACAGTCACCAAACCCCATGAGTTGAAGAAGATCCTTCGATTTTTCGAGGGTGCCGATTACAATATTGATAATGTTAAAGGCAGCGTCACTATCCCCGATGCCTGCAGCAATGGGAACCAGCAAACTGAAAAAAGTCCTCTTGCGCATGAGGAAGAGTACGGCATTGAACCGCGAACCGATGAAAAAATAGTCAAGTCTGCCTCCAAGACAAACCCAATCAAACGCTCTGTCAAGACAGTCATTCTTCCCGCTCCAGCCTCCCATGCGCTTCTGTATGATCGTGCGACTTATCGCACACTGTCTGGACTCATCCAAGATTTCCTTCGCCAGCATATCGATCACCGACTCAACATGGGCTGGCAGCTGCAGTACTTGAACACATCGGGCAAATGGGATGTCAAGAACCTGGCCAAATGGCAAAAGGTAACTCCGGTCTCGGAACGCATCGCTAACACGTTTGTTGCCCTCAAAATGCTTCGAGAGGTTGATGAGGAGCACAACCCGGTGTTATTCTCCCAGAAGTACCGCGATCAGATCTATGCCGTTATCGACATTAGCTATGAGAACCCAGTTTACAATCCGGCCTCGATGGAGAAAGGGGGGATCCATTACCACAAGCATCCTACCGTGTCCAAAATTCCACCCACCACGGACGAGACTAGAGATTTCATTGCTCTGGTGGATCGACTCGAAAATGAGATTACTGAGAAGATGGAGAAGTCCGAAAACAGCCATCTTCCACGCCCCATGGTTGGAGTCCACTGCCATTACGGATTCAATCGGACGGGGTTTCTCATCGTCTGCTACCTGATTGAACGATGCGGGTTCAGCGTGCAGGGAGCCATTGACGAGTTCGAGAAACGAAGGCCGCCAGGCATCCGTCATGCGCATTTCATCGACACACTTTTCGTGCGATATTGCATTGGATTAAAGAGAGCACCCACTCTTTAAGGCGTGCTATTCTTGTTTCCCCTAATTTTTAGCCTTGTGTTGCCTTGGAGAGGCGCTGCGCGTCTAGGATTTGGTTTCGGGGATTGCACGGTGTAATGGTGGATGGGTACTTTGTAATTGACGACTTATGACCATTACGCGATAGACTGTATAGTACTATTTTAGTTATTTTATTGATAATCATAGCTTCCAATTTTTTGGTTGTATTCAGTGCCAAGACCGAACCAATAACTCCACCCCATGTGGCAGGCGGCAAACGGCGACAGAATAATGCTGCCTCAGGCACTATGACCTAGTTAGGGTACGGCTAGACCCGAACAGGCTAAGCGCTAAGCGAAGCGTCCACACAGCAGCAACCGAAAGTCGCCGTGTGAGAAATTTCGACTTGACCGACCGACTCCCCAACGACGACAACGACGACCCATCCTCACACCTCGTCCCCCTCTTCAGCTACCCCTACACCTTCGATTCCCGTTCGAGGTCATAAGTCGCAAAAATGGGTGGTGTCACCGTTCGCGATGTGGACGTAAGTTGTCACCCGTCCCTATCAGTCAGCTGTTTCTTGAGATGCAAATGAGATGGACGTGGACAATGAATGGATCTGGCTCCGGAAGATGGCATATCATGGCAGAGGCAGTGGAAATACCAGGCCAAACGAAACGAAATCGGCAGTCGCGACGATTCGAGCGACTAGGACACAGTTGGACTTTGGATGATTTTCGATGACCGGGATATCAATGTCTTGAATCGGGACCCAGAAGAGTCGAACCTCTTGCGATTGGGATTGCGACCTCAGAACATGCGGCTAGCACGGAAGCCAACAATTTATGAATGCACGACACGATGCCACCAGATTGAGATGAGAAATGCCGCACCAAATGATTGCCATGGAAAGAGGGGGAAATTTTGCTCCACGCATCTCAAGTTGCGCTCTACTGGCGGGAACCACATGTGCTGACGATTTTTGTTTTGGGAATTATAGGCGCAGAAGTTCATCGGCGCTTACTCTGCGTTCTTGAAGCGTCAGGGCAAGCTCCCCATCCCTGGTGAGTTTTTCTCCCCCCACTTCGCATCGAGGATGTCCGATTCGAATATACCCACTAACTGCATGCCAATAGGATGGGTTGACACTGTCAAGACCTCCGCTTCCAACGAGCTCCCTCCCCAGGACGCCGACTGGTACTACATCCGCGCCGCCGCCGTCGCCCGCCACATCTACATGCGCAAGACCGTCGGTGTTGGCCGCTTCCGCAAGATCCACGGCTCGACCAAGAACCGTGGCTCTCGCCCCTCCCACCACGTCGATGCCTCCGGCTCCGTCGACCGTAAGGTCATGCAGTCCCTCGAGAAGATCGGTGTCCTCGAGATCGATGAGGAGAAGGGTGGCCGTCGCATTACCCAGAGCGGACAGCGGGATCTTGACCGTATCGCCAAGACCACCGTTGACGAGGAGGAGTCGGACGAGGAGTAAATTAGCCTCCGATTTCTAAAATAATGAAAAAGTCCTGATGTTCTCTCAACCCACCTCCCTTTTTGATCTTTCTTTTCTTTCTGATCTCGAACTTTTGGTGTGATTTGTTTTCTTCTTTTTCTCGACCACTTTTCGACTCGGTTTTTCTTTTTTTTTTTTTACATTTGAGAAACCCCTCCCCGAGCCGAGGAATTATCGACGGGTTGAAGGAAGAAAGAGATAAGAAAGCAATTCGGGTGAAAATCGATCCAGTAACAATGGATGGGTTTGGAATGGATACAACAGATGGTGTACGGATGGACGGACGGATGGATACATTGTGATGATACTAGGGATATCAACCAGGGAGAGAGGAATGAAATTTTTCTTTTACTGTTTCAATTATGGATTTTCCAACGGGGTGCAAGACCTGATTATGAGTATCGACTCTCATTCTCTATCCCTTCGGACATCGCTGGTGCACTCCATTCAACCGCCTGAATAGATTCCCATCTGATCTGGACGGAGGCATTGTCGGTCCATATTTCCTTACATGAAGATCACAACGTCTTGAAGGTGAGAACGTCCTATACATCTAGTAAAGCAAGTAGAGCCAAGGCTATATATAAGTCGAGGAACATGTAATTCTCTATCAGAGCAATCGACTCCGGGGATAGTATATACACGAAATAGCCCACTTCAGCGGATCGCATCCCACACCTCCTGGGAACTTCACCCTAGAACTTCCCAGGATCATCTATTTCTTCCCCGACTGCGCCGTCGGATCCTACAATCCCATCATCGAACGCAGTTAGCCACCAACCCAAATGGAACCACCCAAAAACAAGGAAATGGACATACCAAATAAACCTGATAGAACTTCATCTTCAACCCGTTCGTCTCATCCCCCGTATCAAACACCGCTCTCCCAGCCCAGGGCACCTCCACCTCGTTACTCGGGTCCGCTTTGAGCACATACTTGACCGTGCCGTAGAGCATGAGCTCACGGGCGCCGCCGAAGAAGATGCGTTCAGGGAAATGTTTCCGAGACGCGACGTGCGTCCAGAGGCCGTGACGGAGGGGGAGAATTTCTAATGGAATCAATGCGTTGAGCATGGTCGGTCAGTCTGGATACGATCAGACGGAAGGAAGACGCACCACTAGACCCCTTCGCAACCTTCGATCCCATGATGAGGGTTGCGTCTTCTGCGAAACGCGCGACGTAGGCGTCGTGCTGGGCCTCCGTGTCGCTGGTCGCATAGAACGACTGCATGAAGGAGATCATGGCGGCCGCGTTGGGGGGCGAGAGAGATGGGTCGGAAGAGATGATGTAGGACATTTCTGGCTCTTTGCGTGACTCTTAGGGGCCTTTGGTCTCGAGTGTCAGGGACCAATCGGGAGAAAATTATTGGTATGCAAGGTAGAGATTCGGAATCGACTGAAAGTATAGATTGTTGAATGTAGATAGATATGGCCGGTGATGTCAGTAGCCGCGTTCGGGCCGACGAGGGGAGTCAATGCGATCCGACGGGCATCCGATGTATGGAAGGACTTGGCGGCTTGCTTTTCCCTGAACTGCCTGATTTTATGGTGGGTTTGGTGAAGGCGAAAGGGGCTTTAAAGTGTATGGAATTGGTTGTTCTTTATGCTGATGGTCTGGACTATATATAGTATAGACATGCCGCTAGATGAGCCTGGTAGGCTTGATATGGTAAAGCAGTATATACACTCCATCGACCTCGTCTCAATTCTTCTTGTAATCTTCCTCTGCCATCCCAAAACCCTCCCAGGTCGGTCGGTCGGTTCCATTTGGTCGACTGGCCCGCACAAACTGATTGTCGACCCAGTCGATCTCACAGACAGGCCGGACCACCTCGATATCGGCATTGTAGGCCTTGGAATACCAGGTTTCAGTCAATGCGTCATCTCCAGCCTGTTTGGCAGATAGGTAGAGATGGGGAAATCGAGTTTTCATGATTTTCAAAATCGTCGAAGAGATGCGGTCGACGCTATCGCAGTGACGGAGTTGGAAAAACTCGGGGGGCTGTGCCGCACGCATTTCCTCCTGAACCGTCTCGGGATATTTTCCCGCAGCAAAAAGCAGCAGATCGTAGTGCATAAGTGAGGATTTGCTGTGGTACGAGCCGCCGTTCATTGCGCGGAGATAGAGACCAGTGAGAGCGGCGATGGCAGCCATGCAGCCTGTGCCATAATCGGAGATAGGGAATGGAGGCACCATTGGGGTCGAACGGCCCATGAATTGTCCTTGCGCCCATGCCACGCCGGTGACCTACATAATCACTTGTAAGACTTTCTCCTGGACACCCACGGATAAATGGGAAGAATGGGGCTTACACAGTCTGCAATTTGTTGCCAGCCAGGACGTCCGGCCCATTCTCCCTCATACCCAAAGCAATTCTCATTCACATAAACAATTCCCTTGCCACGCTTCTCGCCCAGTGCTGCAAGCGCGTTTGGGCCATATCCTAGTTTTTCAAGGGCTCCAGGGCGATACCCATCAACAAAAACGTCCACATCGGCAAGCAATTCCTCGAATTGACGACGCCCTTTCTCGGTCTTCAGATCGAGATCAGCGGCGTGCTTGCCCATGTTGCCGTCCACCTGGAAGAATGGCACGTCGGGGAGATTTGGACTAGTGATTTTCAATACGTCAGCTCCGTATTCAGCCAGGATTCGTGTGACTGTAGGCCCAGCAATGATGCGACAGAGTTCGAGGACCTTGACACCTTCAAGGATCCTCTTGCCTCCGGTGCAATTGGGGAAAGGCGTCGGAGGCAAGTCTCCATTGAGGCGAGTTACTTTCCACGGAGGCTCTTGTACATTGACTTGTCCCTGAAGTAGACTGTATCAGCCCGAACCATTTCCTGCCAAATTCCGTTTCAAAGGAAAACGAGGGTAGACGCACATGCGGTGTTTTTATAAAGTCTTCATGTTTGAGAGCTGTGACACCCGCCTGCTTCCTCTCCGCATTCATTGCCTCCAACTCCGCCGCGCTGTACTTCTGCACATGACTTTCTATAACCTGAATGATCTCCTCGTAATCTGTCAGGTCTGGCCGATGCTCGTCTAGCCCGATCATGTTCAATGTTGTGGAGGCCTCCAGAGAGCCATGGATATGGAAGAACTCTCCCTCGTTCTTAGTTTTGTAGAGGTTTGCAGACATCCGACGGTAGCCGTTTGATTGAGCAGCGAGTAGGTCAGTATCTAGGACTGTGAGTTAATGGCATATTTAACGTGATACCAGTTCTGTTGTAATAATCCTACCTTTCAGCTTCTTCTTGACCTCCGGGTCCACCTTCGACAACCCATCCACTTTCGCCATGTATGCCTGGCAACCAAACGCAGTGGCCCTTTCTAGATTGACGTTGACTTGTCTTTGCTCTGAAGGTGACCCGTAGCGCAGATCTGCGATTTCAGCAGCTACCAATCCCTCAATACCCTTCAACGCAGCTAGCGTTTCTGTTTCCTTGAAGGGAATGGGGTAATATATCTCATCATGGGCCGAGTAGAACGACACGTAGTCCTTGTTCTGTACAACCGCAGAAGGCAAATTGAGTCCCTCAGCTTGGTCGACAAGCAGGGAGAAGATCCGACTAGCCTCTCGAACAGGCGAATAGGCATTTTCCGCATCCGAACTGGCCGCCATTGTTACAATCGAAGGTAATAGGCTCTATCAACTTGGACACGGCGTTTAGGGTGTAATTGAAGAGGAGATAGAACTGGAGAGCCGGGGACACCGCCTGGAAGTACAGAGTATAAATACAATTGAGTCTTCAGAGGACCGAAAGAGAATAGTGGCCATGTTCCCGGTTCAATTCCGAGAGACTGGGCTTCGGGTGGGCGCAACGTTAGGGGACCGGTCGGTAGCTATAAGGCATGGGACCTATCGCCGTGCACCGCCGGAAGAGGCGACCCACCAAGCAAGACATTATCATGCAGATTGCAGAAGCCCATTCGACCCCGCTGCGACGGTGGATATCCGAAGAAATGCGGGATGGCGAAGATTTCCTTTCGGATGCGGCGCCGATAAGATCGGAAGCGGATGACGTCGGCTGAGCTAAGCGGTCACCTGACTTAGGGCATCGTTTGGTCTTCCGTCTTGTCTTGTGCCGTCTGCCGTCTGCCATCTGCGCCGCCTGCGCTCTACATGGGATGGGATGAAGAGGCCCCTCGAAATGGGAAAAGTCCCCTGTTTCATTCGATGGATTCCATGCATGCCTCATGGCCCCGTCAGACCCCTCAGCTGAATGAGCCGTACAAGCCTGCCAAGAGGCACATCACCCCGCTAGGCCGTTCCGAGTAATCCAGCGTCAATGTGAAAGCACACTCCTCTGCAATCACCGGCGTTTTGACAAGCATCGAAATCCCGAGGCTGAGGGGGGCCGTTTTTGCACCTTTTTGCATCCTAAGCGAGCAGCATGGGAGGTTATCGGGCGGGTTTGGCCCAGGAAGGGCCCCCATTGGCCGCACCAGCCTGCACCTAAGCGCTGCACTCCGGCGTGAGCGTGTAAAGACAATGACAATAGCGCCCCGGCGTCAGTTGAGCGGCAAAACCATGTCTTGGGCTAACTGCTACCGTAGTAGCAGAACCTAGCAGAGGCCTGAGGGAAACTCAGGTGCGGGCTGGTCGTGGGCTACTTCTATCGGGTCTCATCCCACCTCCTGGACTTTGGCATCTGCTCATCTATCCTCATTCATCCCTCTCCTCGCCCACCAAAGTATGTCAGCCATACACCAGGTGCAGCCTTCTGCTTCTTCGCAGAACCCCTTGTGCTTTGTGCAGTCGTCCTCGGATGCTTTATCCCGCCGTGGTTCTCTCTCTGACCTACCGAACGAACTCCTTGCCTATATCTTCTGGAACATTGAAGATTATAGACTCCCCTATGACCTATATCCACCTTTACAATGGCTCGCACTAGCCCGGGTCTGTCGGCGGTGGCGAGACATCATTGACACGTTCTTATACCGCAATCTGATCCTGCGGGGTCGTGATGAGGGCCGCCACTTCCAGTTGCTTCAGGCCTTTAGAGACCGGCAACATCTACGCGATTATCCGCGAACGCTGAAGCTGACGCTTGAGGGAAATGCTTTCTCCCGAGATATCGCGGGAATCATGGCCCTCTTGACGTCGGTTCGCGAAATTTCGTTCCAGGCCGACTTCGACGAGCCTCATCTGCCTCTCCTACAGATCATCACGAATATGGCCCCGGAGAAGCTATTTCTTCGCGGATTTGCCTTCGGCCCCTCCGTGAACATGCTTTTCGACCTCTTCCAGGACATGCCATCCCTGCGGGAATTGCACCTCACCCGCTGGGGATGGAGCAGTGAGAAAAAGTTACACACGGGCTACACTCAAAATGATAACGTCTTGGTCGGATCGGACGACCTGCGTCAGGCCCTGCCGTTGGAGAGACGACGAACGGCTTCCTTTACGGTACTCAATATCCAGCAACCGAACACCTCTGCGAGGGTCACGGAGTGTCTTCTCCACTGGCCTACTCGATTGGAAGAACTGAGCATGAAGTACCTCTGCCACTCCCACTATGCCATCGACTATCAAACGTACAGTCTACAGAACCTCCTTTCCATCCACCAGCAGACCTTGAAAAAGGTCACCATCGGAGTTATTCCCCAACATCAGGGCGGGATCCCGGACTTCTCGGGCTTCCCGTGCCTTGAGGAACTGTGTGTCTCGGCATATTCAATACTCCATGACCCAGAGGAGACGCCTTGGACGGCATATCGCAAGCTGTCGACCCCAACCCTCCGTCGGCTGGAGATCGATTTCAGCACCGAGGATCAACACTGCGAATCCTGGACAGATTATTTCGAGGACCAGCTGGACTGGACTGAAGACTTCCTCGAGATCGTTGCCCCGGGCTTGACCACGTCACCCCCGGAGACACGCCTGCGGAATGTCCACATCAACTTCAACCCCAAGATGCCCTGGCGCCCCATGGAGCTAATTTGGCCATGGCACTGGCTGATCGAGGCGACGAAGGTGGCGACCCCGTTGGGGATCTCGCTAACGTATAGTACGCCGGGTTGGACGATGGAAGATTACGAGCAAACACAGGAGCGAATGCGGCGGTTCAACATGATGATGGGGTCTTGAAAGAGGGCGAGTATTGAGGATGGATAACGACGAGTCTAATGTAATGATGAATTGTGCTTATGGTTTCGCGTTCTGCTTGATTTTGTTTTTCTATTGTTTATCTGTTTTGCTGCCTTTGTGGTTTCCTTTGGTTCATAGTCTATATTCGGTTGTCCGTAGGGTTTCATTTGTTTGAGGCTGGATAAATTCTCCACAAGAATGGATTATCTTCTTTTCCTTGATGTCTTTTATCCCATCCAATTTGACTAGCGTTGAGTGTTGCTCAACCAAGCACAACTTAGGGATACACAATATATACGATCTGACCACTCACTCTTTTCTTGCAAGAAATTTGGGAATTCACCTTAGCGGAGGTGGAGAGAAGTCTGGCCAATGGAATTATGGCCCAGAATTAGGATCCATCTAACTCTGTAATCCGAAATATAGACAAAGAGTCACGTAGACATATTCTCGTCTGTCCATCCAAGATCTGTTCGATGTCGACTGGGCTGGGCTTTTCTATCCGATAGCGCCTTCGACATACATGGGACTTTGCCAGAAGAAAGACTATATTGGTAAAGGAGGAGCATAAAGGCTTACGGACCGCCAATGAAATCATTATAGAAGGCAAAACAACTGAAGACAAGACCCGAAAATATGCCAAAGATAACAAGAACGAAGGACAAACTATGGCAACACATGACTGAGAGAGTGCAACGTCCACGAGCCAAAGAAAAGGAAATGAAGGAATACCACCTACTCACGCTCCTTGCCCTTCACCATGGAGTCCTCGGAGTCTGACGCATCGGCTTCCCCGACCAATTCATCCTTATCCTCATCTTCCTTTTCTTTTCTGATGCCCCTTTCACTGACCGGTACCACACGGCCAGTCAGGACCAGTGCCGGAGAAAAGAATTGGACGGCTTCATTGTCTTCGCCAAGCCATTTGCGAAATGGCGAGAGAATACTAGCGATCCCCGGGCGGACGATAAACACGAGGCGCCGCCCCTCCAGATCGGCCTTCTCGTCGAGTCCGTATGTGAACTCGCGTGTACCAATAGAGATCAGGATTGTTTTTTGGCCGGCTTCATTGATAAACACGCCGGGTGGTAATTCGTTGCTGTCGGCATCTTCTGGGCCGTCCTTCTCGATAGAGGGAAAGAGCTTGCATGTTTTGCCGCGGAAAAAATCGAAACTCTCGCCGGGTTCTAAAAAGCCCGGCTTCTTCCTACCAAAGGCATCGTATCGTTCGTGCCTGTAGGGATCGTCCTTCTCGGATCCGCAATTGAACTCGTGCGGCCTCATATGGCCCAAGAGATCGCATCTTTCTTGGCTGTAGGCAGCTTCCAGCTCGGGGATCCGGTAAAACAAGGGCTGGCCTCCATATGCTGCTTCCGTTTGGGCGAATATGCTGGCAGCATAATCGATGGCCCTGGACAGCGTCATCTGGCGCCATTCTTGGCGGAATAAAGCGGGTGCTTCCTTCAGGAGCCATCGAAAGGGCTCATTCTCCACCAACTTATCAGCAATCTTCCGGAAGGGTGCAAGGCGATCGGGGTCGTATTCGAACCATGAGTGGTCAGCGGAAGTAGAATGCGTACTCGCGGACTTGTTGAACACAAGACGAAAAAGCTGCATTCTCCAGAGGGTGGCAAGCTCGGGGTCGTCTGTGAAAAGCAGCAAGAAAGCATATTAGAATATGCCCATATAGCGTACAATGAACTAAACAGTAAGACGAGTGATGAGCACACGTACCCACAAAGAACCGTTCGTATAGATGCTCCATCGCCCGGGTAAATAAAGGATCAACATCATTGTTGTCGGAGTTCATTTTACCATCTAAAAGCCAAAAAGGGTTCTCGTAGAATGTGGTGAATATCGCCTTGTAGATCATTGCTTGGGCCACAGCCTCCCCAAAATGGTCGCGAGCGGACTGAGAGAGCTCGCTTTGAAGGGTGTCCCAGTCTTCCTGCAGGCAGACACCTTCCAGCTCCCTGATTATCCTGCATTTCTGGTCGTCCGATAATCCGTTGAGATCTGGTTGTATCCACTGCCTAGTCCACTCCATGATCTTAGTGTGGGCAAGTTCATCATGGTCTTCCTTGGTCAAACTGAACACCTTCTCCAATAATGCCTTACGGCCTTCGGCTTTGTTCACATTGTAGGACGGCCATTTTTTCTCGGGATTGACCATGATTCGGAACGCATTCTGCTCAATATTGGGGCGATTCAAGTTCGAAGGCTTCGGAGAAGCGGAAGAGGCATTCTGACGGACTTATTAGACTATGCAACAGCGAATATTTGGTTGGCCAGCTCTTCTACTCACCTCCTCTGCCCTCTTACGCTTGGATCGGGTGGTGGGCATTCTGAGGCTAACGGGGATACAGGACTTTGGAGGCAAAGAAAAACAGAAGATGAAGAGAGAAGCAAAAGGAGGGGGGAAATGGATGGAAAGGTAAGCTAAAAATAACAGGTCAAGGAAAAGAGCGAGATTCCCGTGTCTCTTTGTTGGCTGTCTCATTGTGGCCTGAGTCTTTGATGGACGGCTTCCACCAATCAGCCAGGCGAAACCACCTCCGAAACAATATTCAGCTCGTGTTGCCTTCATCAATTAGTATCAATCAAGAGAGCCCGCCTCACGGGTTCATAGCATCCCGAGACTTTCAGCCAAGCCCAAACTACTTCTCTTTTGGTTTGGGGGAGGTCATCAGGAGGTGAAACACTGAACACATTTCCTCCTCTTTTGATCTACTGGCAACCTTCGCCAATACAATGGGAAACGAGAGTTGGATTCCTTAGCAAATGAAGTGGAAAGAGGAAGAATATTAAGGATAGGGCAGAGCAATGGTTAGAAGAAGATGTTTAATCCTTCCTTGTTCTTCATCCTTTGCTCCGCCACTTCATCCTTCTTTCGTAATTCGTGTTGGTGGATATACCATCAGAAACTTCGTATCAGGGCCTAAAACATGTGGAAAGTCAGTTTGAAAAGCCCGTCGGAGCTTATTCTTTTCATTTAGGGACAAGTAGGCAGACATCAGGTACTTATGAAAAGGCATGCTTGCTGGAGTGATGGCACCTTAGCCTGCGAACTCTCACAGAATCTTCAAACGACTCTTCGAATCTCGCAAATCCCTCCACGATAACTCAGATCCTTGATCTCTATCCCTTTGTGCTAAAGATGTCATCCCAGCCCATCATCGTCGCCGGAATCGACTTCGGCACCACGAAAACATGTAAGAATGGTTCCTCCAGAAGCACATCACAGATTCACTGAACTCATCTATCAAACCAACACAGGCGTATCTTATTGCTTCGGGGATGGCAATAGCAGTCCGATCATTCATTCGTGGATCCCCCCCACAGGCACGAATATCGCCATACCCTCCGTCGTCGCTTACACCATGGACGGCAGATGCCTGTACGGACAGGAAGTATCCGATGAAATGGGGGCCTTTTTTTGGTCAAAGCTATCCATCGAGAGACCTGGGGAGCGGATGGCATACAACAGTGCCATCACTGAAAGGCGCCTCGAAGAGATAGTAATCGGTCGTGGTCTTTCCCGACTGGGGGATGACAAAGAGCCCGTTGCTGTCATCGCAGATTTTCTGCAACGATTGTACAGCGAGTTCCTCAACTTTTTGACAGGCCACTTTTTTGGTGGCAGTCTTCCGCCCATTCAGTTTTGGTTCACTGTTCCAGCATGCTGGGCTAACCAAACCCGCATGAGTATGTTGGACGCTGTCAACAGGGCGGGGTTCTTAAGCAGGGCTATGGACAAGCTGTTTTTTCTCACGGAGGCCGAAGCTTCTGCGACATTTTTCCTGCATTCTCGTCAGGTTTCCTCATCGTTCAGGGTCAGTCCCACAGTCTATTCACAACGCAGGCCTGGGTTCCTGCTGACTTGTTAATTCGGTAGTCTGGGGAAGCTATTATTGTCTGCGATGCAGGTGGAGGGACGACGGTTAGTTATAATGAGTAACGCGTGGTTGGTTTATCTCTCACTGATGGGCTTACTAGGACCTTGCTGGTTTCACGATTCAATGTGTATATCCAAGTCTAGCGTGTCAAGGACTTCATACCATGGGTAGGTTGTTCCAGACAGAGTATCAAATTAACAAGCCACTGATCAGTAGCAGCGATTCGGTGTGGGGCAGCGGATGTGGACCTAAGTCTATACAAACTAATGTGTCGTGGATTGGGCCAAACTTTGGATGGGCTTGAACCAAGACTCCGCGGACCAACAGGGAAACTGATGCAGACCATCAGAAATAACAAGAACAGGTTCGGTGCAGGCCCGGTGACAGTCCCTCTGAAAACCGTAGCGCCCAATGCAGACCCTGCCATGTTTGATAGAAGACGATGCCGTTTCACATTCAGACCTCAGGATGTTGAGAACGAACACCAAAGTGTGATAAACACCTTATTAAGAGACATTCTCCGCACATTGAACCAGATGCCAACCCACGGTCCTAGCAATGTCGTGCGTCCTCTTGTCTCTTACACGTTTTCCAAATCAAATATATTGATTAGACTGACTTTTTATGCAGAAAGTCCTCTTGACTGGAGGGCTTAGCAAGTCCTTGCATGTTCAAAGAAGATTAGAGGCGCATCTAGGCCGTCAGGGCATCACAGTTTTGACATGCCCCGCCACGTAAGCTCTAGTCGATTTTCTGATGCGATTGACGTTCCGTGTATGACTGATTTTACCCTTCATCCTGACAGCGAAGCCGTAGCTCACGGGGCCGTATGGAGAGGATTGTTTGGGGGGCTGAACGCATTACTCAGGTCCCCCAGGCACTTTGGCATTGTTTCAAGGGAACTCCCATCCCTTTTCCCCGCCGAACGGCTGCCATCGCAGGTGCCGCCCCTTGTGGTTCATCCTGTTTGGTTTCTTCGAAAGGTCTGTCACTGCATCGCGTTCCCCTCTATCCATTTACCATCCTAACTCTTTAAAGGACGAAGGGTTCAGTACCCCCCACCAAGGAGCCGTAACGGTGAAGATTTGTCACGGGAGAAAGGATGGGGAGGTAGTCACTATCGCGATATGTGAGAGTGACGTTATGGGTGACCCACCGGAAAGACTGGACAGTCTGAGTTAGTGTTCTCGTGTACTGGATGGCGAATGTGTTCCTGCTAACATGTTACGACTTGTGTTGCAGCATGTCGGGCCAGTCAGTTCCTTGTGTTGAACTTTACTGGCGCTGATCTGAATCACTTTTTGCACCAAAAGGTAGGGGACGAAACTTTTTATTGCTTGGAAGTGAAGATTGTCTGGGCCATACTGGTCAACGATGGGCAGATTGTGATCCAAGCATTCGCCCTCGGGCGCCCGCTTGGGCAATTGGTAGTCAGAATGTAACATGGGTTCTGAGCCTCATTGGGGAATACTTGGGAGGCATGTTGTGGCCGGGTACGCAGGAAGCTGGGATATCCACCGATGTACGGAGTAGCTTAGAATCTGAATTGTAGGGTGTTTGATTTCATTATTCACATCTGGTCGGGAAGGCAAGAGAAATGACGAGGCCCCATCCGCGCTAACCCGCTCTTAAGTAAGCGGGGGGCCTCAGGCCAGTTGCGGCCAACGAACCCCCACGTGCCGTCGCCTCCCAGTTTCTTGGAAACCTTCTGGCGACACGAGCCTGCGCTGGCCGGTTTGATTGCTGGATGGGAGGGTTCGGAGGTACATGCTTGCTAGGTTCTATGCCGAGTCTCCCCTTGTCGACATATGCAGTGGTAGTGGTAGCTTTACTCTGGAAGTGCCAACATCTAGGTAGTACATACCTCTAGTATACACCTAGGTAGGTACATAGTACCTAGTAGGTACCTGCCATCTGCCATCACCGTGTGAAATACGGCGTACGGGGAGGGGTGGCCCCGGGACCTCCCGGCGCCGGTGGCAGCGGGATCTGCCATCGATGGCCAATCAAGGGGCCCACGCGACCGCGTTCATCCATACAGACCCGGTATTGGGGCGTTCCACGGTACGGGACAACCGCGGACTGGATGTACCTACAAGGTATGGACAACCTGGGGAGGTACATCCATCCCGTAGATAAGAAGGTCACGCCTGCCCGCTTCCCAGTTCTCTCTGACCTTCCTTGCAGGCTACCTGCATCCCCAGTACCCAATGCCCGCTGCTGCCTGCCAAGTGATACCTCTGGCGCAAGTACCCTTCCAGTAATAATACGAGATCCCGCAGCTGACATTTCCATTCTTATCACTCTTACTATTATTACCTATTATTCTATTATTGCCGGCCCTCCTTACTTTGTGCCCCCCTCCTTCCTCCCCCTTCCTCTCTTCTCTCCTTCTCCCTCTCCTTCCTTCCTCCTCTTCAGGCTACTGTCGTCTTCTACTTGGGCTGATTTCTAAATTAACTTATCGGTTGATTTCCCTATCTCTGACTTCTACGTCTCGTCTCCTCATCCTCGTCCTCTTTACTTGCCTTCACCAGACCCAACACCCGCGTGTACTAGCTACTAGTACTTCGTTAGCGCGTCGCATCGCATCGCATCGCATTCACGCTGCATTTCCCAGCCTTGACTGTGGTCTCGACCTCTTGTGTGCTGTGAGTCTGGCTTACACGTCCTTTGTTGGCTTCTCCTTTGTCCCACTTTGTTTGTTCTACGCCGTTTAGTCATCTCGTCCAGCCGTGGTTGCGTCCGCGCTGTCTGGTTGGCCGCCCCCTTCTGACTCATGTAATAGCAATCCAAACAGGCCTCCCATTATTTAGCCACTTCAACAGGGACAACTTAATTTCTCCCTCCCACCATCCATCCATCATGGCTGTTCCAAACACTACTTCTAGCATTGCTATGGCCCTTGCTGGCAAGACGGCCTCTGTCGATATCCCCAAGCCTCGCTCGGCTTTCGCTCGTGATGGCGATACTTCTCGCCATCCGGCCCTGTTGCCGACTCCCCCTAATTCTATCTCTCCCACCCTCCCCCCGCAAGCCTTTAAACGGCGGGAGAACCTCCCGGGCTCGCCTCCCTTCGCCACGTCGCAGTTCGACTCCGATCTTGACATAGGAGATGCCGCCCAACGCGCGGTCAGTCGCACTCAGCATCTCTCGCCTGAAGATGTCGATAGCGCCGGGGCTCTCACCCCGGAGATGCTCGCTCAGTATCACCTTCCGGGCATTATGTTACAGCATGGTCCGCTGGCCATCCGACACATTATGGGCTATTTAACAACGTCGGTTCCTGGGTTCTCCCGCATTGCCCCTGCCAAGGCGCGAAGGTTGGTCGTGGCTGCGTTAGAGAGTCGTGGAAACTACGATCCAGGAAGTGGCGCGGAAGGCGAGATCATCTTCGACAAAGTCGGATGGGGCCGTTGGGATGCACGACGGCGTGGTGAGCCGCTACGGGATCCACAGCACCCGAATTTGTCCCCTCCGCCTAGTCTCTCGAATTCCTACCCGCGAAATGCAATGCAGATTCCTGTCAAGAGGGATAGCTCACAGCCGTACGGCTCGAGCGTCACTGGCGACTCCGCCGTTTTCTCCTACACGGAAAGAGACTACGGTGTCCCCGATGTCAACATGCTGGAAGACGAAGCGGATAAGATGTCTCTTGATGGGGACGAGCGTGGATATTGCTCATCCTCGGCGGTGCCGGACGACGATATACCAGACGAGGATTGGGGCGAAGAAGATGTGACTGATGAGGAGGATTGGGCGCAGATAGGTGCGGCGGCGCTTCGGGCGCGATCACTCAACGGCGGCGGCGGTTTCGTACATGGGAAACACCCGTCTGCGCGTATTCGAGGTGGCGGGCCTGCTTCATCCTCGCTGGCGAAATCAGCGCCGCAAAAGATGCCCATTCAACAGCTGGGGTTCTCCCTGCCAGACGGCATGCTGAATGACCGAGAAGAACGTGCCGCTGTCGAAGCGTTGTTGCGACTTGGTTCTATGTAAGAACCAAGGCCTTGTGGCCGGTCCATTCAACAACATTCACTTCTCTTGCCATTTTTTTTTATATTTTTTTTCCCAGCCTTCTTGCCCATAAACGTTTCTGCAATTATTATATTACAAACTGCCAGTATATTCGACTGGCTCGACTGGCTTACGATGCATTGGGATCCGGAATTCATTGGGATTTGGTTGGCGTTTTTGGTGGTATCCGTCTTGAACATATACTCGTTTTCAGCATGATTCCATCACCATGTCTATGATTTGACGCTTCCTTTTCTTTGAACGGGACAAACTGACACAACGCCGGCCCGTTATATTTGATGTAATAACTCTCTACTCATCGCCTACTTTGGCAGGCCTTTGTTGTATTTTCACTTCTTTCATGATCCCCTGCCCTGGTTGCAGGCCGGGTGCATTTAACATGCAGGTTTACATAGGGGGATTTTCTTTTTGTCTATGTCATTTGGCAGGGACCGAGATTAATGACACTGGGACCTGAGAGCCAGTCTTTCGGGGTGGATAAATGATAGAAATTAATGATTTGCCTTGGCACTAAATAAACCTTCCAATATCCTCTCATCTCACCCTATTTTGGCTCTACTCAGGAATCCTCAACTCCCTGCTCTGAACCCCTACCCCTACCATATACATTAGCCTATTGGGTGGTATCAACCTGTCTGACCAGATCAACACCAGTAAATTAACCCCTTCCGCTAGCCCATGAGCTGAATAGTAGGTCACACACACTACAAATATACAGACAGTCAAGCCAGTAGATATAAGTCCCGACATATATAAATACCTATTGAAGTACGCAATCTCGGAATGACTCGGAGGGAAGAAAGGAACCTTCCATTAGTTAGTTTGCATTGTTTGCAGTTCCTTCTTTACATAAAAGGACTGCATATCTCCTGCATTTTTTATGTATCTAAGAAGAAAAGCAAGAAGCAAGCAGAGATAGCAAGAATTCAGACAAGTCTTCCACTTTGCTCAAAGTCCTAATACGCCGACAATACCCCGTCTCCTAATCCATAGTCGGGAGTGCACGGATGACATATTGAATGGAGAGCGGCCAGGCGCTCAGCGATTGAGTTGTCATTGTATAAATGTATATTTATATAGCTAGGTAGATACTTGGTCTTACCTGTCATCTAAATACCTATTATGAATGGCTATTCATGACCTGTCATAGGTAAATATAGGTTTGGTATGCATGCAGCTTTTTTTATAGAATGGTTTTTGATCTATCTCTCTGTCTCACCGACTTAACTTACCGGCATCTACGAGTTTTATATACCCAGATGCATGCATATATATGTGCACTTCATGTTCTCATGTTAATGTATTTACTTGAACTGTAGCCTAGGGCATATAGGATGAAACAATACCATGTGCTGTTCATTCCCCCGGTGCCGTTGAAACCCCCCGGACCGTCTAAATAGGTATTATTTTTCAAAATATCTTGTACAGCACATAGGTATGTAAAGAACCTATCAAGTATGCATCGTACCCAATCGAACCTAATAATAATCCAAACCTACCTTAACCCATAATACAAAAAAGAGAGGGAAAGAGAAAAAAAAAACTCAACCTTAACACCAAGACACCCCAGCCCAAAACCTAAACCCAGCACAAAAACAACCCAAGCGCAACGCAACAAACCGAACAAATAAATAAACACAAACAAGGGGGGAAAAAATCAAATCTACTTATCATGCGCATCGTTAATCCGCCTCCACACCTCCGCCTCCACCTCAGCCAACTTACTCCCCGCGCTGGAAACCCACGACTTGGCGCTCTCCATGAGACTGGCAGTTGTGCTCTGGCCTGCGTCGGGGTCGGTGTCGACCATGCCCGTACTGCCGTGGTGGTGCAGGGGGAGGCTGGAGACGGTCGGTGAGGGAGCTTGGTAGACGGAGGCGTAGGGGGTGGAGGTGGAGTTGGGGTGGAGAGGATGTTGTTGGAACTGAGGCGTGTGGGTGGAATATGCGGTACGGTGCCTGTAGCTATTGTTGTTGCTGCTGTTGTTGCTGCTGTAGCTGTAGGTATTATTAGGGTTCTGGGAGGATGAGGGCGCTATAGCCGCTGTTGCTGCGGGTCCCGTGGGCGTTGACAGGAGTCCGGGCTGCGGGTTCTGCGGGACGTCGCCGGCCTTGGGGGGTGGGGGAATTGTTGAAGGAAGGCCGTGTTCTTCTTGGCTGGTGGGAGATGTCGTTTCTGTCGAGAAGTCGGTGGTAGCATGTAGTGGTGTAGGTTGAGCGCCGGGTTGCGGAGGGGGGACAGTGCTGCTGCTGGCTTGCTCGTTGGTGGTTTTGGTCGGTTGGAGGGCTTGCGGTTCTGGGGCTGGGATGTCCGTTGGAGCTGGAACGGGAGGCATGCTTCCTGGTTGAGCAGTTGGAATAGACTGAGGCGGTGTTGAAGTAGGTACGGCTGATGCAGAAGGTGGAGACTGTTGCTTGGTTTGGGGATTGGAAGAGGGTGAAGTTGAAGGTGAAGTTGGGGTCTGCATTGCCTCGCCAATAGTAGAGGAAGCCATGATGCCGAAAGAAATACTGAGTCCGAATGAAGCTGAGATGAGTTCTCGATGGAGTTGACGAGGCTATACACAGGAGAGCTTCCCAAGAACTGGAGTTCGAACAGGGCCCGAAAACGTCATTGATGCACGTGACAACAGGCCAGGTGACCGTGAAGAATTTTTCTACGCAGGAAACAAACCCAAAACAGATGAGTTCGATTTCGTACGGTTCAAGAAGTACAGTTGGAAAAGGAATAAAAAAAAAGAAAATAAGCTTGCAGGCAGTAAAATACAACTGGTACAAGAGGAAATATCACACTCTATGCGCAAGATTTTTTTTACCGATACCACTCTTCTTGACGCATATCTCTAATCGTTCTTCCTCAGCATTACCGATCATCTGGCAGTTACGCCGTATGACGGTCAACCCCTTTCCCCGAGATTCCACGTAGCCGTGAGGCGAATTGAACTAAATCAATCGCTTATTTGTACTTCTTTCCGAAGAGGAGGAGCTGGACCTGGTCGTAGATGGACAGGACACCAGCACCGGCGACACCACGGAGGATGTTAGCACCGGCACCCTTGAAGAGGGAGCCAGCACCCTCCTTGGCGACGATCTGCTTGAAGGCATCGAAGGAAGACTTGTACTTGACGGCCTGTGGAGAATGATCAATATTTTGTTTGTCCGGTTTGGAAAAGTTCAATAAGTTTTACTTACCTCACCGGAAGTCATCATCATACGACGACGGACGGTGTCAAGAGGGTACGAGGCGATACCGGCACCGGTGGTGACAGTCCAGCCGAGCAGGAAGGAAGCCAGGAAGTTGCCCTCGAGAGAGCCGGTGAGAAGGACGGGCTTGATGGAGTCGTACATTCCGAAGTACAGACCACGGTAGACGACGATTCCAAGAACGGAGGGACCGAAACCACGGTAGAGACCGGCAATACCGTCGGAGGCGAGGGTCTTCTTGTAGACATCAACGAGACCGTTGAACTGACGGTCACCACCGCCCTTGGCGGACTTGGCGTCGTTGGCAAGACGGGTACGGGCGTAGTCGAGAGAGTAGACGAAGAGGAGGGAAGTGGCACCAGCAGCCTGTATCAAAGTCAGAGGAACCCCCCCAAAGCGACAGAAGCAGGAATACATACACCACCGGAGGCAAGGTTACCCATCATCCACTTGGCATATCCATCACGATCCTTCTTGTAGGAGAACATGGACTTGTAGGTGTCACGGAAGGCGAAGTTCAGAGCCTGGGTAGGGAAGTAACGGATGACGTTGGCAGTGTTACCTCTCCACAGGGAGACGACACCCTCGGAGGCGGCGGTACGACGGAAGCAGTCAACGATACCGTTGTACTTGCGGTCGAGACGGCCAGCGCGAAGCATCTCATCCTAAAGGACGGCTGGGTTAGTGTCTGTATAGACCAATGATGACCGAAGAAAGGGGCTGGAAAATTTTTCGCGCCTAGTCTTCTCCGCGAAAAGCCGCTCGTGGACCATTCACAGGAAACCGACTGGCTTATCGCTCGAAATATTTTCCATCCACTCCTTCTTGAGCTGAGGTTATTGGACAAACCAACCTGGTTCTGGATGAGGAGCTTGATACGCTCGATGGGGGCAGCAGCAGTCTTGGAGACAGCAGCGGAAACACCACCCACTAAAAGTAAACAGTTAGTTTGAATGATCGGTGAAGCTAATTATTGCCCGTCTGTGGCCATTGACTGATTGCGCAAAGCATATCAATCAAGCGACCGGTTGAGCAAGGTAAACATACTCATGAAGTCAACGACGAATCCCTGTGAAAAAAATTTGTTAGTCGAACCATTCCCTGAAGATTGGTCGCCAGACCGTGAAATTCCAGATTCGCCAGCCATTCGCAACCACAAAGACCGACTTGTATCCTCGAAAGGATCAAAAGTATCGATTTGGGTCGGTCAGGGCGTGTGATCCTAGAGCCCCCGACTGGCGATGGGAGTGAGCAGAAACTTACGGGCATGCCCATGACCGACTTCTCGGCCTGGTTAACGTCACCCTTGGCCATGATGACGGCTGTGAAGAAGAACTAAAAGAAACAAAAAGAGAGGAGATGGATAGGATGATAGTGTCAAGAAAACAGGACACTTCAAAAGGGATGGGGAAGAAAGAAAGAGGAGAGAGGAAGAAGGGGAAGGGGAGAAGAAAAAATAGCGAGGGAAGGGCTCTTGTAAGCGGGAAGAAGCGAGCGGAGACGCTAAGACGCTTTAGTGTGGGTTTTTGCTGGCCTGAAATTTTGCAAGGGAAAAAAAAAAAAAACTGGACCCGGCGCTAATGCTGGCCCAGGCAACGAGAGCCGATATCTCCCGATTGCTCCCAGAATCCATCCCGACCGCGTCTTCCGTCGCCGGGGAAGTGGAAAAATATCCTGTTTCTCCTGTTTATTATTATTATTATTATATTAGTATCCGTAACTATTGGAATAATGATCGGTGAACATGCACAAATTCTACACGGAGTACTACTCAATAATAATTAAAATTCAATATCGTATCAATTGCCCATATCTACTCTGTATATCTTCTCTCCCTGTTTCTTTTGTTTGTATCCGTTTTGCATGCAATTCCAACCCCCATCCCTTGAAAAACGGAACTGAATACTCCGTCCGCCTAGGTTCCTTTCCCCCCCGGCCTGTCCGAACCAGCGCTGGAGCCTCGCCGTCTCCGCCCACACGCGCACCCACCGCGACTTGGACTGGATTGGACACCTCTCTTCTGCTTCTGCGGCGGCGGCGATAGACTCGGGGAGTCTCCTTTCTTTCAGACATTCAATCGTTTTCTGGTCCCGAGGACCCGATGGCAAATTCACCTGAGTGGTTCCCCGTTACTTTGTCTTCCTCGAACTTACCTATAGCAGTTAATTCCGCCTCCATGTTGCATCTAATTTTGATTTTGAATGAGATTTTACTTTTTGGATTGAAAAAAAAAAAAAAAAAAAATTGAAAACCATAACGGCAGGCAATCATAATAACCACAAATAATCATTATTATTGCTACGAGGGAATTAAGAATGGAGCATGGACAATGACCCTAAAAATACCTTCTCTTGTACTGCGTACACGCTCAATAATGGAATCCTGCCCGGAACCGCGATGAAATCTGATTTCCATACCTGAGGTAATTTTCAGACTCTGCAGCCAGTCACAAGCCAGCTCGGCTCTTTCGGCTGCGAGACCGCGAATCAGATCCACCATTCAAAATAACACGATTACCACCTTAGTCATCTGGACACCTGCGGTACCTGATCCGGCACTCCCGGCCCGCTGCTTTAAGGGGGATGATTGACACGTGATTGCATGCCATTTCGGTTCGTAGCGTACTCCACCCACCAGTATGGTTCTTGGTTGTATGTACGTGGGAGCAGACTACCTACTGCGTACCTAGGTAGGTAAGATAGATCTTATGGACAGGGATTGTTATTGGTTCAGCGAATTCATAGAAGATTGTATCCGGGGTTCTTCTACACATTGCAAGGCCAAGACAGGAAAGAGAACCTCAAACCATTCCATTATTAACAATTCAAGTGTTTGCGGCAATAGTTATAGATGCATCGATAGTATGGCACAGCCTCCATCTTTAGTTCTTCTTAGACCTCTTTCTCTTCTTCTTTCGCGGCTCCCCTTCCCGGATATCAACGTCGCCTGCCTCGGGGGCATCGTCTTTTCCAGGGCCCTTCTCACCACCGAAGACGAACTCAGGTCCCTCTTCGTTACCAAAAGTATCCTTGCGCCATTGCCTCAACCGAGCCTTCTTGCCCAATTTCCTCTGGTCTTTGCTCTTCTTTTCGGCGTCACGGAACGATGCAAGTTTCTTCAGACCGGCGAATTGATTAAGGTGCGCGTCATCCGCCATGAGAATGTCTCGCGCGGTCAACCCAAAGCTCTGAGGTGATGTCTCGCGGTAGCGGAAGTGGCCGGTATTCTTCTTGCTCGCTCCCGGAAGAAGCGCGACGTCAAGGTCCAAATTGCGATCGACGGCCTCGTCGATACGCATTCGATCCTTGCGGGCCTCACGTTTCTGATCTCTCTTTTCCTGGGCTTTGCTCTTTTTGTTCTTCGAACTACCTTCGCCGGCATCGTCAGCATCCTCCATTTCGGCATCCGATGGGTCAAACGCGGGTTTTTCTTCGTCTTCGAAATCCGGAACGAGATCAGTGATGTCGATGTCATCATCCCAGGTGGGCTTCTTGGGGTGCTTTCTCTTTTCCTCGCCATCTCCACCGAAATCGTCCTTCTCCGCGTAGTATTCCTCGCCAAAGTTCTTCTGCATTTCTTTCTCCCAATCCTTGTCGTCCCAAGCACCATCCAAGAACTTGGCCCAGTCCTCATCAGTAAATTTGGATGCGTGCAGACCTGCAACCTCCTTAACCTTTCTGACTTTCTCTTGGAGTTCTTCCGTTTTGAGTTTGCGTAACCGATTCTTTTCGGTCTCTCGCTGTTTCTTCTCTTCCTCCTTTTTCTGGCGTTCCGCATCTCTGATCTTTTTTCTGCCGCTCTTTTCGTCCCGACGCACAGATTGTTGGTTTGTGGCATCACGGGAGTGAGTGATTAACTGAGTATTGATCTTGCTGGGATCCTCGAAGCGGAAATTGTACGCTTCCTCGAAAGCCTCCGCCCGCTCGTCTTCCTCCTCGTCATCGGACTCAAACGGTTGCAAGTTTTCTCTGCCTGCAGGGATCCAAGCCCGTGCCGAAAGGAAGTTTGAAAGGAAGGTTTCCGGGTCTTTGTCCGCGTTTTCAATGTTGAGCTTTGTATCCTTCTTGGATCCTGAGACTAGTTCGGGTGCTGACTTCCGCACGAGGAAGTCTTCCTCCTCGCCTGCGTCGTTATCAGATTGGTCGCCCTCATCGTCTGCCGCGGCATGCATTTGCTGAACAATGGATTTCTTCAGATCTTCCTGCTCTTGGGCATATGTTCTAGGGGCATCCGAGGTGTCATCCTCTGGTAGAGGATTGCCGCTCAAGAGGTTTTCCCGGTGATAATCATGAAGGGTCATAGATTTGGGTTTCTTCTTCTGCGCATCCTCTGGCTGTGCATTCGCATCTTCTTCGGTGTAGAATTGTACGTCCTTGTCGTAAACACGGGGGTCCTTTGATCGGATCGCTTTCAGAGTTGCCATGATTTCTTCATCAAGTGCCGTGGTTGCCAGTTCTCCATCCTCATCTTCCTCTTCGGATGATGACTCGTCTTCGGAGTCTTTCGAGTCCTTGAGCTTTGCTTCCACTAGATAGGGCAAACCCACGTTAGCACGCCATCATTCATACAAGCTGTAGAATTAGAGGATCAAAACTTACATTTTTGGATTTCTTCGCGCTTCTTGTTATGCTCAAAGCGGCGGGCATACTCTTCGTTGATCTTGAAATTGAAGCCATCGGTATGGTTGTTGATAGGGACTCCGCCAGACTCATCTCCAGTGTCGCTGGAGCTGTCATCATCGAGAAGCTTGCGAGATTTCTTAGCTGGAGGCTCCATAATTGCTGTGAACAAGAAACACAGCCCAAGCAAAAGGTAGTGTCTTTGTGAATGAAACCGACTTGGTGTATGCGCTTTCCAAAAAAAAAAAAAAAAAAAAGGCAGATGGTTGACCGGCAGAAAAAATTGCCCGCTTTCACCGCCAGCCCCGATCAAGAGCTGCTGCCTGAGAAACTAGGCCCCAAGGCAAGTCACTGACGTAGCCAATTAGATCATGCGCGGGCCTGGTTGAGTCTCCGTGTCGGCCGGGCGTTGAAAGCTTCCTGCTCTGTGATCCCTCCTCCTCGTCAACCCGAACGTGTCTTAGTGTCAGATGCCGATTCTCCTCATCTTATTCTGCCAACTGTTCTGAGTCCTATAGCCGGCCTTCTTTCTGTCATTGTCTTTTGTTCGCGTCGGTGTATGGCCGGAGACATACACTAGATGTCGACTCAGCCGCAAACACCGTTACCCCAAGTCGGGAAGCTTGTCAGCGTGGTGTAAGTCGCTCCAATGATTGGTACCCATGGAATGATTAGGGAATCCTGGACCTGACATCTGTGTAAAGTCCAGTAGGTTTAAAGGAGGCAGCCCTCGATTCGCCGACATTTCGTGCCACCACACTCCACTTTTCCGATCAGATCGAATTCCTCGAAAGATGGCTCGATGGCTACGCGAAGGCCGCGTCCAAGCTCTCGATGGAGCTTGCGGCGATGGAGGGAATTGTGAATACGTTTCTATCCTACTCTATGAACCCCCTGGTGGTCTCCGAAGCTGTTCTCGACCATGACTACACTCTGTTGTCGATGAGAAGGAGCGGTGACAGCTCGAGGGATCTATGGAACGGGTTGGTATCCACCACCAAGCGGATAGAATCGCTCGTCTCGGAGCCCATCAGAGTTTTCATACAGGAGGATTTGCGGAATTTCAAGGTAAACTGACAAGTGCCATGCTCACAATATGCGGCCGCCAAAGTCTTACCCCTCTATAGGAGACCCGCCGCGTACTCGACCAGACACAAAAACAATACGATTACTTGCAATCCCGATATGCTTCACAGTCGAAATCGAAAGAACCCTCGTCCCTCAGAGAAGATGCATTCCAGCTCCACGAGGCCCGCAAGGCCTACCTCAAAGCGTCGATGGATTTCTCGGTCCAAGCTCCTCAAGTCCGGAACAGTCTCGACAGGTTGTTGGTTCGAGTGTCGTTCGATCAATGGCGAGAGTTCAAGACCTTCCACAGTAACAATGGTTCGACGTTTACAAAATGGGGCCAGGAGATGGACCGCATCAAAGGTTGGATCCATGAGATGGAGGGAAGTGAGAAGTCCTCCAGGCGGGAGCTACTCTCTGCCAGAAAGCAGATCGAGGAGGCTGCGGAGGTTGCTGTAAGGCCGTCGCGAGAGCTTGAGGACTATTCTATCTCGACCGTCCCCTACCTTGGATCTCGCCCTTTGTCTACTCTCGAAATGACTAAGGAGGCTAGGCCGGAGAAGCAAGGGTGGGTGAATTTGCGTACACTCTCGGGGAAGCCCACGCGCACGGTCTGGGTAAGGCGATGGGTCTTCTTGAAAAACGGAATCTTTGGCTGTCTTGTGCAAGGACCCCGCACTGGCGGAGTCGAGGAAAGCGAGAGAATAGGTGTCCTGCTCTGCAGCGTTCGCCCGGCTTTCCAGGAAGAGCGCCGCTTTTGTTTTGAGGTGAAAACTAAGAGCAGCACCATAGTGCTTCAGGCAGAGACTCAGAAAGAGCTAATGGAATGGATTGCGGCCTTCGAAGCCGCGAAGCGAAAGGCTCTAGAACGTCCTGCGAGCTCGGATCTTTCACTTTCCGGGAAAGACACTATTCAAGACCCTGCGTTTGCTATCTCACCTCCTCCAGCCCCCGAATTCGCTGCCGACCCAGCTGATTCGCTCAACCCACACTCGAACGAAGAGCACGGTTCGTCTGAGCGTAACGGAACGCTTCCTCTTCCAGACAGAGACCCAAACGCTTTTCGTAACAGCAGTGACTTTGGTGCCTACCGACGCTTGACTTCCCTGGAACCTGAAAGCTCGGCAAGAGAACACACCTCGCGTATTATCCAGAAATTGGATCTCCATCGCAAATCTAACACCGTGCAACCTTCAAACTCTATACCTGGGGCTGGAGGGGGGATAGCCAGCCTGATCTCCTCCAGTCACAGTGCTCTTGGCTCGGGCACTGTTACCCCGTACGGCTCCCCGGAAAATGATTTCAACAGGGGTAACGAGTCTCCTACGACCTTGGCACCACCGACGCTGGCCAACCCCCCTGCACCCACAAGTATGAGCAAGGCAGCTGTGATTGTTAGTAACGAAAGAGGACTTGGACTGGGTCAGGCCGACAAAACAGGAGGGATGCCGAGCGGCATGATGGCAAACCTGTGGGGAAGTTCCAACTGGGGCTTCGTAAATCGAATGGAACGTGAACATCTGGGACTCTCTGAATCGCATCAGGACACCGGTTCAGAACAGCTTCTGACGTCGCCAGTGAGCGATTCATCAAAACAGAGTCATGTATCAGAAGCCAAAACCCCCGGTGGATCATCCCCCGCTAAACCGTCGGCCCCAGGCGCTCGCCATCGACAGACAATGAGTCTTGATGGATCTACAGCCAGCTTACAGCGAGCAACTATGGGGGTTGCTCATGAATATCCTAGCTACTATCCACAGCAGCTCAAAATTCAGGATTCCCAGTTTCGACTTTTATTCCCCAATGTCAAAAGGGAAGAAGCTCTGGTCATGGTATTCCGGGCTACGTGGAATCCAAATGACCAGCAAGAATTTCCTGGAAGGGCGTATGTCACTACACGTGATATATACTTCTATAGTCATTATTATGGGCTGGTCTTGACGACAAGCGTTTCGTTGGAAAAAATCAAAGAAGTCACTGCCGCTCCTGGAAGAGACTGCGACTTCCTGTTTCTTCATACCATTCCACCTCCGGGTGAAGACACCCCTGGCCGGGTTACGGTCAAGACTTTCCTCGAGCCATTAAGGCTTCTTCAAAGGCGTCTAAATTTCTTGATCAATGATTCTACAGCCGTTGAGCCACTTGGCTTAGAAGCCATCTTCAAGGCCCTCATGAAAATGGAGACAGATACGTCGAATAGAACTCCTAGCGTGGACAGTTGGGAGGACGTGGCTACCGCAGAAGACAAGCTTGTTGACAGTGAAGGGACCACCGACCAAGCCCCCAGAAGAGACTTCCGGGCTCCAATTTATATTGACAAGGACTTGGACATTAATTCCAAGAAAGCCATCAACGGCAAGGATGTGCCGAAGTTCAGGTTCAGGTTGCCCACGCAACCCGTCCAATATGTTCCCCAAGGAAATTTGTACCTCGCAGCGGAGAAGGACTTTGATATCAGTCCCAAGGCAGTCTTTCATATCCTTTTCGGGGACAAGAGTGCAGTTTGGCAGCTACTACTGCATCAGAGGAACGCACGAGGTAGAGTACCATCTCACCTTTGAAGTATCAGAACGCCACTGACCAAACCGTTGAAGACATCAAGCAAGGTCCTTGGGCCAGAAATGAATGGCGCCACCTGCGGCGGGACTTCCATTACCAGATTGAAACAACGGATATTCTAGGTGTGTTCCCTGGTGGTGAGGTTATCGACGTTATCTGACACCATTTAGGACGTTCTCAAGGCAATGAAATCTCGGATTACCAGATGATTGATGTTCTCAATGATCACCTATGCTACGTGGTTACGGACAAACGTACACCATGGCACCTTCCATTCAAGCGCTCGTTCAGGTTGGTCAGCAAGATTGTCATCACCTTCCTGGCTAAAGGGAAGAGCAAACTTGCCATCTACACAAAGGTGGAATGGCTATGGTCACCCTATGGTCTCCAGAGTGAGTTTTGCACTGTGACACATTGAAGGTCATTGAGATAACGAAGGCTAACAACCCCTAGATGTCATTGACAAACAAGCCACTGGCGACTTGGAACAAGATGCCTTGGATCTCCTAGACTTAGTTGGTGACCAGGTGCGCAGACTTGGGGCTCACAGTCGAACAAAGAAGGCCATTACTGTATTCGGTCATGTGGGACGCCAGAGCTCTGTATCGCAATTCTCAGGCCAGCCGGACTTCCAAATCGAGCCTCGCAAGCCCCGGACTCAAAGAACCCTGGTGCAACTTCTCTACGAGATTTTTGTCTCCTTCCTGGAGAGCGCCATTTCATCTGTGATGCTGTGGACATTTGCTCTCCTGCGCTGGATATGGAAGACTACGAGTGCACACAAGGTCATCCTTCTGTTACTAGTATCGAGCGTGTTCATGAATGGACTCTACACATCGCAGGAGGTGTATCAGTGGTGGCATGATCGAAGTACCGAAAAGTTCATGGCCCGTTTGGGCGTCCACCCAGATCAGGTCATGAGCAAAGCTATCTACATGAGAGATATTGATGACGCACTTGCAAACTCAACTATTGGGCAGGCCAGCAACAACGTAAGTGAATGCTTTTCCACCTTCCATCAACAGACAATAGGGGGCAACGGGATTTCGCGCCCCTTGGGTGCCTCGAGTCCTAGGGACTCCATGACCAAGAGCGCCGCCAGGCGGCTTCAACAGACTCGTGAACGACTGGCCTTGTATCGCCACAATCTTCTCGTCGCTCTACGCGTCGTCAACAGCATCGAAAGGGAGGTCATCGAGAACGAATGGGAGCGCTGGCTCCGACAAGAATTGCGACGCTGTCGTCAGGTGGAAGTTCTTCTCGGCAAGTCCGAAACTGGTGACGAGGTCGATCTGCAGGCAGACCGTATGGGCCAGACCGTCTTTGCCGGGTTGTCCGGCGATGTCAGGCAATGGTACGACCAATACTGCACAAGTTGCCAGCGGGAACAGGAACAACTCATCAGCGACCATCGGGTGTTCGAGGTTTCATAGACAGGCGGCGGAGCATGCATAGCCGGATTGGTTTATCTCTTGCTTGGGATTTTGTTGAACGATACCCCGGTTGAAATTGGTGTCTTTGAGGGGAACCGCTTTGTATAGTCCTCCCAGCGTACATAATTTTGGTTGCATAGCAATTCCAATGATTCGTTCCAATCCAACGATCAATTCATACGAGACGAACTCGCTCGGTGATACAGGCATGTAGTATCACCGAGGGAACACAACAAAAGCGTTGTTGATACAGCCTAATTCTGTCTAGGCTTGACGGCTCCCTCGTGGACGATATAGTAAACCACCGTCCCGTCGCCGCCCATGTCCTTGTCTATCATAGCCAAGAGCAGTCTCTTATTCCCCCACTCCCCGGTCTGGCGAGCCTTTTGCCTGTAGTTGTAATACTCGGCCAGTTTGGCCGCCTTCTCGCCATTCTCTGAACCGGCGCGCTCCTCGCCATCGTCCACCGACGACCCTAGAGCCTCCTCTTCGACCGTGTCGGGGAGAGAATCAAACACCGCGGCAAGTTTGCGCAGGGTCCACGATTGGCCATGCACGGTTGGAAGCACAACCATGCGTTCTAGCTCGACGTCGTCTTCGCGCAGTCCTCTCTGTAGCATGTACAGCTGCTCGTCGGGGTGGGTGTAGACGCGGTGCGGAGGGATTCCGGAGATTAGGAACAAAGTCGAGGACGCTTCATCTGACGAAGAGTCAGATAGGGGGATTTGGATGTCATGCACTTTCAGCGATGTCCATAGATGTTGGTGTTGGAGGTTGTGGAGAATCTGGATGGTGCTGGCGGAGAGCGGATTGGGAGAGGCAGACGCGGCGATGAGGGAACTGAGCGCGGAAGGGTTCGGCATGGAAGGAGACGCTGAAGATGAAGTCGCCATTGTGTTGACTTCTATCTTGTTCTGTCAGTCAGAGCGACCAACTAGTCTCGATAATATATGGTCGTGGGGAAATTGCTAGGCGGAGGAAAGCAAAGGCAGAAAAAAAAAAAAAAAGATTCGAGGCGGGGACCAAAAGGGAATTCCGCGCGGCGCGGAAGACAGAAGAACACATGGCATCATCCGCTTGTTGCGCTCCTTAAATTTGTCCCTTCTCCTTTGTTTCATCCGCTTTGCGCTTCCTTCTTTTCAGTTGCCAATCTGCACCTCCAGCCAGATATTTGCTCTCTGGTCGTTCCTTTCCTTCTTGCCTTCTCTTGTTCAGAATGGCGCGCCAGAAACAGGCCAATCCGTTGCAACGCGCGACCTCCTCGGAGATCATGAACATGAATTCTGGCGATGTCGATGTGCAAACCAAGCAGAATGGCAGCGCAAAGCAGTCTTCCGGGCTCAATGGGTCTGCTATGGCAAAGGAGCTTGCTGCGGAAAAACCTCCGGGTTTGGCGCAACTCGCGATCTGCGTCCTCGGAATCTATATTTCATTGTATGCAATATGCCTTTATCAAGACGTACACAAGAACACAAGCAGACTGACCGATTAACCCAAACAGCCTTTCCTGGGGAGTTCTGCAAGAGGCGATTACTACGGTCTCTTACGCCGTGCATCCTCCCACCGCAGATGAACCGGAGCCTCCCATGGAGCGTTTTACCTTCTCAATTGTTTTAAACACCATCCAGTCAACCTTCGCGGCCATCACGGGCTTCCTCTACCTCTTCTTTTCCACGCCGAAAGGCCAGAAAATGCCTTCGATCTTCCCGACGCGCAAAATCCTGTTTCCTCTGCTTCTCGTCAGCATCTCTTCGTCCCTTGCATCGCCTTTCGGATACGCCAGTCTGGCGCATATCGACTACCTGACCTTCATTTTGGCCAAGTCCTGCAAGCTGCTGCCCGTGATGTTCTTGCACTTGACCATCTTCCGCAAGCGCTACCCACTATATAAATACGGCGTTGTCCTCTTGGTTACCCTCGGAGTCGCAACCTTCACCCTGCACCACCCAGGCACCAGCAAGAAGGTGGCCGCGTCCGCCGAAAAGGGCTCCAGCTCGTCCATGTGGGGGATCTTCCTCCTGTCAATCAACCTGCTGCTCGATGGTCTCACCAACACCACGCAAGACCACGTTTTCAGCTCCCCGCAGCACTACACCCGCTTCACCGGCCCTCAGATGATGGTAGCGCAGAACGTCCTTTCCACCGTCCTCACCACCCTCTACCTCGTCGTCATGCCGCACCTCTCCTCCACCGGTATTCTGCACAATCTCCTCCCCATGCCCATCCCGCCTTCCACGGAGGCGGAGTTGACCAACGCCATCTCCTTCCTGTCCCGTCACCCCGAGGCCCTGAAGAACGTGATTGGTTTCGCGGCCTGCGGCGCCATCGGTCAGCTGTTCATCTTCTACACGCTGTCACGGTTCTCATCGTTGCTTCTCGTGACGGTCACCGTCACGCGTAAAATGCTTACCATGCTCCTGAGTGTGTTCTGGTTCGGCCACTCGCTGTCCGCCGGACAGTGGCTAGGAGTGGTTCTTGTTTTCGGAGGTGTGGGCGCCGAAGCCGTGGTGCAGCGACGGGAAAAGAAAGCAAAGGAATTGGCGAAGGCAGGGAAGAAGGCATAGAGGTCTTTTGGGTTTTCTATTTTTTTTTCTCAATATATGTACATAGTTCGATAGATTAGTTGGTTCAAGTGATTTTTATTCTTTTTTTTAAAAAAGTTCCGTTTTTTTTGGTGCTCCTTGGGGTTTCTTTGGACCAGTGGTTTGTTGGTATCAAAAAACACCCATGATCAGTCTGTACAAAGCCCAAGCACCGAATCAAGCCCGGATAAGAGGATAAGAGAAAAACCTACTTCCTCCCCTCCACCATAATAATATGATACCCGAATCCTGTCTTCACATCCGCATACTTGGGGTTCCCCGTGGTGCTGGGCTCCAATTCATAAGCGGCCTTTTCGAAGTTCGCGTCCAGACTGCCGCGCACTTTCCAGCCCAAAGACCCGCCTGCAGGGAGGGGGTTAGCGAATAAATGCATTATCAAAGATGAAGAGGTTGAAAAGGAAAAGGAAAAAGAAAAAGGAGTGGTGTCTTAGAGAGTCGTACCTTGTCGGGCTTTATCTTCAGAATATTCACGCGCCACGTCGTCGAATTTCGCGCCGCCGCGGAGCTTCTCCAGGGCTTCTTCTTTTTTGGAGAATTTTTCACACTGGGCGGTTGTTAGCTTTGGGTAGCATTTCAAGATGGGTTGTTTTGTGTGAGCTTGTAGTAACTGGGGATGGGCTTCTGTAGAAGATAAACAGAGGTATGCGGACAGAGATATATAACTTGTTTGTCGTAGAAACAAACACACACCATGATATATCTTACCCCCAAAGCCTACCTCCCCCCCAAAAACCAAAACAGAAGAAAGAGCCAAAATACAAATAAAACCACCTACCAAGATATGTCGCACGTTAATCGAAGTCGCAGGTTTCAAGCCCTTCTTGTTATCGCCTGCGTCAGCGGCATCCTTGCCCTTGCCCTTCTTGTCGCCGCCTTTGTTGTTCTTGGGGGCCATGGTGCTCTATAGATTTGCGAGAGAGAGAGAGAGAGAGAGAGACAGAAAGAAAGCCGAGGAAACAAGGCAGAGCGATATGGACCACTATCTAGATAGGTATTCTCCGCTGAGAAGAATTACCCCTCCGGGAACAGCGATGGGCACGTGATATGAAGTCATGTGGGGCTGGGCGGTGAGGGCCTCAGGCAGCCCAGGTTACGTTTCTTTTTTCTTTCCTTCTCGACTGGTTTAGATTGGGCGGATTTTTTCTGGATTGAATGTAACTAGGTAGGTAGACACAGTCCTGTCATGCCCGTGACTGGGACTGGGGGCAGGTTTCCGAGTGCAACTACACAACATCAGTTAGGGGGCATTGCAATCTAGTTTACTAGTTGCTAGTTGCCGTTTCAGCTTCCTGCGTCTGCGCCATCGGTCTACCTGCGTCTGTCAGGATACTTACCAATGCCAATGTCATGCAGCGCAATGGATGATCTCCTCGGAGCCAGAATCAATTCCTTGCCGGATGATGCGTTCTACATTGCAGATTTCATAACGGCAGAGGAAGAGGAAGTGCTGTTGCAGAAGGTGAGTTGGTCTCTTTACTTCTACTTTCCGAAACGAATGTGGACTGCAACCATTCAATTCCATCTCGCTCAGGTTAATTATGATTACGTAGATAACCACGGCGCCTCTCCCCCGATGGACTCACCTCTCCCATCGTCGCCTGCAGACGTGGCCCTCGGCCCTCACGAAGTCTAACACGCTGCTCTCGGCGCCCCTTCCACCGTGGCTCGTTTCGCCTATCGTCACCCCTCGCTTCGACTCGTTGGGGATCTTTGCCGACGCCCCCCACCGCGCTCCAAACCATGTCCTGGTGAATGAGTATCTTCCGGGCCAGGGCATAATGCCGCATGAGGACGGAGCCGCGTATTACCCGCTCGTAGCGACGGTGAGTTTGGGGGCACCTATCGTGCTGGATCTATATTCCAAGGACCAGCAGCGCGGCCCGGGAGATGAGGGGAAACGACCGCAACATCGAATTCTGCAAGAGAGACGGAGTTTGTTGATTACAAGGAGGGAGATCTACACGGAGTTTCTGCACGGGATCGCAGAGACGAGCAAGGATGAATGCCTGGATGCGGACTCGATCTGTAACTGGGATTTGCTGCGGGAACCGGACCGGTACCGGTGTGGGTGGGCGCAGAGAGAGACCCGGATCAGCCTGACATATCGAGATGTACTCAAGGTCGCAAAAGTTGGTAATACAATGAAGTTCCTTGGGGGGCGGTGACGTATGCACAAATCCTCTTTAGGAGAGAGAAAGATCCTGGCAGGTTGCTGGACAACGCAGCTGCCTGCTGCCTGCTGCATGCTGCACGCGCCGGGGCAGCCAGCTGTTATTAAACCTCCCCGATTCCGAATTGACTTACAACAATTAGTACACAACCGGAATCATGTTCCATTTTTCCCGCACGGACTCCTCGCCAAATTTCTGCGCATACCACTTTCTGCTGGTTCCGGCAGTGACACCCAAGTTGATCGCGACGAATGCTAGCGCCGACAGAAGGGTCTTGTTCACCCATTCTCCCGGCGGGGCGGCAAGCAGCGTCAACGACAAATAAATGGCACATTCTGCAGTGTAATGAGGGCACACAACTCTGCTGAACAGAGGGTGAGCGGGGACAGTATACTTCTGGAGTGAGAAGAGGTAGTAGTGGCAATCATGCTGCAGACCAGAGGCGAATAGGAAGATCGGCAGACAGAGAAACGTGCGGAGAGAAGGGACGTTGGTGATTTTGATATGGTCGAGGGTGTAGTCGTGAGTCATGAGAGTGCCTATAATTAAGTGGAAGAAAAGCAAAAAATAGTCAATGGCACCATCCCCCCTCATTTCTGAATCCTCCATACGTACCGGTGCCCTCGATCCAGATCGCAACCGACACTGCCACGTAAAAAGCAAGGCCAACAAGCCAATGGCCGAACCACATTTGAGATGACGACGGTTTCGAGAGTGCCAGGCACTCCACTAACCGCCTAGTACCCTGAACGAGCATCAGTGCCCAGCAGAGCAGAATCTGGTTCAATGTCATCGCATTCTGCAGGTGCTCCGCACGAACCCTCGTCGCAACGGCCTGGAAGGCAGTTCCGCGAGATAGAACCTGCACGGCCCAAAACAGCGACGACAGTACGGATGCAATGTAGAACTGAGTGAAGTAGCCGTGGGGCACCTTCCAGTCGGCCAGGTAATCGAGGGGACGTGTCACCGGGGAGCTGCTCGAAGGTTTAGAGGGCGAAGGAGTCGGATTTGAATTCGACTCGGCCGTCGAGGTTGCACGGGCGCCATACGGAACGAAGCGCGAGCGGAGCGATTGGGACAGGCTGACGGACAGGATCTGGAGAGAGGGGAAAGAAATTTGGTTTTAGTCCATTCTAGAAGGATTCGTTGGTCCTCGTTTTGTTGACCCGGGAGTCTCTGCGTCTCAACGCCAATGTGTTTTTGTATAATAAAATTTCATACCGTACAGGAGGTGAAGATGAAGAAGGCTCGGAGGGCATCCACGGCGTCCATGCGGGTGGCCGCCAAAGCCGAGTCTATTAGATCAGAGACCAGATTCATCGTGGTCGATTGGCGTCATGGACGGGAATTGTGGGTTGGATCAAGAGCGGACTTGAGACGACAGGACATGGGTCAGGTAAGGGAGATGGAGAAGAAAAAGTTGGTGTGGAAAGGGAAATGGGAAGAGTGATGACACCATGAGTAAGGCCTCAGGCCGTCATCGCCATGACGATCAACGCTGCCAGCCAATCACGCCGGCGAACTCGATCGAAGTTCCTCGATTTGTCCTTCCCGTCTTATTGTCTCATCCAATAATTCTCTGTTTCACTCCTTGAGTACGGAGCCCAGCGATATCTTTCTTAGACGGAGTAGGATTACTGGGGGTTACAGTACAAGGACGGTCGGTACATCATGGATGCTTGCCGATGCGACACGTTCCAAGGCCGACCAGAAAAACTACCGACCAACTCCACCGTCAGCGCCGGTCGAGATGAGCAGTCATAAATCATAAACAAAACGAGACCACCCCCTCCTTCCTCGTCCCAGTAAGAATCGGCGTTTGTTTGATCCACCAGGGTCTCGTGAGAAATAAAAACAACGGGCCTAGTCGAGGGTTTAGAGGGTTAGAGCAGGGTGATTAGTTAGGGGCAAGCCCGTTATGTCGCAGTAAACAACTCAGCATTTCTAGGTCTTCCTGCTCATACCATTCTTCATCTGCTCTAGTAGATACCAATAAATGTGCGATCGTGGATACTCCGTCATGACTGGGGATTTGACAGGTATTTGGGTCGAGAATCCTGGAGAATCCTATTATAGACCAACATGAAATACTAGAAAATACTAGGCAAGAGAAATAAAATCGTTAAATCATGACTCCGTAAATAACAACAACACCATCCAACCTTCCCAGTTCCCCCACTTCCAGTTGCCTCGGGCAGGGCTCTTTCTTGTTTCCTCGACCGGCCGATCCGCCGAGTTCCAATAATAATAATAAAATAATAATAATGGATTGAAGCAGCGAAAGGCAAAGGGGGAGTGGGGCGATAAGCTGGATGCGTCCGGCGTGTTGATTGGAGGCGAGGCAGGCGATCGCCGCAGTCAAGTGGGGCAGGGCAAGTTTGTCCAACTCCGTTAGTCCGAAAACGGCTATGGATATGATGGCTCGGCGCCGCCCATTGGCCAGACCAGCAGACGAGCTGATGCCTAGCCTGATAGCCTACGCAGCTTCCAGGGAAACCCACTGGAGCCCAGGAGGTCTCTCACCCTCCGTTCCAAAGGGCCAGTTTCAGAGACACCACGCCAAAAAAAAAGAAAAAAAAGAAAAAAAAGGAAAAAGAAATGAAAAGAGGGCTTTGGAGGAATTTGATCATCCGCCACTCCTCTTTCTGCGGCGCGCCTCTCTGACCGCCCCGCCCGCTTTTGGGCCTTCTCGCAGGTCGAGGTCAAGTCGGACATGAGGTTGCCTCCTCCCCTCTCTCCTCTTTTTCCTCCTGCAGGATGGATACGTCCCGTCTCCATCCATCCATCCATCCATCACTTTGCAGTTTGCATGCAGCTAGAAGGCATCCGATAGATTCGTAGGCAAATAGACCGATCGATACCGAGTCTCTCTCCATTTTTCTTCCTCCAGTTCCGTGACTCATCGCCTTCCTTCCCCTTTCTCTCGGTGAGAAAAAGAAAGAGAGAAAAATCACCAGGACAAAAAAAAAAGATTTAATCAATGCTGGGTAGTTAATAATATTAATCCGGAACTGACTGAAAAGTCGGGCCGTCCGTATTGGCTGGTAACTTATCGTACCATGTATGACTAACCGACTAGCGGAATCCATGCTCCGCCGGTGGCCAAAAAACAGTGGGCGGTAGCTGGTCAGTTACGCCGGCACTCTCGACACCGTGACTCTCTCGACTCCCTCCCTCTCCCCTCTGAACCCAAGTGAACAACCCAACTAACCCAACTAACCCAACTGATCCTAACAACGCTGCTTGCCCTCCACTAATCTCCCTAACCCCAGTGAGCATCGGCCGTTTCAATCGCTCGCTTTCTCTCTCTACTCTTCTCTTCTCTTCTTTTCCCTCCCTCCTTCGCTTCCTCGCTCCTACTTATCCCCGTTAATTCTCTTTCCCTCGGATCCTCAATCTTCCCTTTTATTTTTTTTTATTATTTATCCTAGCATTCTTTCACATTCCCGGTCATCCCTCAATTCCTCTTGGATTACTCAACCCTCTCCCAGACTGTTTCTTCATCTCCAGCTCTTGCTCTTCTCTTTGTTGTCTGGTCTCTCTTTGTTTTCTCTCGGCGACCGTGCTCGACTGAACAACTGCTGCGACCATCCCACTTTCAGCTAGATCGTTCGATCGAATTCATCTCCAAGAGCGCTTCAACCCGTTCTCCGGGTCGTTTTCTTTGCATTCGAGACGAAGCAACCGATTCATTGCGAGTCTATCCTCGGGCGTGGTCGAGCACCGGCTTTCGCGCGCAACCGCTGGTGTCTTGGACCACGAGTCTTCCTGTTCGCCACGGCCCCCGAAAATGACGAGCGGAATCCCCAGGAATCGAGTGCTACCGCTATGAGTGATGTTGAGACTGTCTCCTCCTTGCCAGCTACCCTGGATGCCGGACAAAACGCTCTTGCGGTCAAGGTGAATCACCAGTCTCCTCCCTCGGGCCCTCCATCCCCCAAGAGGACATCTCCACCTCGGACTGTCGTTGGGAATGGGAAGGTCGGTCCCGCCAGGGAGGTTGATCCTGTTGCCGGGGAGGGCGATGGGCCGCCGAGCCCAAAGGCTGATTCGGAGGCAGAAACCATAATACAATCCGGTCGAGAGTCTTTGTCGCCAGAGAAAAGACGGAAATATATAAAGCATGAACCGAAACGACGTGACGAAGGGAATGACCGAGTGGACACGGCCGTGGAAACCGATCTTCCCCCTAATGATTTGCCGGCGAGAAAGTCCGTGAATGGTGATCCCCCCAGTGAACGCGACCGTGACTCGCGCCCGTTGAGCCCCTCGAGAAGAGCCAAGTCCCCTTTATCGACGGTGAAACTAGAAAAGCCCGAGGACCCGCATTCTGTTCCTAGGAGATCTGAGCCTCCCCCTCCTGAATTCACGGCACCAAAAATTTCCAGGAAGCGTAGCTTCAGCGAGACAGTCGACATTGAAGCTGATCCCCGCCAAAGTCAATCGGGCCCAGCTCGTGACAAGGACCGGAAAGACTTGAATGGCGTGGCCTTCGCCCGTCCTCCATCTGCCGATCGTTCAATATCTCCCGTCCGATCCTCCCACAAGCGAACGGCCTCGGGCCAGCAGCTGGGAGGTGGAGATCCGCAGAGGAAGAAGAAGGCCCCCACGCCACTCATTACCGGCTTCCAGAGACAAAGTTCTGAAGACAGACAATCGGTTTCGTCGTCTACTAGTGGCTCTCCGCTACCAAGTGCTCAGATTCGAAAACTCGGCTCCGTTGATGGGGCTTCTGCATCCCCTGCGAGGCCAACGGGCTACAAGAAACAACGTGATCAGAACGGTCGGACCCGCTTGGCGCGCGCCTGTGCAGCCCAGGAGTTGGATGCGGCAATGGCTAGACACGCAGAACGTCCAGAGGACCTTAATGTTGCCGACAACGCCGGAAATACACCCCTGCAGATTGCGGCCCTCGAAGGCAGTGCCCCCATTGTGAAGTTTCTTCTGGACGCTGGCTGCGAGATCGATACCAAGAACATTGATAAGGACACACCACTGATTGATGCCGTTGAGAATGGACATTTGGATGTCATCAAGCTTTTGTTGGAGGCAGGGGCAAACCCTCGTACCGTCAATGCCGAAGGCGATGAGCCATACGAACTCGTTCCAACTGATTCAGATGATTACGATGAGATCCGGCACGTGCTTGCGGAAGCAAAGGCATCTATCAGGCCCGGAAGGCGATCGGAGGAGCGTACTGGATCTGAAGTAAAGGAAGGGTCTTCCCGGCGTATTTCTGCCGAAAGCGCACGCGATTCGCCTCCTGTGCACAGGCCGCGTAGCCCTCCATTCAATGCTACGACCAAGCGGAAAACGGTCAGAAGCGAAGCCACTAGGAATGATTTATTGTGGACGACTGCGACTCCGGAGAACCTTCAGGCTTTCGCCGCTAAGGGCGATTTTGTGGGGGTTGCCAACATCTTGAACGTGGGACAGAAGGCCGACACTGAATCCATGATCGCTGCTGCTAAAGGAGGTCATGACGAAGTGGTTTCTCTCCTACTTGGTATTGGAGATGCGGATCCGGACCCTCCCCCAGTTCAAGATGGCTCCCATAAACCTGGCTACAACACGCCCATGCTCGCTGCTATCGGCCGCGGTAATCTGGAAGTCATCCGAATCCTACTCAACCAACGGCAATTTAATCCCACGCGTCGACTTTATAGGGACCGAACCTACTTTGAACTATCCCGAGAGCGCAGGGCCGACAATTGGGAAGAAGAGTTTGATCTCCTTAGAGATGCGTACGATAGCCACAACCGGGGGAAGAAGCACCGGAAGCCAGACGGTCCGTCACCGCGACGAGCACGGGACCGCGATACCGAGAGTAAACGGAACGGGCGCCGGGATTCTCTATCTCCTGTCGCTCGACCTCGGAAGCCCATCGTGAGTCCAAATCATCGGGATTCAGCTTCCAAGGATGTAATGCTCCACAAGGAGAAACGCCGGGAGAACATGGCCCATACCAAGGAAAAGCCTGCTCGTCCCAAACTTTCCCATCGTGCTAGTGATGGGCTGTCAAATGGACTGTCTAATGGACCTGATCCGGATGTTTCTCGCGCCGATATAATTCGATCAAAGCCATCTATTTCAGTCAAGGATGGAGAACAAAGTGCTGCAGCTCGTGGGGACGAGGCCCCCAAACGGAGGAGGTTAATAGCTGGGCGACCACCACATGATCGCGACCATCGACGACCCAGTTTGCCGTCATCTGACACTGTTTCAGGGCGTGAAGAGAGCTCAAAACGCGTTGGCCATATCGATAGCAGCGTCAAGTCGGGATTGAAGCGCGGGCATGGTAGTGCAAGCCCAGAAAGACCTCGTTCTCGCGATACGGAGCATGAGAAGCATCCCCGAGAGGTCCACAAGAAGAAACGACGGGTTTTGTCTGAGGATGGGACACCAAATGTTGCTAATGGAGGTCTGAAGAAAAGCCAACCGGTAGTGGCAGTGGACCTTAAGTCATCTCGCCATAAGGACGATGACGATCTTCACTCGGATCCTGCGTCAAACGCCTTGCGGGAATCCGATGCGCCAATCGCGAAACCAGTCGAACGAAAGCCCGTCAAAGAAGAACACGAAAAGCACGACAATCACGAGCTGGGTGATATCCCGATGGAAGATCCAATGAGTACATCTGAGAAGGCCAAAGCAGAGGCGGAAGCAGAAGCCCGGCGGCAAAGGGAGGCTCGCAAAGCAAAGCAGGAACGATTGGCGGAGGAGGCGCGATTGGCCGAAGCCGAAAAAGCTCGATTGGAGAAGGAAGAGAAAGAGCGAGCAGCCCGGGCAGTCCGCCTGGCTCAAGAGAAGGCTGCGGAAGAGGAACGCAAACGGAAAGAGGCCGAAGAACGGCGAGCCAAGCAGGCTGAAGAAGAACGCCAAAAACGCCTTGAGCAAGAACGGGCCCGACTTGCCAAATTGCGAAGGGAGCAGGAAGAGCAGGAGCAACGAAGGCGGGACGCTCTCCCTAGTCGGCTCCGTGCCGCGGCCAATCTGGTTGGGTCCAATGATCCCCAGGCAAGAAGCCACTCGTGGCTGAGGAAGTTCATGCCGGTGGTAACCGCTGAGACGAAACAACTCGATCCTTCCTGTTCGCCCGATGTGGCGGACGAGAAATGGATTCCAAACTATCTAGTGGCACCCATATTGGCGACTAATGACCTGCAACTTTCACAGTATGCCGGCTGGGAGAAGCGCAACGCCACGCCGACTCAGCGGGCAAACCTATGGCGGGTCACCCGGCGAATGCTTGTGCAATCAGATGAGATGGAATTCCTAGGCTCGTCATTTGGACAGATCATGCGGAGAGATAGCGAAGCACGTCCTAAATACTTCGACATGGAGCATGTATTCTGGATTCGGGTATGTCCATGACCAATCCGTTTCAAGCCGAGCGGTAAATGCTAACTTGCTTATAGCTCTCCGACTTCATGGATCTCGTTCCACATATTCCCCATCTGCATGGACTGAACATACAGTTCCTGAAAATGCACATCGATCGCGAACCGCCGGCGACGCCTCCATTTGATCTACCGCAGCCCAATGGGCACGTACCGGGACCTCCGCCCGTGGAAGAAAGGTTCCCAAACGGGATTAAAAGCCTTACGAACGGCTATGGTCATGCACGACCAAGTACATACGTCTAATGTTTGATATTTCATCGTTTACCTGGCGATTATGAGTGCAACATGTACAGGTGGAATTTCCTTGATGTATGACTATGATACCTCAGTTGATGTGATGTGTGATGTTGCTTGAGTGTTTTGAGTGATTGGAAAGAGCAAGACTTTGATAGTCTTTCATATCCAGCTTTTTTTTTTTTTTTTTTTTTTCTTGGCAGATCTGACTGCTGTAGACATGGAAAACATGTAGTTATCGGCTGGTTACCGAGCGAAACGGAGAGAAAACCGTAATTTGGAAGCCATGGCGAATCCAAAATCTCAATAACCGCGTTGATTGGAGTTAGAACTCCGACTCAGTTCTCATAAATCCCTGAACCTTGACGTTGAACATCGAGTCGAAATACCAGTCACGTGACAAAACACGTGAAAGCGAGATGACATAAGCCGTAGGGCACACCACCAACGATTTAGGCGAGAAAACCCGCGGACAATTCCACAATCTTGAATTCAGCACTCCATCAACTCAACTCTTTGAGGAAAATCCGACAGGATATACCAATAGAATAATCAAAATGGTACGTCAATTGCCGTCCACTCTGGGAGTCCAAACTTCGATTCCTGCAAAATCGATCGGTCGCAACGAGAAGACGGAAAAAAAAAGGCTTTCCCATCCAAACTACAGAGAGAGAGGCTAATCAAAAAATCGCCGATTACAGTCGGACGGAGAAGAGACCGTTTCCAACCCCCCCGTTGCCGCCGATGAGGTCGAGGTTTCGGCCGACGCTGGCGCCGGTGGCCAGATGTCCGTTCTGGACGCTCTGAAGGGCGTTCTGCGCATCTCGCTCATCCACGACGGTCTTGCCCGCGGTCTCCGCGAGGCCGCTAAGACCCTGGATCGTCGCCAGGCGCACATGTGTGTGCTCAACGAGGGCTGCGAGGAGGAGGCTTACAAGAAGCTCGTTGTGGCTCTCTGCTCCGAGCACAAGATCCCCTTGATCAAGGTCCCCGACGGAAAGATGCTCGGCGAGTGGGTTGGTCTTTGTATGTGCTCCCCTCTCCCTTTTCCCCAAACCATCTTGAATTGATGGAGAAGGACCTGAGTGATGAATTGGTGACTAACGGAATGATTCCAACAGGCCAGCTCGATCGTGAGGGCAACGCCCGCAAGGTCGTCAACTGCTCTTGCGTCGTCGTTAAGGACTGGGGTGAGGAGTCCCAGGAGCGCTCCGTCCTCCTGAACTACTTCCAGACCGAGCAGTAGACGTCTCTCTCTTACCTATGAGGGATGTTGATCTGGTCGGTGTGTGTTGTAGCTGATGGAACAGGATGAAGGGGAAAGGCAACAAAAGGAATTGATTGTGGTATCTATTTTGGGTAAATGGGATGTGAGGACTTTATTATCTTTGTGATGTCGGATCGGTCAGCTACCTGTGTCCATGATCTTTTTCTCTTTCTCTTTTTTTCTTGTTTGGTCGGATCTATCGCACCATCGTTTTCTTGTCTAGTTCGCTCTAGACGAGGACTCATGATCTACATATACAAAAAAATTCATGAAGTCGAAGAACAAAATCTTCTCCATTTCTGTAGTACGGAACTGAGTAGATGGTATTATGGTTTAGATAATCAGTTGATGGTTAGGTACAATTTGATTTTATGCCCTATGAACTAGCCAGAGGATAGATGCCAACTGTTTCAGAGGATCCAAATCATATTTAACGGCACGTGTTGCCATATGTGCTGAATTTAAATGCGAGAAATACAAGAAAACCACCGGCTATGCGAAGTGCAGTCAACTCAAATGAATCCAAACAGTTCCCAAACGCCGAGGATGCTTAGAAGCTTAGCGGAAGCTGTACGACGGCCGGACCATTTTTTTGGTCTCGGGCCGTAAGGATAATTGCTGATAGGGGGAACTGCCTGGATCATAGTAGAGACCTTCAATGTAGCCGCTCTCCCGATGGAGGGAAATGTAGTAGAAGCCAGAGATGGTGAGGCCTTGTCGCGAGTCGGTGGGGGTGATGAAACAACGTTCTATGATATCATTAGGATGAGCCTTGGAAAAAAACAAGAAGAAGACAAAAACATACCTTTCCATCGCATCAAGATCCACCCCCTCGATAATTCCTCCGTAATCCATTTCCGACTGACAAGATTCCTGGTCATCTCTTCGTCCGAAAGGGTCTTGAATGGCTGCAGCTCCCGCCAATAGGTGCTGTCAATCTCGGCGTCGGCTTTGAAATTTTTCGTTTCTAACGTGTGTGTATTGAAATCGATGATCTCGCCCTCCAGGAAGGTGACAATGTGTGCATCGTGCGATGGAGAAGTCTTATCGGGAATGTTGTATGCCTCCATCGTCCCCGATAAAGTCATTTCTTGGGTGTTGATATTATGGATTGTGACTTTCACGGGCCAGTTTTCATCCTTGCCTGTCCCCAGATTGTAGATATTGTTGGCCAAGTATCGTCGACCATTCGTAGTGTACACATTGATGCGATTATTGTTGTGGTTACTGCTTTCGCCGCCTCCGTTGACGATCATGGGATTATGGGGTGATGACGAAGGACTTGGAACCCGTTGACCGAAAATCGAGCTGGCACTGCTGGCAGCCCGCTGGGACCCTGAGAAGACCATGCCGGGCCGCAGCCAGGAACAGATCGGCGGCGGTGCTATCGAGGCCGTATCCAGGATGAAGTCATCGTGATCCCAAGACAGAAAATCAAGCTGGGCAAAGCCACCCGCAGCGGCCGAGGTGAGACTTTCTTCGAAGGAGTTTGAGTATCGCAGACGGTCCAGGTACTTGATCGTCTCCTTGAGCCGAGGACTCGGCGGGTTATCCATGCTGAGTTGTCGATGGGCACTGATGCGAGCGCGCAGGTCACTATGAGTCAGGAGTCGATGCGAGTCGCCACGGCTGCTCGGAAGGAAGCGATATGCGCGGGATGCCGAAGAGCGGTCTCTGCTTTCCTCTGCGTCCCGAGTGCCTGATCGTTCGCGGTCTAGGAGGTAGTTGTGGAGGGTCCGAGTGCGTGAAAAACGAGGTTGTCGCCGTACCGATTGCAACAGAGCCTCCGTCGTCGGGTCATTCCAGCGGTGGGTGCTGTTGTCCGCAGGATCGTCGGCTAAGGCGTGCGGACTTCGACCGACGTACTCACGGCGCGCATGGCGTCTGGAAGCAGCACTGCGGCTGGAGAGGCGGCCAAACCAGGAGGAGATGGAGTTGGGGTCTTGGAGCGACTCGTAGGCCAAATCATCGTCGTTGGCGTCGTCGTTGGCGTCGTCCTCGTCATCGGAGGCCGGCGCCCAACCGTACAGCGAGCGAGGGTTGGAGAGCCGGGTCTCGTAGTTGGGCATATTATTGCTGTGACGAGTGGGATTCGGATTCGGATTCGAAGTCGGATTGGGATTGGGATTCAGGCTGCTGCCGGGGGTGGCGTTGGGGGGGGAATCGCGCTGACGGCGCACGATGGGGATGCGACGGTTGATTTCGATGGAGGATCGCCTCCGGGCGGGGTTGTCCAGATCCATCGGCACGACATCCAACTCCGCCTGCATCTGGCGGCGGCGCCGATGCTGGCGAGTGAGAGACGAAAGCAGGGCGGAGGAATCAGGTGGTGAGCGCACACGAGACCGCAGAAAGCTCACGTTATCGTCGTGGGCGTCATCGGAGGCGGGCAGCGAGGGGAGTGGGCCCGACAGCTCGTTCAGCTGCAGCGACGCGGAGGGAGGTGAATGATCCTGCAGTCGTCGAAGATCGGTTAGAATTGGAGCCCAGGGACCACAGTCGATCGTCGCCATCGCTTGGGGGGCAAACAGGGGCTGGAACTGACCGAGGGAGTGTTGACCGGAGGCATCGTCCTCGGTGGCGGAGGACGCCGATGGGATTTCGATCAGGCGTGGACGGAACTCCAGAATCAAAGAAGGACAGAGGATCAAGGATAAAGGAGTAGGAGTAGGGGATGAGAGACAGAAGTCGGGATGAATGGGCAGGGAGAGAGAAAAGGTGAGAAATGAAGATGGTTTGGTTGGCGGAAGACAAGCCCAGGTGGGCGAGATTACATGATCTCTGGTCGTTTCTTCTCCAATTCGTTTCTCTTCTTCCATCTCACTTTCTCTCCTTCTGGCTTCTCCCCATCGACGATTCACTGCGATCGATTCGCTTTCTCCATTTTGCGGAGCATTCCTGATGGATCCCCCCCCCACATTCCATTCCAAGGACGACAATAGTACCGTCCACGGGCGGACCATCGTGAAGCCTCGCTTTGTCTTTTACCACGGCCGATCATCGGTGTTCTCTTACTTTCTACAGCGCATCGCGATGCCTGGAGCACTCGGCAACTCGGCCTGGCCGACGGACCAAGTCCGACCAACGTGGGCGTGGAGTTGAAATCGCCCTATTTCTCTCCGACCATCTCTTCTTCTCCCCGGCCTCGGTGTGCTCTTTTCTATTAAACCCATCGTCGCCTTCAAAATGGTTAGGATCAAATCCATCGAATACTTCCGCGTTCTGCCTCGATGGCTCTTTGTCAAGATCGTCGACGGAGACGGTCAGTATGGCTGGGGCGAAAGCTCTCTGGAAGGCCACACCGAGGCCGTCGAAGGCACACTTAATGCTCTGTGCACGCGATTCCAGGGATACGAGGCCGAGTCAGTTTCTCTATTCCAGCCCTGCACGACCGTCCAATCACGAAACTAACCGCCTGCTTCAGTGATATCGAGCATATCTGGCAGACGGCCTGGCGTTTAGGCTTCTACCGCGGCGGCCCCGTTTTCATGTCTGCCATCTCTGGTATCGACATCGCCCTATGGGACCTCAAGGGCCGCCGGCTAGGCGTGCCCATTCACCAACTACTGGGCGGCAAACTTCGACACAAGCTTTCAGTGTACGCCTGGATTGGCGGCGACCGACCCTCCGACGTCGAGGCGGCGGGCAAAGAACGTATCGCGCAGGGATTCAAGGCCATCAAGATGAACGCCACCGAGGATGTCGACTGGCTGGACTCGCCGCGGGTGCTGGAATCGAGCGTCGAGCGTCTCAAGACCATCAAGGCACTGGGCCTAGATGCCGCCTTGGATTTCCACGGCCGTCTGCACAAGCCCATGGCCAAACAGCTGGCCAAGGCATTGGAACCGCACCGCCCTCTCTTCCTGGAAGAGCCGCTCCTTTCGGAACATCCCGAGGGCATCAAGCAGCTATCGGGCCTCGTATCGTGCCCAATCGCCTTGGGCGAACGACTCTTCAGCCGCTGGGACGTGAAACGGTTCCTCGAAGACGCAAGCGTCGACGTGCTGCAGCCCGATATCAGCCACTGCGGCGGAGTATCCGAACTACGTCGCATTGCCGCCATGGCAGAAACGTACGACGTGGCTATCGCGCCGCATTGCCCCCTGGGCCCAATCGCCCTGGCTGCCTGTATGCAGGTGGATCTGGTCACGCCGAACTTCGCCATCCAGGAGATGAGCCTGGGCATTCACTACAACAAGGAAGCGGGCGAGAACGACATCACCAGTTACGTGAAGGATCCTCGCGTCTTCGATGTCAAGGACGGGTACGTGGATGCGCTGACGAGGCCGGGTCTGGGTATTGAGATCGACGAGGACAGGGTTCGTCTGGTAGCGCAAGCGACGGAGCCCTGGCAGCCCAAGGAATTCTTCGGCCCGGATGGTGGCATTCGGGAATGGTAGCTGGTGGTTTCTCTTTTTACCTCAGGTCTGTTTCTATCGAGGTTGACTTAGCCAGTTAAGCATTGTATACAAGATTGATTTGGCAGGACGCCCAGCAATCTGAAGATGATAAACAGCCATTGGCTATGAAAATATCACGTTTGGATGAAAAATGAAAATGAAGGTGACCAAAACTACAGCGATTTGAATATTTCCCAGAAACAAATGATCTATTCTATTTACTCGGTCTAGAATAACAACCCGTAAGAAACCGGGCTCTATCACTCCTTCTGACGCGCAGCATTGCACTCGTCCGCTCGTCGGAGACAGTCCAGAATGATATTCCAAAACGCATCCAAATCCACACCCCGCGGGATAGCCACGCCCTGAGTGTTAGGCGCAACGACGGAACGGCCCAGCGACCCAACCAACTCGACGTCCGTGCCGTGGAGCCCGTCGGTGACAACGTTGACGTCGAATCGCTCTCCGTTGCGGTCATCGAACTTCAAGACCTGGTCGGGATGTTGCTTCGCGAAGACCGGGTTGAGCGTCGACAGGATCACCGCCACGGCAAGCGGGTCATGCAGGGGAGGCCCGTCGGTCAAGCCAAACACGCTCTCGTACGTGGTCGCAAAGAAGACGAGCAGATCGAAGAGCATGTGGCGTAGCACGGTGGAGGGCGCAGACGCATCGTCGCCTCCATGCAGAATGCGAGATTGCACGTTGGGCGAGGCAAGGACCTGATGCGTCAAGTCCAGGGTGATCAGGGTCGTCTTAGATGCCAGGACGGGGTTGCTGAAGATGGACTGGGATCCCTCGGGATCACACTAACCGATACACGGTAAACGTCAGGATGCTTGGGTACTGTAGAACAGCGGGCTGCAGATACGCACGTAGATATTAAACTCTGCCAGAGGAGTGACATTGCCAATCCGTGCCTCTTCGCCTTTCAGCCGGCTCATGGGCGCGTCCGTGAACCCCTCCCCTACACCGCCGCCCATGATACTCAGCCCCTGGATGTGCTCTGCCACTTCGGGGAAGGTTGCAAACAGTAATGCGACGTTGGTCAAGGCGCCGGTTGCGATGACCCAGGGCGTTCCTTTCGGGTGAGCCAGCAGAGCATCGCGCATCGCCAGGATGGGGTTCTTGTCTGTCACGGGGGAAGTGCTTGGTTTAGGCAGGAGACTCGTGCCGTCGATCCCGGAATCGCCTGCAGTCAGGCGATCTTAGCGTTCTTCTTGGTAGAAGAGAAGCAAACGGCTTTACCGTGGATATTGGGCGCATGAATTGCCGGCCTGCAGAACGGCTTGGCATGACCTGGGTAGACAGGGACCTCTGGTCGGCCGATAGCCTCCAGGATTCTCGTGGCATTGACCGTGGTGTTTTCCAAGGAGGCATTGCCGTGGACCGTGGTGATGCCGAGAAGGTTTAAGGACGGATGATGGGCCGCGACGAGAATAGCAAATGCATCCTAGACGAGGTGAGATGGTTTGCATGTATAATATTTGATCGCATTTTGATATTGCTTTCCGGATTGTATGAGCAGACAGATGGAATTGGGTATTCTTACATCGTGACCTAATATAACCGTGTCAGCCGTGGGTACAGAGGATGGGGTTGATTTTAGATTGGGACAACCAACCAGGGTCGCAGTCCAGCCATAGGGGAATTGGGGGTAGAGAGGAGGAGGGCATAACGGAAAGAATATGAGGATGATGAGGAAGAAGATGATGATGATGAAGGATGAAAGGACAGAGGACAGAGAGACAGGAAGACAATGCGGGGAGACGGCGATAAGGCGCGATAACGGCTGCCCCTTATCGACAAGCCCTAAGCCCTACATTCCCCATAGGGACTTCTGCGTCATGCTTCCGTCCTTCCGTCCTTCGTTCGTTCCATGGCACCGCATCTCTAGTCTACCTTCCAATCCAGCCAAGTCTACTTCTAAGTCCCCGTCCAAATTCAACATTCCGTCTCACAGCGTTTGACTTTTGTTTGCAGTCCCGGTTAAAAGATCCTTGCGACGACTGGGATGAGATGACCAGCGACCTTCCGCCTCGCCACGGCCTGCAACCGCTCTCACATCTCAAGGCTGGCCCGACAACGTCCAGCTCCAAGTCCACCGCTCTTCCGGCCTCCTCCAATCTCCAGGTGCCAACTTCGCCAGCTTCCCCACGGCCTCGACTGCAAAAGACTCCCAGTCGGGATGAACAGGCCAGTGCAACGAGCTATAAGGCAACGGTCGCCCTGATCCGACGCGTCTTGTGTTCCCAGACCGGAAACCATGGCGGAGCTTCCTCGCCGCAGCCTCCCGAGGAACTTTTACCCCCTCTCACAAGCTCAAACGAAGTAGACCTTCAGCTCTACGCCATCATCGCCGTGATTGTCAAGGAGTTTGTTCTCGCGTGGTATTCGAAAATCACACCGGACCAAACCCTGGTCAACGAATTGATCCAAGTGATTGCGCATTGCACCCGGGCGTTAGAACAGAGACTTCGAGGAACCGACGTTGCACAGCTGTTTCTGGATGAGGTTCCTGCTCTAGTCGAAGCGCATATTGCCTGTGAGACAGTTACTTTTCCTTTCCCCTCCCCTTCTATCTACGTGTCTCATCTTCGGCCCAAGCCAGCGGTGTGTCATTGGCCTGAAACTGACTTTTGCTGGTCCCGTCTGTCGAAATTTAGCGTACAGACTCGCTCGAGAACAGTCTCGGCTGCCTGGATTTTCCTCCTCGTCTCGCGAGATTTACCATGCCTTGTACCCGCATCCAGCCTTCTCGCCAGTCCCAGATGCCTCGGACGCGGACGCCGTGGAGCGCCAGCGCGCCAACGAGGCTGTATACCGACAATTATTAGCGCAGGAGGTGCTGGCCGTTCTTCTTCCCACGGAAGACCTAGAAAATGTCTGCTTGCGGACGCTGGTCGGTGACATCGTGGCAGACTTGATCCTGGGGAACCAAATTAGCGGCAAGGTATGCGAAGGCTGGTTTCTGTATGAGAGTGTCATAAAGCTGCTGGATGCCGGGGGACGCCAACCCGCCCGTCAGGATGACACCACCACGACGGGACCGCTTAAAAATGACCAGTTACAGAAGTTTGGGCTCCTATCGCCCAAAGAAGATTTCCAGAACCACTATTCCTCCAAGGCCGCGCTGCCAATGCCAGACTGGGTGTGGAACGTCCTCCAGTTCGTATACCTGGTCTACGTGACTCTACGTTTCATCGTAACGGGTCTCTTTCGCGTTGCAACCACCTCCCCAGCGCCTTCAGCGTCGACGGCCATCCACGGCGGCCGCGCACCCGAGGAATTCCCTTCATGCAACCCTCCTGGGAAGCGCCCCGTGCTGGACTATCGGGTGTGCGGAATGGTTTCTCAACTACTCGATCTCCCCAGCAGGATGCCGTGGCTGGGAGGGTTACTTGCCTTGTCCCGATACCTGATCCTGGCGGGTCCAGGCAGACTAGGTGACGCCGATAGCGTCCTTGACAGGTGAGTGGTTGTTTATTATTATTCATTTCATTAATGTTTCATTCCTACCTTGTGAATTTTCTAGCGCTCTCCTGTCTTTCCCTATTCTCCCCGCCTCTCTCTCTCTCTTCTTCCCCAATGCCCACCCATGTTGTATCCGTGCGACCAGACAAAGGACGGCGAGGGCTGGATTCCAGCAGTGGAGAAGCGGTACGGTTCGATCTCCGAACCATGATCTGCGCTGGCACCCCTTTTTTGCAGGCCGAGTGGTGCACAAGTGGAAGCCGGACGGGACGACGCTGCAGCGGAGGTGCATTGCTCGCATGCTGCAACGATCACTTGATCTGCTGGTGGTTGCCCAAGCCCCTGATTGGCCGCCGGTCTCCCGTACCGTCCCATACCGTTCCATACCGGTGCGTACGGTTATCTTACGGTTTGGGTATTGTCCTGACCATACACGGTACTGTGAAGAATCGGACATCCCGACGTCTTTTCGGTCCACTTCAGCTTTCTGGCCCGGCCCTTTCCGTCCCGTTCGACTCCAGCTTGCCTGATCAACCAGACAAAGAAAACAAAGTTGAGACAAAAAAAAAAAAAAAAAAA
>NGZO01000002.1:4961921-5109414 GCA_002215965.1 Aspergillus persii | reverse complement strand
AAAAAAAAAAAAAAAAAAAAAGAGAACAGGAAGGAAGAAAGAAAAAGGCGCGGGAAAGGCACGGTTTTCCCGAGAGAAAAAAAGCCAAAAAAGCAAAGAATGAAAGAAAAAACAGGAACAATACTTGGCATTCTGTCACCGACTGGGCAGTGTGCATTTGCACTGCCCATCAGCGCATTGGAGGAGGGGGGCGCCATTCGCTCCCCTGCCTAGGTCCTGCCTCCTCCCCCCTGTTGCCCTCCCCTCCTGAAGGTGGTGTTGCGGTTTACAAACAAAGGCTAAAAAAGAACATTAAATGACTCGGGACGATCATCCAGGTATTGGTTGAGTAAACGGCCATGCGGCATTGGAACTGAACAAGGATAGGGCGACCGCCCCGTCTTCTGCTTTCCCCTATTTTGGGGCCAATCGACAGCCGGCCGAGGTCACGGCCTTTTCAGCGACGCTAAGAATCTCCTCTACCTATGAGATTCTGACGTGCCATCGTGCCAGGAAACCCTTTGCGACTTGTCGTCATCTTCAGCTTTGGGCCCTGTTCAATCGCACCAATCGATGGCCCAAGCTCCTGGTCTGTCCTTGAAGCCAAGCAACGATCGCTTTTTCCTGTCTACTCCACTGCCTTTTCTATTTTCTGGTCGTTCCACTCTCACGTCAGTGGTTGCACGGCCCTTCCTTCCTTTTTTTTTTTTTTTTTTTTACAAAAGTCTCTTGAAAATCTCAACTCAACCGCTTCTCCACAGTCCGGGGGGTTTTACCGCTTACTTCCCCCTGGGCCATCTCCGTGTCTGCGTTGCGCAATTCCACTGCCAATTTCCGTTTCATTTCACTTTTTTATTGTCCTTCCGTTGTGTTTTATGATGTTCTTTTCTCATAGGGTCTCTTTCTCTCCACCAGGTTCCTTCACGAGACCATTCAGGATCATATCTTCCCCCCCACTTTATTGCCCAACTTGCTTCTCACTTCCAGGACGGCACTTTTCCCTTTGAACGCTCGTCCGGCTCAGGCCGCCGCGGGTACGAATCCCACCGGGCCTCCGACGCCGCACTTGCCCGTGCAACCTCCCTTGTCGCCTACCGAGAGGGGTCCTGGCGCTGGGAGTGGTAGCGATGCCGCTGGCGCAAGTAATGCCAGCAGTGGCGTCTCGACGCCTAACCTCTCAGCGACCGCGCCTTCGTCGTCGCAGGACCCACGTCCATCCGCGGCCGAAATCGCTTCCCTCAAGCGACGCTGCGCGGTGAGTCTTTTATCGCGGATTCCTCGCCCAATTGCGCGGCATTTCTTTGGTATTCCCGCCAATGGCGCTGCACACGGCCCCCTCGACGGCCAAGCTCCCAATGATCATGACCAGCACCCAAACTCCTCCCGAGCATCGTCGCCCGCTCCTTCGTCTACGCCTCCTCCCCCGCCTCATCCTACGACCACGTCCACCCACCCGGAAGAGGACGCCCATCTCCTCGCCGCCATCGAGCACGATCTGCTTGATCTCTTCGCCGACGAATATTGTAACAAACACCTAATTTACTCGATTATCGAGGCTATCCTGACGAAACTTCTTCCCGAGCTCTCCGAGCGCAGCCTCACGGTGTTAATGGAGGACAGGGGCATTCTTCTAGCCACGCCTCATGAACCCATCCTTTCACAATCCTTAAGCACTTAACCGACAGTCTAACATAACACCACGAAGCCCCAGACCGTTATGACATAGCAACATGACTTGACTTGACTTAATAATAATAATGATAATTGTCATAATGTTAATGATCCTGAATGACAAAGATAAGAAAGCAGACGAACACAATCATCTCGCGTACAGCGCTTGAGGATATCCTTTTTCAAAGGAAGATGAAATATGTACTACGTAGTTAGTTAGTTAGCTAGTAGTCGGACATGGCCGTTAAGGATCTTCCTGGTCCTGATCCTTTGAGGCTCCTACTCGTTTAGCACCTAGAGTTTGTAAGGATATACGAAGTAGGTGAGTGGGTAAGTAGGTAGGTAATCCATCGTAGCGGGGGGTAGATACTCCGTAGGTAAGGCTATGTACTATCTATTCCAGGACCTAGACCAGTTCGCATTAAGTGCTGCGAATGCGATAGATAGATAATAATAATCAGTATCTACAAAAAGTACGGAGTAAGTAGGTAAGTATACGTATACACCCCCAGTTCGGAATAGCAGGTTAGTCGGTAGATTAATAGAGGTTTTAGGTAGGTAGGTAGGTAAGGTAGGTTACTCCGTACCTAAGGTAGACAAGTACCTAATTAAGTAACATCGGCAAAACTCGCCTATCCTGAGTAGGGTAATACAAGCGAAAGTGAGTGAGAGCCTTCCTTCCCCGAAAAAAGGTTCAGTGGAGAAGACAAATGTACTTTGTAACATACCTAAGAATTAGGTACTCTGTAGGTGTAATAACTCAATTGATCATCAAAGTGGGAGAGGGGAAAAGAAAGAAAAAAGAGGGAAAAGAAAATAACCAAATGGATCTATCTACCGATCTATCCATCCATGCAGGGTGTTCGCACTTAAGAGAGAGAACCATGGATCTAAACGGAGGAAGAGAGAGCGAGAGAGAGAGAGAGAGAGAGAGAGAGAGAGAGAGAGAGAGAGAGAGGAGGGATCTAAGGCCTAGTATAGTGGGTTCCAGACCGCGACTGCTCCCCGTCTGGCCATGGAAATAGAAAGGGAGAGGGAAAGAAAAAAGGAAAGACGGCGCCAGCGGGGTCGCTCGGGGTCTGGTTCTTGGTTCGCGGATGGCGGGTAGCGGGTAAGCGTATAGATGGGCGGCATGGCGGCATGGCGGATGGCGTATAGCGTCAGGCGGATGGAGGGAAAATCGGGGCAAGACAAAGAAAAAAAAAAGTCAAATCATACAGAGTAGGAAGGGCGGGGGGTGAAAAGGATGAGAATGCCTGTTCGGAGGATACCGACTAAAGAATGCGACAGGAGCTAAGTAAGTAAGCTAGCTAGCTGGGATCTAATTCCCTGGTACACTACTCTGTAGTCTGGACTAGTAGGTAGTAGTAGATCCGGACAGGAAGAATGGGAATGAGAACTGCTTATCGTCGGACAATAATGTTCAATGATAGATTTATTACTCATAGCCTAGGTGCTGCTGTTAGTGTGTCTGCATTGATCATGATAGGACGGGGCGTGCATAAGGATTCACGAGGAATGCGTTCCATACACTGATACAGTACATGGATGCGGTATGCTGTTGGGATTTGGCGAACAGGGGGATTAGATTAAATGAAAAGCAACTATAATAATAGTAATAGAAGTGAGAATAAGTGACTCAAACATGCGGTGAAGGATTCAAATAACCGGGGTTCCGTAAGCGAAGAATGCGGTAGGGATAAGGACCAGGTAGCTATACAACCATGTGCAGTCAGTATGACAGGCAAAATAATAAAAATTGGAAATACAAAAGCGATGGACAGAATAGAATAAATAAAATAAAACCAATGGGTACTAAAAGAAATCCAAGCTCCATGTCGAGAATCGTTCTCGTTCTCCGTCGCCATCCAAAATGCCCTAAATGAAATCCCAGTATGTATGACCGTAGTAGTCCAATGCAGTTGTTGTCCGCGTGGGCGGGTTAGTTTAAATGCGAGTTCGGGGGTCCCACAAGATAAAAAGAATAAAAATAAAAATAAAAATCAAAGAAGGAAAGAATGGCAAGTAAGAAAGAAATTGTCACATAGGCGAATCAAACATAACCAGTTAGAAGCAGACTCCTTCGATCTTGTCGGCTATTGCAATTCCGTCTGATCCTTGTCCGCCAGGATCTGCGCCGGTCTCCCGTATGTGAAAAGCAGATGATTCGAGAAATAAAATAAAAATAAAACCCATTGAAAGCCCCGAGGTTGCCCTCTTATGTGCGTGTATCGTCTGATTTTTCTCACAAGCTTCGTCGATCCGTTGAGCTTAATGAAACAGGGAATCATAGAAACATGAAGTGTAGAATGCAAAAATACTAGTAAAACAGAGAACCACCCAGGAAAAAAAAGAAGAATAGAAAAACAGGGGAATATGTTTTGGGCAAGGAAAGGAAGAAAACATCGGAAAGATGATGGGTAATCGGAAGGGGAAAAAAAGAATGAAAGAAACTGAACTGATGATCTGCAAATATGTGCTTGCGTCGTGGGTGACTTGGGTCTAACCCATGCTGTGGATGCTTCTTTTTCTGTGGATATGCGGGGCATCTTCATGCTCATCAATGCGAGTGAGACCTCCCGGAAGAGTGGTCTGCTGGCCTTTGGCCAGCTCAAGCCGTTCCATCAACTTTCCAATGGTCACGTATTCCTGCGGTCCGAGACCGGCTGGTTGGGCCTCAAAATAATTCATCACCAATTCCAGTGCCTTCCGGGCGTCGTCTTGAGTTGGAGAGCCTGGAGAGCTGACGGGAGAAACGGTGGTTGATTTGGAGAACAACGGGGGGTAGATGGTCTTTGCCCGAATTTCAGGGTTGCTGCGGTTGCGTTTGATCATGTTGGCCGAAGTGTCCAGACCAGGGAGCTTCTTGGGATCATATTTGTCCTCCATGGGCGATTCCTGCAGGGCCCCAGGGAATGGCGACTGCAGGGAAGTCCTGGGAGACACCTGGTCGAAGGATTTATCTGGAAGCATAGAACCGGGATCGACAGTGCTGAGGGGACATGTCTGGCTCCGCGGCCTATTGGGAAAGCTATCCGCGGAGGTATTGCGAGACTGACTCGTGGGGGTAAACGGGCTTTCCGACACCAATGTGGAGGTTGGGCTGGTCACGGAGGTATCAAGTGAGCTAGGATTCTTGGTTTCAATGTGCTGTTGATAATCACTTATGAGTTCGGCAAGAGCTTCAGCTTTGATGTTAACCTGACTATGAGTCGGGGAAAGCGGTGACGGCGTAGTGAATCCAGGGGACGTCGGGGATAGCAGAGTTGGAGACTGAATGGCAGATGCCAACGCCGAATTGATGCTCAAACCAGTAGGGCTGTCCGGGTCACTCTTAGTCGTGCTGAAGGAGCTTTTGCGAGACTTCGCGCCTAAGTTATTCTTATTCTTGAACTTCTCCAGCCAGCTTGTGGTCAGAACCTTCTCTTTTCCTTCATTAGCGCCACAGGTGCTGGCGAAGAAAAGCGCCTTCTCTTTGATCATCTCATCACTGAGTGAATAGCCATGACGCTGGTAATTCCTCACCCAGTTGGAAAGGGCCTTCTCAATATCAGGGACCCTCCCTTTGGCTCGCTTAATGGGAGACCGACTCCCATCTTCTGGATTGAGGTATTTATCTTTCTGGCGAAGCACTTTCGAAACAGTACTTTTGAAAGCAAGCCAGCCAAACGTTAGAAAGAGGGTTCTTCTTTTCCAACGGGACAGAAAAAATGGAATGTCTCAGAAAGGGGAAGTGTGTGTACTCTACCTTCTTTCCACTCCAAAGAGTGCTATGAGAGATTATCAGTCCAAAACTCTAAGCAATCATGAACATACTTGATATGCATAATCAACTTACCTCCAATGTCTGTCTGCTTAGCCGTCTTGTTCTCCTCATGATAGAGACACATACGTCGACGGTCATCATCCGTAAGCGTCCTGCGCGGCGTCGAGCTGCTGGTGGACGATTTGCGTGGCGGCGGGATTGGTGCAACCGGCGCCACGGAAGGTTGTATCGGGACCGGAGGCAGGCCAGGCTCCGGATATTGTCCGGGGCCGAGCATGCTGGGCCATGTGCTGGACGGCAGCGTCAATGGCAGAGATGCATATGGAGGTGGTATTGACACGTCGTAGGCCGTATCCAAGGGCATCACACCATATCCGAATCCATGATAATCCAGCGGTGGTGAATGCTGGGAGGGAGTGAACCCGCCCATGTCCACCCATGGCGAATGTGCAAAGTCACTGTCCTGACCATGAGAGCTCTCCGTGTCCATGGCGACTGTTGGGATCGGTAGCTGACTGACCGAAAGGATAAGAAACAGGAGGGGGGAGGAGAAATAAGGACAAAAGAATAAAGATGACCCGGGGGAATGGTCTGATACTATAGCAAGTGGCGGTCTTGCAGCAAAGCTCTGACACCGGAATGGTAAGCCAGCGCTAAGCAAATCGGTCCAGAGATTGGAGCAGACCGGCAGTCAATGCGCGGAATCAGAGGCCCAGATATTGGATAGGTAGAGGAAAAAGCAAAGAGAGGAAAAATTTTCGAGGGGAAACGGAAAAGAGGCGAACAATCTAGAGCCAGATCGAGGGCCGAATATGCATGATCACTTTCCAAGGAACCAGACAGTAATATGCGATTAGTACGTCGGGACCGACGAATAGATCAATTTCCAAATACCCAGGGAAAACAGCCGCTGATATCCCGTGTAGGGAAATAGAAAATTCTTCCAACGCCTGTATGCCCGAGCAATACAGCTAACCAAGAGCTAGACAGAGCAGTATGTATGCAGATATGAAAACGTGCAGGTTGGTTCTTCTCTTTTGTACAATGACGAAGGGGAGGGAGCCAGAGGATGCGGGTAAGGCATGAGACGGGGTTTAAGGTATTAAAAAACGACACGGAAAAAAGGATCAAGGAAATAAAAAAAGGCCAAAGCAAATAAGAAGGGTCAGATTGGGGCGCAGACACAGGGACGATCCGAGACGTCGCAGCGAGTGGCAGAGAAACATCAGAGTATGAGGAGTATGGGGTGGACAGGCTGCGATAGATAGATGATTCTGGGTGGACGAGAGAAGCCCAGGGCCGCAAGCACAAGTAGGAATGACGGATGGAAAGCGTCGTACCTGATTTGATGCTCGACCGACTCAGGCCAATCGACAGGGCTTCTCTTGCCTCTTTCCTGCTGTCTCTTGGGACCGGCAATTCTTATTTCGCCTGTTGAGAAACGAAAAAAAAGAAGAATAATAAATAATAAATAATAAATATACCTCAATCAAATCAAATCCAATACTACTTACAATATAATAATTGAATAAAAACAAAAAGACAAAAAAACAAAAAAAAGACAAAAAAGACAAAAAAGACCCTACGCTGTACGGGGCCTAACTCGTCCGCACATCATGTCCATGATCCGTCCGGTCGTACTTACTATAACCAAGGCTGTTATTATTATTATTGGACTGGAGTTATGGTCAATAATGATTTTCTCTTCCCTCTACAGACACGAGTCTAGATAGGCAAGGGCGACGGTGCAGAGGGTTGAAAAAGGCGGCCCTGGACACGCTGATTGGCCGGCGGGGCCAAAGTAAAAGAAATAAAATGATCCCCCCCTGGGAAAATGGTGGCCGATTGCGCCGCTGATTGGCGGGTCGCTAGATTGGAGGTGCAGGGATCTCCTGGTCGGGTCGAAATACCGCTAAGACCGTAAGGCTTCGTACGACGCCCCGTCAGGGTACCGTATCGAACGTGACGGGGGTTCTGCTTTTTTTTATTTTATTATTTATTTATCGGTTTCGGTTTCGTCCCTACCAGAATCCAGATGGCTAACGCGCTTGGGAATGGCAGTGGCAGTCAGGCCCTCGCAGAGCTTGTCGACCCGAATGAGGGTGTCGATGGATGTCTTTTCCACCCTGGAGGTTTTCAGGGTTTGTTACACCGGCAAGCAAATAACAGCCAGTTTGGGCTCCCAGTTTCATTCTTTCCCCCTCTCTTCCCTGATCAGTAGTACTTAGGTAGGTTCTTAGTCTTACTTGACCTACTCCGAGTACCTTACTCCCTGGACTATTCTCCCGCAGATACCGATCTGCTACCTTAGGTGGGCACTTATTGCTAAAGATCCTGGAGAAATTGGTACCCAATGCATGGAGGGAAAGGTGGAGTCGAGCTGCCAAAGAGTTTACAAAGTACACCAAAAAAACAAGGTTGCGGCCCTTTTAGGCTCGTTGGTTTTGCTTTTTATTATTGTTGTTGTTGTTCTCTTTGAATTTTGGCTTCCGGAAACGTTCGAATGGACTCTCTCCAACTTGTTTGACAGATTGCCTCGAGGCGGCAATCCTGTAGCACGTCGTAAGGAGAGAGGCACCGGTGAAGAATCCATAATCAACCCGAGCAGAGAGGATCGACCCAAGACGAAAATCATGCGAAGTACCTATACAGTAGCGTAAAATATGTCATTTTCTGGTCTCGCTCTTTTCTGGTTTCTTTTTCCTATTTTTTTTGCTTTTTTTTCTCCTGTTATGACGGGAAGACCGTACTCGGTAAGAAAAGAGAGAACGGGACAGAACAAAAGGTTGAACAACTTCCTGAGCAAGCCAAGATCATATCGATATCCATTCACGGACGGGGAGCGGATCGATAAACCGCTGAACCTAAAGGCCCGCATGACATCGTAGATAAAGCGATGATTCCCGGCTACGCTGGATCCTGACAATCATTCAAGGTCCAACGGTTTTTCATCCTTCACACGAACGGATAGGTATAGACTTCTCAATTCTCTGGTACCGAGCCTCTCATCCCTGTTCCTTTCCCCCCTCGGCTCCCCTCTCTTGACTTTTGGGAGGAATTGGGCCATTTTCATCCTTGCGATGCCGACAACATGTGAAGAAAATGGGCGAGACGGAGGTAAATTAAGGAAGAGAGGGGCTCGTCGGAAAGGTAAGTATGAGGCAGAGGGTGGTACAGAGTAGGTATCGGGAGATTAGCCACCAGGACCTCGGGGACTGTACATTAAGAAGAGCAATAAACGAAGTCGATCCTTTCAAAGAATCTGGGATGATGAAGCCTCATTTGGCTGATCCCCAGCGAATGGCGGAATTTTCGGCTGGTCACCTTTTCTCCTTCGACCGCGAGAAGACCAAAGCTAAGGAGCGAGTAAGAAAAGAGCAACGGGCATTCTTGGAACCTCCTAATCAGAAACCCCCCCCCCAAGCCAGTCGTAGGCGAGGATGGCCGATCTGCACCGTACTTTGTCACGAGAAAAACGTCAGGAGAGCGCACGGGCGAATGAGCGGCCGTGGGTTGATTCCAATTTCCCTTTTTGTTACATTGACGGAGCATGGGTCTCGTCCTATCAGGGGCAGCGAAGCCAACATGGTTCGGGGGCCTGGGGGTGTTGGTTTCCTTCGCGCTAAGCTAGTCGCATCGTAGCATGAGGCATGAGGTTGAGGAGCTAGGACCCCACGGTCCACAGGGCCCGCTGCGGTCCACTCCGGGCCGGCAACCTAAGCAATGCAAATCTTGGGCCAGCATTTGGCGGGAATTGAGAAAGGGGGAGGGGAAAGTGGACTATGGCAAGGGGCAGAAGGGGGAAGAGTGTTGAAGATGGACGAGGACGGCGACGTAGCATTGAGTATTGAGTGACAGATCGATTGAGATGTCCTGCCCTGTTTTAAAACCACGTACCCAAGACATGCAGATATTGATCGGGCATTATTGATCGGGGAGGGCAGGACTTCGGCTGAATGCAGTTTAGCCCCTCTGTGCGCTGCAAACCTTGAACCCTCCAGGAGTCCAGGACTGACTCGGCAGGTCGGGACTATTGCCTACACTTGCTTCTGTGCTCCCATCGAATGCCCCCCTCCCTGCCTCCAAGCGGCAGACCCGTCGTCGCTACTGGTGGGAGGAAGGCTTGTCGGTGCATCACTGCAGCCCGTACATAGCCATCGAGCGAGTTGGGGACCGGACAGGTACGCTGTACAGCGTACCGTGTACGGGGAAGGAGGGTGACGCACCTTTAACCATTTGTCTAATGCATGTACAGCCTTACCGGGGCTTTCAGTCTGCGATGGTCTCAGATACCTGAACCTCCGTAGTTCAGCGTACGCGTCGGGGAGGCGGGAGCCGTGATCCATCCTGTTCCAATCGCCAGTGCCGCCCCGCTTGTTCGGATTGACCACGAGGGCTGTCAGGTCCGAAGGCGCTTCTATTGTATGTGATACATCCCTATCCCGTCAGTCGGTTCGGCCTGAAGCATGCCGGCTGTAGGACGATTTGATCCATCAACTGGCAGGGGATACAATGGACAATGCCCGGTCGACGGGGGGAAAGAACGGGTCGAGACTTGCTCAGTTGTAGTTGTATCAATACTGGACAGTAAATGAAAAAGGGGCCCGAAAAACAATTTATTTTGTGGGAATAAAGAAAGAATGAAACGTCGAGAAATGGCTGGACTTTCCTCCGTCAAGCGTTGCACGGCTAGTTAACAACGAGAGTAACTTACCCAGGGGTTGGAGGAAAGGGTTCGAGTATGCCTGACGGAGGAATACTCAATAGAGACTAGAAACTAGAGACTAAAGACTAAAGAGTCGGTTGTGCAAGGAAAATCGCTACCCCGTCTAGGAAAGAGTCAGCATGGGAAAGAGCGAGACGGGCTGCGCTGGCCGGGTTTTGTGTAAGGAAGTCGCCGATAGTCTGGGTGGCTGCCCTGCGTACTCTGTATTGTCTCTGTATTGTATTTATTTATTTCTCTCTTCTTACGTTCTGTAATCTGTTGACGGGTCAGAAACCAGCGTCGCTCCTGCCAGGAACGAGAAGAGTTACTCTGTACGAAGGAGGGGAAAGATGGAAAAGGTGGAGAAACGCCGAATTTAACAAAGAATTAGTCAGGAATTAATAACCTCAGATTATCTTATGACAAGTTTCGAGTTGATGCAGATCCATTATTCAGGAGCACGAGAAAAAGCAAATATGGAAGAAGAAAAAAATGGGAAAATGGCCGGGGTGGTGCGAACGTCAGACACCCAAATCCCCAGCCCAACGAGACGCTGGATTCATGATAACCTTGCCGTTTTACGGCGCCAATAATAGATATCTGTCAGGTACGCAATTCGGTGCAGATGTCTCATACTTCCGTCGGGATTCATCTTAGTGCCATCTCTCGACTTGTATGTACATGTAGGCCCCGACTCGGACAAGGCAGATACGAGGCAGATACGCCGGTACTTGCTTGTATGTCCTTTCATCATGGATCTTAGACAAACCCATCACGTCACTCGGTGAGTGCTCCAGCTGCAGATATCCATGCGCAAAGATATGAGAGATCCAGGATGACATCAGAGGGGGAAAAAAAAAGAGTATCGGTAGAAATGGCCGAGGATGAAACCGGCATGTTCTGTATCATGTACGAGGATTTCTCTTTTACGGACGATTGACCAGTAGGAGGGTTGAAGTTCGGTGCTCTTGCAAATCCCATCTTTGTCTGTCCATTATTGTTACAGCGCTGGAACCACCGACAGCCACGGACGCCAAGTAGCTGCATGGAAGGATCCCGCGTTACCCAAGGCAAAAATATCCAGAGCCGAATATCGTGGGATTTCCAAGGACCAACTTGCAGCAGGAAGCCAGGAACCATAGCCACGACGTTGTGGTCACCGACAAAGTCCCTGCTGAGTTACCGGCCGCCCACAGGATTCAGGAATGAAGCATAAGACCATGAGCAAAGACCAATGCAGCCTCCACTCTCGTGCTGGGTAGCAGCATCCATCAATCGGTCATCTGACGAGCAGATTTTCATTTTCTCGTTCCATCCGCTCTCCGCCATTCAAGAAGCTCTCGTGCGTATCACGAGGTCGAGGAATCTCGGCAGCATGAGCATCGCAATAGGCCTTTCTTCCCTCCTGACTTTTCTTCATCTATAGGTTGGCCTCTCCTTTCTCCGAGGAAACGTCTGGTCTCTCCGCCGAGGCTGTGCAAGGAAGGACTTACTCTACTTGCAGTACCAGTTGCCATCCTACCGTACCTATCAGCAAGTGGACGCCCTGCTCGAATTGATCATCATCCCGTTCTCCACCTGGGCGGCTATCCGCCTTCTTTTCGGTCTTTGTCTTCCACTCTTTGCTTTTTCCTTGTCCGGAGGCGAATCCAATGGACGGAATGGAACGAGACGTTAGACAAATGATTAATGAAAGAATCCAAAAAATGACCTATGTCCGTCGGTGCCAAGATTGCTATCCCTCTGTAGAGTGTAGACTGTAGTACTCTGTACCCAGACCGAAAAAGAAAAGCCCCGCCACCGAACGTACAGGAATAATATTGCATCGGGAAGTACGGACTACGGCAGAAATCTCGATCAGAGGCCAGATTCAACACGCGTGAAACATCGGGCTTCTTGTCAGGTACCTGAACCACATGCGCTCGAGGGGAAGGGAAAGAAGCAAACCACCGGGCCCCGATCCGGATAAATTGGATAGAGGAGGGAGAGAAAGAGGATAAGATAGCCGGATAGAGAACAGGTCCCTAGTCCCCGCCGATACTACCTACGACATACTACCACCCTCCTGGCCCTTCAGAATTACAATTAGTTAAGTTAGCAAGGAAGGAAACTAGTAAAGAATAGTAGGTAGTATCCGTCGACCGACATTGACGTACGTACCACCGGGGAGCTTTCGATCCCGTGCAGACCGCTTGTTGTAGCTTGCCTGTCATTGCCACTATACGCAGGGTTTAGGCCTTTAGGGCCCTACGGAGCGAGGGGGAAAGAGGAAGAGGGGGAAAATTCTTCCCTGACGTGCATTATCATTTATCAATCCAGACAATTTCCAAGGCACTCGGGGCGGTGATTGGTAGGGGAGGGGAAATTGGAGCATTCCTTTAACTGCAGTTCTGAGGGTTTAAAGGGTTTAAAGTGGATTTTTATTGCTTTTATGGCGACTGTCATGTAATCCTTTTTGATTATTTGTGTGGGTATCAGGCTAGTTAGTTAGTTAACAACAACAGGATGACATACTCCGTCAGCAACAAACAATTATTATTCAATTATTATTTCCCAGTTCGGAGCAGAGTAAGTGCCGAGTGACCGGGGGAGAGACATGCAGTCCTGTGAAAAGTGAAAGTCAAACCCTTGGAAAGAAAGAGAAAGAGAAAATATGCACGGTACAGTCCCTAACTGCTTAGTTGCGTCCGAGGCGCATTGATTCCTTCCCCTCCTTTCCCTCCTTTCCGCTCCCGTAAATACCGTAGATTCGCTGCCAGGGCGAATCACGACCGCCAGAACAGATTAATCCAAGGCGTCATTCATCGCCCAGGTTTTTTATTCTTTTTGTATTAAATATGGCATTCGGTGCCTTGGGTACCCTTCAACCACCCCGGACCCTGTCTGCACCTGCAGACGCAGCATTAGTTGCAGCATTTTAGTCTTGTATGTATGTAGGTACCTCAGCCATGGTCGGTCGGTAGCTACCGCGTATGTATGAGCTCCGTAGTCCGTACTATAGGTAGTAAGAAGGAAATAGATGAGGTTGTACACATCGATTCGGACGACGGCATAGTATTGAGTAAAGAGGCCAATGAACGGGACTAGGGGCCGATAGTGGCCTATAGTCCATGCGAACCCCGGATCTTACCTGTGTTTACTGCGTTCTTTCAGTTCCAACCGTACTAATTTTACTAGTACTTATTACTTTTATAGGTGGGCGAGGTATGGAAATAAATCCAGGTATGTAACGAAGGTACAGAAGTACATACATGCATGCATGCTCCAGACTACACGAGTACCTACACATACACATGGCCAGTTTTGTAAAACTGTATCGTCTGCCGGGTTCTGCATGAATTGAGCCGGATCGTGCCAGACAGAATGCTTATTCATTCGGCTCAATAACTATGGGGAGCATTAGGCCAACAGTCCGTGCAATAATGTTAGTAGATTAAATATTCATACTAAAACCGAGCCGTGGACTGCCCGTGCGCAACGCCTAATTATAGACAGCCTCGACTAGATCCTACCTGGAGTACGAAGTGCATGGTACATACCGAGTATGGACATTATCAATATCAAAGAATAAGTACCCCGTCCGTTCTGTTCTACCGAGCTGGGAGATGCTCCGTGGTAGCTCCTTACCGACTTTGGACAACTCGGGGGAGACGATCATCAGGTGATTTCGTCCTGAACGTGGCTTCAGTCAGCCATGCCATTTTCTCCCTTTTTCTCCTCGCTCTGGAACGGTGCACGTCCTTCTTGTCTCACTTGGTCAGCTCCTTCGCTTCCTCCTGGGCCAAAGTCAAAATCAAAGGATTAGGAGGACAAAACAAAAAGTACTTTTTTTCTAAAATCATCAACTGCAATCCGTGAATAGCAAAATCTAGAACCTCGAGGTCGGAAGTCTCGGAATAGAAAAGCCGATCAAAGCAAATAGTCGCTTCCAAGCAGAAAAGGAAAGAGAGAGAAAAAAAAATTGAACATGAAAATTCGGCAGAACTACTGTAGGTACTGCTGAACCAAGAAAAACCCTATTCCAGATTTTCCGACCTCCAACATGCCGTCGACTAACCTCCTCCTTTCTGGCACCCCCTGTTCTTACTTAAACAAGATAAAAGGGACTGTGCATCGCGGACAGTAGCAGTGCAAAGCAATACTCAGGACACGCTAGGCCCATGATTCAGTCCCATCTCCCTTCGAACGAGCGATCCTGCAAATCCAGGCAGCAGGTGGCATAGTTGCTGCCCGTGCGCGAACCATCTCCACAGCCAATCAAACTCTCCAGGGCAGCTTCGCGGAAAAGAGTTGTCACAAGGGCTGGGCCTTTTGGACATGGATAATTAGCGAGAAAGCACTACCTAACACAAATCATCCTCTTGAACGCGATTCGCCACATTCGTCTCCGCTCTTACGCGGTCATGAGGATCAATATCAATGCACATCGTTTACCGTTTGACAATCGTCACTAGAATCACGCCAAGTTAGCCCCGTTGACCGTCTGGGTTAGTCGGGTATCAGGTGGCGTACCAATATCCTCGTCTGCGAGCTCGTGCGTGAGACCGACACGCTGCGGTTGATGCTTCACGGAGCGTCCATATACCACAGCCTGCTTGAACTGATCCTTGATGGTCCGGTGAATGGCATTACACTGGTTTATGTGTTAGCAAAAGCACTGCCAAATATTGTAGTTGGACGGATGTTCATACGAAATCTTCGATCGTGGATGCGCCGGCCTTGAGCACAACGGGTGCAGTGTAATCGGGGGCCTTGCCCTTGGGTTTGGTGTAAATACGTCGGAGGTTGAGCTTCTCCCACATGAGCTCCAATAATTCGTCGATGTTCCAGCCATGTTCGGAACTGATGGGGCAGGCGTTGGGAATCCGATACAGCAGATCCAATTCTTGAATGGAGATAGAATCGATCTTGTTCAAGGCATAGATAACGGGGATATAGGCTCGGCTCTTGGCTTCGAGAACATCGATGATGTCGTCGACCGTGGCATCGCATCGAATGGAAATATCGGCGGAGGAGATCTTGTATTCGCTCATGACGGCTTTGATTTCCTGTTCGAATGGTAATTAGCCACGGGTGCTCGAAAAGCACGGACATGAAAACACCATACGTCATGATCGATATGCGTCAAGGGGACGGTGCTAGTAATCGCAATACCACCCTTGTCTTTCTTCTTAAAAACGATGTTGGGAGGCTGCTTGTTGATTCGAATACCAAAGCCCTCCAATTCGTTTTCGATAACCTTCTTGTCGACCAGCGGCTTGTTGACATCCAAAACAATGAAAATAAGATGGCAGGTCTTGGCCACAGCAATAACCTGCCGACCACGACCCTTACCATCTTTGGCACCCTGAATGATACCAGGAAGATCGAGAATCTGGATCTTAGCACCGTTGTACATCACCTGTCCAGGTACCGTCGTCAAGGTTGTGAACTCATATGCGGCGGCTATTTAAAACCAAAATCAGTACTGATCGAAGCGTTCGCTCGGTTGATCGAGACAAACCTTCCGAATGCTGGCCTGTTAATTTGCTCATCAGGGTACTCTTTCCGACTGAAGGGAAACCGATGAACCCTCTGTGCAAAGATTAGAATCGCGTTTCAAGCATAAGGTCTCTCGCGAAGCATATAACATACACACTAGCAACACCAGTACGGGCAACATCGAAACCAGCTGAGTTCTCTGCGTTAGCAGGTTCCCATCATTCTTATCGTATGAAATACTTACCACCACCGCCTCCACCACCACCAGACGGGGTCAAGAGCTCTCTCTTTAGCTTCGCGAGCTTAGCCTTCAACTGACCTGCAGCATCATGTCAACCTCCAATCCAAACCAAAGCCATATTGTCGCTGGTCAGCCTACCCAAATGGAAGGATGTGTTTTTGTTTTTTTGAGTCCGAGCCATCTGTTGAAGCGAGTTAATGTCGTGAATCCTCCGGCGTCACGGGTGCAACTATTGCTGCGCGATATTCGAAACGAACCTCGTCCTCGATGATTTTGATCTACATGAGTACAATGCGCGTTAGCAAGATCCGTTTGGTTACTATCATCCAGAGACTATAAGCTTGCGACATGAGCGAACCTACCTTTTCAACTGTGGTCGACATTTTGGCGGGTTATTACGAGTTTTACCCCTCGTACAAGGCACAAATGCTTTAGTCCAAAGAAAGAGAGAAAAATAATGAAAAAGATGAGCAGTCTAGGTATATATGCAATTTCCCCAGGTCCTGTGGGATTGGATTTATGTCACACGTTCTCTCCTGCCGTGGTGGTTAATTAACCAGAGATGCAGACTTGCAGTTTCGCCGACAATCTTTGAAATTGTGGCCGCCACTTTCATTCGCCGCTTAGTCGGGCGGAATGATCACATGGTGGGGCCTTGTCGCCTCAGGCAGCAATAAGGCATCCCCGCTTGTGGCAGGCATTTGGCCGGCCATGCTTTCCCTTCCAATGTGCCCTTTCGAGTATTTACGGACTGGTCCTGAGTCAAGTGCTGATTCGGGTCAATTGATAACATGCATTCGCTTCAACATTATTAGAGTGAAACCCTACCAATTTTTATCCTTTCTCTATCAATTACGTCCACCTATCGACCAATATATTACTATTGCCACAGCCGCCACTCCATCCACAGAGAAGAACATTTATTTTCCTACGCCAATCAATCAAGACTGCAGTCGAATAAAAGGTGGCAGGGACATCGTTGAGAAAATGCCCTTTCTTAAATCCACAGACCCACCGGACAATGCATTCGAGCAATTGGTGCGCGATCTCAGCGAAGCCCTAGGTCCAAGCTCGGGCCTCGACTCTGCTGATATCGACCCTCTGGATATCCAGCATCTCATGGCATGCTATACCTCAAACCCGGAAGAATGGCGGAATTTTGCTCTGGGCGATGCCAGGAGGAATTACACCAGGAATCTCATTGACGAGGGGAATGGGAAAAGCAACCTCGTGAGTACTCTACTTTCATATACATAGTATACTATACATCCAATCAACAGTAGGACATATCACATGCAGGAACAAATGCACATTGAAATAAGAAACAGACCACGTGGATTCTTTGTTGCTAATCTCCTTTCATCGATCTAGTTAATCCTGGTCTGGAGTCCTGGCAAGGGAAGTCTAATTCATGATCACGCCGATGCCCACTGCGTTATGAAGGTATGTACATACATACTACTTACTTATACTAATAAAATCCTCTACCATTACAGCTGACCCCCTAACCTTCTGTGTAAATGGCATAGATACTCCAAGGCTCCGTCCAAGAAACCCTCTACTCGTGGCCTGACCAGAACCGAATCAGACACGAACAGGCCTCGCCTCCCCAGATCAAAAGGGAGACGACCTACAACGAGAACGAGGTGGCCTACATGTCTGATAAGGTTTGCATTTCCTCTCCCATCGATACTCCTTCTTCATTCTAGAAATGGAACAAAAAAGGCCTCAAAATCTAACTATAAACAGCTAGGTCTTCACAAGATATCAAACCCCGATCCGCACAATTTCGCCGTTTCGCTGCATCGTACGTATCTACCACAACCAGGGCTCTTAGATCTACTTTTCCAACTATCCTATTATATCAAGTTGATTAGAAAAAGAAAGAATATCTTACTGATATCTGATATCACCAGTCTACACGCCCCCCAACGCCACAACCCGCGGGTTCTCAATCTTCAACTCCGACACCGGCGAGGCGACACATGTCAAACAGTCGCATTTCTACTCTATTCGCGGCCGACAGTGTTCGAATTCAGCGTCTTGAATTAAAATAACGACTTTTTGTGTGTCTGTTTGATTAGCGTGATAAACGTCGGCGTGGTGCTGAGCATATTGGGTTCTGTTTCCAGGTGCATTGGGATTCTTTTAGGGCTCGAGTGCGGGTTCACTACTTTATTTGACTACGAAGGTCATCCATGATTGATGGGGGAAAAGGCGTATCATTAAATGGATCTTTCTTAAGAATAGACGAAACGAAGAGATAAATAGATCAGCAGAAGACAATAGCACGATGGATCAGGCGTGTTGATTTTCAAATCTATGTCCTATCTGTTCGTGGTCGAGTTATGGAACCTATGCAAAACGGAGATACACATGACGGAGAATAGAAAAACGACTAGCCATTCGCTCCTAATGCATGCATGGACAGCATTTCGATCTATGGAAGAATAACCCATGCCATGCTAGTTTACAAAAAGTGACGATGACGTCAGACGGTGGAGAGAATCAACACATACTAGCGATCAGGTCAGAGAATGCGAAAAGAACAATGGGAAAGGAATGCGAAAGACAAAAAGATGCCAGAGAAAAAAAAGTGATATATGAGGAAAATTAGAAGAAAATGGAAAGAGAGAGAGAGAGAGAGAGAGAGAGGAGGGTAAACTAATCCCTACACTTAACACTCCAATCCGGAAGTAAATCTGCAGCTGCAGCTGCAATCCTTTCAGTGAGTAGATCTGGGTTTTCTAAAACCTCGGATTGACGCCGTTGAAGATCTTCGAGGCGTGTCAACGGATTCTGTCAAAGTCCAGTATAAGTACGCCGCTCGAAGGAGACGCAAAAATACATCGGCCGTGAAACCCACCCATTCCTCCTGGCTTGGTACTCCTTCGGCAAGGGGCAGTTGGCCCGTGGCGTATTCTTCTTCTGAGCTGTAGATATGAGACGACCTTCTGATGGGTGCCGGCGTCACTGGCAGACTGGGACGCTCAATCTCACTGGGGAAATGAGTCAGCCGCGTGTCCGGGGTTGTTTGGCCTTGAAGCCCATAACCAGAACCGGAAGCACCTAGTATCACCTGGATCCTGGCCTTCCGAGCTTGCTGGATCGATTGGATATATCTCTGGATCTCTGGGTCATCGTCCCATGCATTAGACCTGGAATACTCCTCCCAAGACTCCGGAGGCTCGCTGTAGGTCCAAGTGAAAGTTGATTCCAGAGAGCGCGCCGTCGTTGTTGAGTCTTCCTTGGAGGATTCTGCAGATATCTTTGTGCTGGTCTGGCTCTGAAGGGAAAGAGTACTTTGGTCATCATCCACAAACACTCGAGTGGGTTTGGGCATGCGACTCTCCCAGGGAAAGATTTGCGTGAGATTTTCAGGCTCAGGCTTAGTTTCAGGAACATCATAGTACATGTTTTTAGGAGCTTCAGGATAGGAGACAGGTGGTTGGAACAACTGATTATCCTCTGACATGGTATACGTTTTCATTTCCAAAGCAATACCTTCAGGCTTGCTATTTCGAGGTGGGGGCTCACTATATTTTGTAAGTTTGCATTCGAAATCAGTCATTGAGCTTAACAACTTACTAAGGCGCATCCCATTCTGCCTTCGGAGCTTCAAAGGTTGACGTTTCTGGTCTAGGCGTGGATGGTCCTGACCATGGCTCCTCCTCTGGATAAATAACCTCCTCCGGTTGGTCATTGGCTTGGGTCTCAATGATGCCCGAAGAGGGTGGGTATGAGGTAGGTTCGTTCGTGCCTTGTTGGTCCCAGGATCGCTGCTCGAAATACGTGACAGACGGTGCCCCATGAGGCTGTGGCTGTATGTAAGCCGATAGGTGTTCTTCACCACGAACGTATTGCGGAACAGCACTAATGAAGGGTGCTTGCACGTTTCGGTCAACCTTTGGCTGAGGTTCCGGTGTCCGTTGCGGGACGTCAACAGGTGGTACTATAGTTACGGAACCATGATATTCGCCGATATCATGTGGTATAGATTCGTCAGCCCCGGATGAGGGCTGCGGCACGGGCATTGGCGTCCAGGCCAACTCTGAATATGGAGTCTGTGCTTCCATCGGTTCTTGGAAGCTCGAGAAGCTCTGATCTGGTGGGATATACTGAGAGCTTCCCGACGGCGACGCCTCCAAAGGCAGGTCCGGTTGATAGGTCTTAACATCACCTGGTAGAGGAGTAGCTTCGCCCTCTGCTGGAAAACCCCGTTCTTGTACACTTGTACCACTCACGGCGGGGCGATAATGCCGGTCGTAGATTGCCCACCATCTGCCTAACAACTGATTATAGGGTGAATCAGCGGGAGCCACTTGCCTCGACATATTCCATGGTTTCTGGGCCCCAATAAAATGAACCAGGTTAATTGTACTCTCGAAATGCTTGTAGGCCGGTATGTACTGGTAGTTTGCGCTGGGTGTGCAGTTATAAGTAAAACTGAGCCGATGCCAGTCCTTGAAATGCATGTTCAACAGGCCCTGGTCCGCGCCGTCAAAACTTATACCGCGTTCTGCAAGCGCCTGGAGGGCGAAATAATCCTCTAGGTTGGGCCGCAGCACCATGAGGCCGCTGTTGAAGCAATCCGGCCAGCCAACATCCGGGACCGCGGCGAAATCCACATCGAGATCCAGTAGCTCGTCCGGAGCTCGGAGTGCCACAACATCACAATCAATATATACAATGCGACGGAACTGCGTTTGTCTCCAAAGCTCGATTTTGGTGAACGTGGCTATCAGGTCCGGGCGCTCCATCAGCCAGAGGTTCGCCGGGGTACTGTTTGTCATCGGGTGAACGGGGATAAGTTCATCGTATATCGTCTGTAAGAGCACTTATTAGGGAATTGCGCATTCAATTCAGCCTAGAACATCGGAAGATCCTACCCGAAGCTCCTGAATAGTAGCTGGTTCCAAGCTGTCCGGCGTATAGAGGACCACCAGTTTCGCGTTCGTTCCATTGTCGCGTAAGGAGTGAGCTAGGACAACGGCCCCTAGAGAGAACACAAAAGCGCTTTAGAACTCGTTTGGCAATCATATGCAGTTACCGGGGATGTCAATTGTTCACCAGGAAGATAATGGTCGCTCAACAAAAGCTATGGGCGCGGTCAGTACAGCGCTGCGACTCGGAAGACAGAAAACCAACACATACAGTGCAATAGACTACGCTCCCTTCGGAGTTCATGGTGGCGATGTTGAGACCCCACGCAATCACTGCGACGAGAAAAAGGGGGACGCTATAAATAAATACGAAAAAGAAGGGAAAGAAAGAAAAAGGGATTAAAAAAAAGTCGAGAGGGACAAGACAGTCCGGAGAGATTGAAGTCCGGTCGGAGCTTTCTGTTATGATTGCCCCCTCCTCGCGCCGTCTAGAAAGTGACGTTTAGGGCCGACCCCGCATAAGCTCCAGCAGTGGCTGCAGGACTTCGTACAACGGGTTGAAAGGAGGTCTGCCACCGGAGCTGCATTCCGTTGACAGAGCTGCCCGGGGTATTTACGAACGCATTGGTTAAGTCATTGGAAAGTAGAGAGAAAATAATGAAAAATGCAGCCACGGCGGGAGGCAATTCCGGATTGAAAGGGTGGCGCGCGATGCCGTTGGGGAAGAAGGAGAAGAAGGAAAGAAGAGGGGAAGGAAGAAGGAGGCGGAAGACGACAGGACGAGGCCCCGTGCGCGCATCCCGTGAGAGCCACCCCTGGCCTTGTCAAATGCATCAAACATTATTGGCATCGCCCCGTTAGGCAGGATCGATGTATATTGAACGGCCGTGTTCAACTCGGCCAACCTCCTTTTCACCCGCAAGGGAGCTGACACCAGGCTTAAATTTAGCATCAGAGCCTGGTCCAGGATTTAATATTACACAAGAACGCGCAAGACGGTCTATGCAATCCTTTGCACAACATCTGGTGGACAGAATCGTGACACACAAAACTCTTCTCCGACCCTCAAACTCATGATGACAACACACGCAATTACTTTCGAACGGTCACGGCCGCTCCCGGATAGCATCCCTGGATGACCGCGCCGAGGTCCTCCTTCTCGCCCTGAACAGCCCATTCGACCGTCTTCTCCAGGGCAGCGAGGCTCTCCTTCTCCAACGGAGTAAAGTGGCCGGACCGAGGAAGCTCGACAACCTGGCTATTCTGGACAAGATAATCCGAGATGCCGACCAGGCACAATCGCGGATCAAGGGCGTGGTCGGCCTTACCCCACACAAAGGTCGAGCTAGCTTTCAGAGCTCCCTTGGGACCTTCGTCGAACAATCCCGCGCCGGAACTGGCCCGTCGCGGATGATTGCCATGCTGGATGTTGTGCAGTTCGGCGATGGTCTCAACGGACTTCTCCCAGCGCGCGAAGGCCGTATCGTCCCGGTAGTAAGAAGCCATGTGCAGGAAATTCGAATGGGTGCGTTCCTTGGAAATCGACGATCCATAACCTTGACCGTCGGCGGTCTGGGTCTTGAGTTCCGCGGTAGACGGGCCCATAGTACTTGCCATACATTCTGCAGCATCGAGAGGAGTATACTCATCGGTTCCGTACGAGGTCTTATGAACTACTTTGAGAAATGAGTAGTTGCCGCCCGTACCAAGATACTGAACGAAAGAGGCAGGCATCTTCACGGCGAAGATGTACCCGGAAAGACCCAGCTGTCGAGCCACTGGTTTCAAGGACTTCAACGCCTTGAGAATAGTTGCGCTAGACTGGATGGGAGAGCGCAGAGAAGTCTTGAGCATCATGAAGGATGAAGATACTAGTCGGCGGATGTTGGACACAACGAGGCCAGTCTGGTGATCAGGTCAGTCTTAATGTATCTGTCTTTGTGCAGGTAGGTCTTACCAGTGGGCCATTGCTGAGAATGAATCTGTCGGCCAACTCAGGAGCCTCAGAGGCCAGTCGCATGGAAAGAACACAGCCCCAATCATGACCAACGATGATTGTTCGTTTCTGGTTGGCCTCCGTCTCGCTGTCGACGCCATACTTTGACCTCACAGCCAAAACAAACCCGGTCAGGTTCTCGAGCACGTTGGTAGACGTGTACTTGTCAAGGCCATCACTGCCGCCATAGCCAGGTAGATCAACCGCAACGACCGTGGCGGCCTGTTGAAGGGAAGAGGAACTGAGGATGTTGCGCCATACCGCCCAGCTATCAGGGAAACCATGGATGAAGATCACCAACGGCTTGCTGGTTGCGGCAGTCTCTGGCAGGTCGTTGCAAACGTAGTGGAATTTGAACCCGTTGCGCAAGGTGAGTACCTGATGGTGCAGACCGGAGTAGGTCTTCGAGAGATTCCAGAGACGATCGCGAGCTGCAGTTATGAAAAGGAGGTTAGTTTGACAATGCTCCTACGACAGCATTCTATATGCATAGGAGGCGACGGGAGAGAGTTGAAACTTGAGATGTATGTGTATGTACCTAGCTTCAACTCCAAATCCTCCTTTTCGTCTGGTCGTTTGAAGTAGTAGCCCAGTGCCACCGCACTGCACCAGTAGTAAAACAAAGTAAACAGTCCATAGGAAAAGAAAAAGGCCTGCTTAAGACCGCTCAGGAGTAAGTTAGCCATGGTGGCAAGAGTGAAGAAAGACCGTACTTCTCAGCAAGGGGAATTGAGTGGGAGTTCTAAGCTGAAACCGAGACACAATTCGGAGGAGAGAGAAAGAGCGAGAGGGAGAAAGGGAAGCAGCATATAAATACTAGTTGCTCTCGGGCCATGTTGTAAGACAGAGAGATCCGCCACTTCGTACCTTCGGCTAGCTAGCTTAGGTCGTCTTGGGTCTTGATGGGGATCCTTAATCCTAAGGCAAAGCCTGAGAGCGGCAGCCGTTTGGCTGCCCTCCCGCCGCGGGCTGATTGGTCCGTGGGCCGCCGGGTGGAGCTCGCCATGTGATGACTGAGTGCCTTGTTCCTCAGGCAGCTCAGGCAGCACTTGCCCTGCCAACGCACGGCGGACTTCTTAAGCGCCCAGTGTCATCGTCATCTTCTTGTCTGTACTTCCGCAGTTGCAATATAGGTAATCCACTGCATGGCACAGTACGGTTTTCACTGTATTCTCAAAATAATGTACGCTCTTATTGTCATGACAACAACAATATCTATACGTTGCACAAGATCCTGCTAGGCTGCTGCCCCGATAATCCGAACTGTATTTGTAATATATGGCTACCAGAGCCCAGTAAAAGCCGACACAGAATAAGCCTAACTCCGTTCGCCCCTAAAATGCACCCAGACAATGCAAAGCCAACTCAATTGGCAATAATGCTTGCAGGAATCGACTTGGAGCGCAAAAAATGCAGAGATTGAAACACAATCATACCTTCATGAAACAGTCACACATAAGTTCGTGTCGCATTTACATTTCAGAAAGAACACAGTGGGAATTCGCTCCCCAAAATCAAAGAAGACCTATAGAGTGAATCCCAGGTTTTCTCGATTATCGTCAACAAGACGTCCGTACCTGTCCAGCCAGATTAGCAAGTGTCTCAAAAGTTCCCCAACAAATATACACTCACTCGAGTAATAACCTGAAGAGCCAGACCTCCATATCCTCGTTGCGCAGAGCACTTCGGGCCCAGTCGCGACTCTGCTGAGCAATCCGTGGAGCTACAGTCTTGCCTTCATCTTCGGCAGTAAAATACCGCATAGTCTCCAGGTATTCTTCGCCTGACAGCCCCAAAGGAACGTAGTGTACCCACGGTTTGAGCCATTCATCATGCCATTCACGAAAGACCGAAATCTTGCAGACCAAGCTCTTGCTCTGCAGGAACGCATAATACCGACCGCTAAAGGCGTTGCCGTCAATGTCCACCAGATACTTGTACGCCCAAGCCTCTTGTTGCTCGGCTGGTTCGGCGAGTCGGAAATATTCTCTTTGGGCGGCACAATCATCCGCATCACACTGGCCAATAGAGGTAAATTTAACGTCGAACAGATCACGATAAGCATTGCGATCCACTTCATTTGACACCCAGTGGCCAGCCTCGTTTTTTCTGAGTATCTTTGCTTTGTTCAAGGCGTTGATCTGACCGACAAATAATTGCCGATGGTGTCGCCGCCATCCACCACCCCGAGAATACCCGCCTGTCGTGGATCCTCTCCAGTACATCTGGTCATGTTTCTCTTCCCAGTTTAAGTCGCGCGCTTCGACGTAAGGCACGTTGTTTGCCCAGTACCAAGGGCTAGGATAGAGGATGTCTTGGAAACTCGAGATCTTGCTTTGCGAGAACACCGGGAAGAGATCCCGGACAACGTCAAAAGCATTTGCACGCTCTAAGAATCCGAATTTGTTTCGGAGAGACGGCGAGGTGCATATGTCGGAGAAAGCGGTGGTATTGTAGACATAACCAAGCTCGCCGAGAGCATATGCATCAACGATATCAGGTACATTTTCATCCAGAGAGCGAGCAGGGCTATCCAGAGGACAGGAAGCTCGGGAGCTAGTCCAGGTAGGTTGGTGAGCAAAGCGATTAAACCGAGTCGTACGCACTTCATCAATACGATCGCCCTTGTTCAGCTCAGCCGGCTTGGCTGACCACGCATTAACGGGGTTTTGGTTCTGAAAGGCGCTCGGGATGGCATGGTCTTTAGCGATACTGACTAGCCTTTGCAAATCTTCGCTTGGAAGGATGACTCGCGGCTCATCGTGTGCGTTGAAAACCAAGTCCATATCGGGTAGATGCTTGACAAAATTCTTCATCATGCTGGCAGTGGCATCTCTCTGCCATTTTTGCTCTTCGGTGCCGCCTTCGACCAGAGTGACTTTTCCATCCCGGATCAGGACTCCCATCATGGAGTTTTCGTATCCAAGAGCCTCGTGGGCGCGTTCCCGAATCTTCTTGGGTTCTAAAGCCCAGAATGGCAAGAGGGAGTGGTAGATCGTGTCATACTCGTCAATAAGTTGGGCCCCCCTTGCTTTAGCAAATTGGAACCACTTGTCAAAATGCGGCGGAGGGTTCATGCCGTAGCGTCGACGATACTCATTTACCGCATCCTTCAGTGTTCTAGACTGACGGGACCGAAGCTGGTCGAATTCCTGATCGGCATTCGAAATCAGGCCGGATATCGGGTGTTCAGTTTCAGGAATGCCTGGGCTATGGTTCTCGGAATGTCCGATGGGCCGCTGAGGAGAGACGTCAGGGAAATCCAAATGGGGCGGAGAAGGAGGGGGAGGAGGCGAAGGAAAGGCGTTCAATGAGGAATATGACGGTCTATGCCCTCGAAGTAGAACCACCGAAAGGCATGCCAGAATGGCAATCACCAGCAAGGCCACCAGACGTTGAAGCCGCATCCTGCCATCGACGAGCATCTGGTTATTATTTCATGCATGAAGGATGAATAATCAATCCGGTGGGGGGAGGAATGAGGCCGGAAGGGAGAGAAGGAAGTGAGAAAGAAAGACACCGGACAGATACCTGAGGAGTCAACAAACAGACGCCAAGACCGGCGCCCTAACAACCGGCAATCTCTTCTCCACTCTCGAGCTAATCTCTACTGCGTACATCTGATTGTGATGGTTTTTCAATGACATCAATTGCATCCCTGTATTTCTGTTAAACGTTTTGCTGTTCCCCCACGTGCCACCGCTGTCCAGCCACCTGCCCTCCATCCACCGATATATCCGTCCCCGTAATAAACGAAGCGTCCTGGCTTGCCACAAAGCCGACCACCGCCGCGACGTCATTCACGGTGCCAACGCGACGAGCTCCCGATGCTTCGAGCTGCGCTAAAAGATTCTCTCGCATATAGCCCTGCATTTCTCGCTCCGTCATCGCGGTGGAGATCACGCCCGGACTAACCGAGTTGATCCGGGCCCCTTTCAAGCCCCATTCGTAGCACGCAGCCTGTACGCGTAGGACGTTGCCCCGTTTCGATACCCCGTATGTATACATCCGGTCACTCAGATCCAGATCGAGCTCTGCATGCTGAAGAAGTTGGATACTCGGTGCTTGGGCAAAGTGTTGCTCCAAAGAGGAGGATAGCGTGACGTATTGGGCCGCAATGCTGGCGATGCAGATCATACTCGTGCCCGGAGAAGCTGTCGGAAGAAATGCATCGATGACATTGGCGGTCCCGACCAGGTTGATTTGGTATATCTGGTGAGAGCTGTGGTTCAGAGAGACTCCAGCCGCGTGGGCGATGGCCTCAATTCTCCCACGGCTCGAGGCGTGTTGCGCGAACCTCTGGACGGCGTCGGCGTCGCTAACGTCCAGAATATGTCCTTCTGGCGAGAAGCCATCCTTTTGCAGGATTTCTATGGCTGAATCCAACTGTCTCTTTGAGGCGTCTGCAAGAAGCACTTGTCGGCTTCCTCCGAGGCGACGCGCAATGGCGACGCCAATGTCGCCGGACCCAATTATGACCAGTACGGAGCGGCCTGTGGCCAAAGTTGGGAATGGATTTGAGTATGAAATCATTTTTATGAGAGGATTTTGAGCACCAAGATACTCGGCAATGGTTCTTATCGCCAAATTACAAATAGGTCGAAAGTCGGGCCCGAAAGTCCGAATAGTAGGAATTCTCGGGCACTCCTACATGCAGGAAACCATGCCTAGAGGAGACAAGTATTTATAAATTCGAATCCACGGCTAAATGGCTTGTGACCATCACCAAACAGTAAGAAACTGGGGGACCGAGCGCGAAACGCCGGCGGCTTTTTTCCTGTTGAGAAAAGTAGCCGCTGTCCTCCTGCGGCCCCCCAAGTCTTTCTAAATATACCATTCGCAACCAAACCAATGCCAAACCAAATTCTTAGCGTTTCACCGTCCAACCACATGCCAAATTGACTCCGAACCCCAGCAAGGCCTCTAGAACAAACAGCTGGGCCTGAGGAACATGGAAGTAAGCGGCAACGCACAAGGCCCCGACTAAGGAAACATGCGTGATGTAGAATGTCTGGCGTTTAGTTTTGATCGGAGCGGTAGTCCAGGACCACATCCCACGAGATGCACTCAAAGGCCGTGCGAACACCATCAGAATAATGACCATGGTAATCGCCGTGAATCCCAATTGAACATCGGAGTCCTGAAGTCGTTTCTCAAGTAGCGAGCCAAAGTCGGGGTGAGTGGACTGTATGAAGAAAGATAGATACAAGAGGGCATGTCCGGCAATAAGAGGCGACAGGACCACCCGACCCAGGAGCCGATGATATGGCGTAAGGAATGGCTGGGGGATAGCTGTCAAGACCGATAGAACTGACGGCGCTCCCGGCTTTGAAGGGGCTATGTATAAAGCCGGAGACATGAGCACCTGGAAAGGGAGCTGTGAGAGGCCAACATGGCCTAAAGCCTTGGTGAGATGCAAGTAATCTGTCCCGGAATTAGCTGGGTTTGTTAAAGAAAATCGACAACGAGAGGACAAGATACTCACCATCCCCTGTGTTCCATGCCGAAAGGCTCACCAGCCATACCAGCCAGAGGAGAGAGATGATATATTGCTTCCGTGTTTCGGTCCACCCTGCAAAGGGCGGAGAATCCAACCATGACTTCGGCTTACGAGAGCGCCTATTGTTGGGCTTATCCGCACTCTTTGTTCTCTCAGAGTATATGTGATACAATCGCACAATGGCAATGACCAGTAACACAGAGCCTTGAGCATAATATCCGCGGAGGTTCAGAAGCTCCCGGCGATGTTCCTTCTCCTCGGGCGAGACCGTCACGAAATGCCAAGGCCACGCGAGCGACATAGCAGCAGGATCCAAAGTGGTTGCTCAGGGTTGTGCGCAAACGGAGCCTGAATAGTAGGCTATTGATAAAGAAACAGATATCTTGAGATGTCCTCCGTATCTGAAATGAGAGAGGGACATGAACCAAGAAGGCCTGAGCTGGAATAATCACGGCAGATCTACAAGCGGCTGACTAACTCTCGGCCAGCGACTGGGCGGCCTGCAAGAATAGAATAACATGTGAACGTTGCTCTAACATAACAACACCACTATTGGATTTTCATGGAATTATTGGATAGTGGACCAAAAAGACTCTACATTGCATGCGCCATGAAGCATTTCATCCCAGTCAGGTGGCCTGACCATTTCTAAAGCCGACAAGTCGTCACCCCCCCCCCCCCCCCCCAAAAGCAAGTGAGAGTATACCATTTTCGTTTCCTACTCGTAATAAGAGATGATCACAACAGGTATAGGTAGGTGTTCATAACCTACGTCTAGTCGGGGCATTTGTTTACGGTGAAGTCTGCATCACCTCTTCGTGGCCGCCCGCGGCAGTCGTTGCGAAGTACCGGACATCAACATCCTCGTCCTGTTGCAGTTTCTCTAAGCTTGGGAGCACCCGCTGCTGAATGAGGTCCTGACTCCGTGGCGATTGAGTGGCGGTTTTACCGGCCTTCTCCAGGTCCGTCAGAGTGCCCTCTGCCGGAAGGCGGCGCATTGTGTCGATCAATACTGCATATGACTTGGCAACGTTGAAGCGGATGTTCGGGATTTCATCGGCCACAAGTCTGTCCATGATGGGAAGAATTGAGTTCTCAATGATGTCCAGGGAGACAACGGGCGCGAGGGTCTAGACAATTACGTTAGCACGAAGATTTTCCCGGAAGGCGGAAGGCGAACATACAGAGATAGCGAAGCACGTCGTCATTCTGTACAAGTAGTTGGGGTGCTGGCCCATGGCCATGACCTTGGGAATGATAGATCCCTTGGCCCAGTCGACGCCGAATACTTCTGTGAGCTTCCTCAGGTTTTGTGTAGCGGCCTCTCGGATGGAGAAAACGGTGTCACCAAGCCACCCCATGCACAGGTCACTGAGCTGTTCGTCGAAGAATTTGACGCCCAGCTGGCTGGCAAGAAGAGGAATATACTCAATAATGGCCAGGCGAACTCGCCATTGCTTATCCTCGGCCAGCTGGACAATGGCTGGGAGAAGGGACTGGGAAAGGAGCTCAATTCCGATAACTGTAGAAGGTCAGATTAAGTGCATTTTAAGACGCGCAGATCGGATTCTAGTTCGTACCCTTGTTGACTAGCTCCAATTTAGAAATGATGTGCAGGCGGACGTCCGGGAACTCATCCTTGAGCATCTGGAGGAACATAGGAAGAAGATGGGCAATCGTCCTGTGTACGAATAGTTAGCGGCATGACTTGATCGATGGTAGGAGTTTGATGCGCTTACTCGTCCTTGCCGAGGAGTGGCGCAAGACCACTGATTTGAGTACCCAAAGCCGCACGCACGTGTTGGGAGGGGTCCGAAACGAGATCCTCCACACTGGTCATGATTTCGTTGAGTAGCGTTTCCCGGTCAATTAGACTACAGAATCCTATTGCAAGATCAGCAACGTTCATGTTTGGTAAAGACGATAGGAAGGCACACCTGGGATTTGGCCCGCAATTGCCGTGCGGACCTCAGCTTCAGTGTCCTTCAGAAGCTTAACGAACGAAGGCACCATATCCCGGGTCACAACCTCCTCGTGCACAGCTTTAGCGATCTGGTAATAGATAGCGTTAGAGTCATGTTCATCTTAGGTGCATCATTGAAAATCCGGCAAACCAACCTTCTCGTATCTATCCGCAACCATGTATCTAACTCTCCAGCTCTTGTCCTCGAAAAGGCTCCGCAAAGAAGTCAACAAGATACCGTGACTGGGCTGCTGCTCCTTGGGGATCTCCTCGGCGATCGCAATAAGAATATCGACGGTGAGCAGGCGCACGCTATCTTGGTCGTCGTTGGCCAGATATTGGAACAGGGGTATCATCTCCTCAATAACGACTTGGGTGTTCAATTCCTTAACAAACTTTGCAAGGTTGTTTGCTGCCTGCCTTCTCACCATAGGCGTCTCATCGTGTACGAGGCCTCCGAAATATTGGCGGAGGTTTTGCTGCAGCGGCTGGGGGGCCTTGCTGTACGGAGCGCAGTAGAGACCAGTAGCGGAGACCTTCGAGGTAAACCAATCGGCCTTTGAAAGTCGTAGCACCATGGGAACGAAATAGTCTTCGATTTGCTTTTGGGACAGTTGCTCGCCGATCTTGTTGAGGGATTCCACGGCCTGGGTAATGGTCATTAGGTTTGATCAAGCAGCGTCCATATGGGGCACCCACCTTTTCTCTAACCAATGGTTCCTCAATAGCGGCCAAGTTCTCTAGAGGAGAGAGAAGAACGTGTCCGTATTCCGAACCACCGACATATTCTGTAAAGTTACCCAGCTCTTCACTCAGTGCAGTCAAAACTTCGTCCTCATCCTCGACGGAATCTAGCAACGCAAATGTTAGGCGGGTGATGTCACGGGAGAGGCGACCACAACTAACCGTCCAGGAATGGGATGAGTTCCTCGCGAGTCCGCTCGGGTCCTAAGGCCAGAGCGATCGTGGACAGACGGTGGATAGCATTGAGGCGGAGGAGGACGTCATCATGCTATGGAAGCCAGTCATCAGCTATTATTACCTCGACGTGGACCGAGGTCACGAGGGACACCGCACCTTCAACTCATCAATAAGAACGGCGATAGGGTAGAGCTCGTCGTTTTCACCCTGACCCTCCATGGCGAATATGATGGATTATATGCTGAATGTGCGGTCGGAAGAAGGCAAAGGCGAGGAGCGAGGATATGACCGGTCCCAGTCCTCACTCAGGCAACTAATTAATATCGCTTGGACTAGGTCTCACGCGGAACACGGAGAGAAGACTCGGGAGGGATTCTAGAAACGAGGGGCAAGGGCCAAAGAGTAAAGTTGAGACCGAGTCTAGCACCTGCTAGGATCCGGATTAGCCAGAGTTGTCGAGGGCGGGCGTGGTGGTATAGGAGGGAGGGATCAATAGTGGGTGCTGCGAGAGGTCCCCGGAGCGAGGGTTCGTGGGGTTTGGGCCGCCGCAGGACGACGAGTGAGGAACAGAGTAGCAGTAACAGCAGCAGCATACCTCGACAATGGGATTGGGGACAAACTAGCGACAGTCCGACGTGTTTGGGAGAATAAACAAGGGGGAGGGGAAATTAAGAAAGGGATCGGAAGCGATAAAGGTAGGAACGGAGGGGAGGAAGCAATCGGATAGAGGAGAACTGACTAACAAGGAGCGATGAATCTTGCGAAGGAGACGGAGACGAGCGAGACGAGCGAGACGAGACGAGACAAGATGACGGTCGGTGTGGCTGGTGCTGCTTTCCCAAGTCACAGGTTTTTTTGGCCTGATTTTGGAGGGGTCACTGTGGCGGTGCGGCCTTGTGGCTGCCATCGGAGGGTCAAGCCCCAAGCAGCAAAAGTGCGACTTGGGATGACTCCGACTCTTGCCAGCGCAACGCCGCAGTTTCCCACCCCCCACTTCGTTCTGCTTGGATTCCTGCCTGTGATCGGCTGAATCGTGCAGCGCCGGCTTCCTGGTGTGAGGGTACTTCCTGTCGACTTTTCTGATCTTGTCATCTTCCTATCTGCGTTGCGCTTCGAAGACCCCTCATCATGCCTACCATCTCGGTCGACAAGGCCGCGCTCTTCAAGGAGCTCGGACGGGAGTGCGCAATTCGATTGAATTATTCTTGTGAAGCCTCTTGCTGATCAGTCGGCCTACAGGTACACTACCGAGGAGTTCGATGAGTTGTGTTTCGAGTTCGGTATGTTGAATTCGCCGTCGCCGCGGGGTTGATGCTAACGTTCCTCGATAGGTATCGAACTCGACGAAGACGTAATTGATCCCTCCTTCCCGTCGCTATAGGCTTTGTCCTAACCCTTGAAAATATATAGACCACGGACCAGGACCGACCGATCGTCGACGGAAAGCAGGCCCCGCCTGAATTGAAGATCGAGATCCCCGCCAACCGGTACGCACCCTCCGATGCCCCCGTGGACTGATAATACAAGGCGCATGGGACTGAGTGGTTCGCAGATATGACATGCTGTGCTTCGAGGGCATTGCCCTCATGCTCAACATCTTCTTGGGCAGACAGCCTCTCCCTAACTATAAGCTCGTGCAGCCCGCCAGCGGAGAGCTTGAGAAGATCATCGTGAAGGAGGACGTAAGTGGCACACTGAAGTACTCTGCGGATGAGTCTAGGCTAAACATCTGCAAATAGACCATGAAAGTTCGACCCTTGGTTTCCGGCGCTATTCTTCGCAACATCAAGTTCGACAAGGCCCGCTATGACTCTTTCATTGCCTTGCAGGACAAGCTGCATCAGAACCTTGCTAGACAGAGAACGCTTGTGTCCATTGGTACTCACGACCTGGACACGATAAAGGGCCCTTTCACCTACGAAGCCCTGCCGCCGAAAGATATCAAGTTCACCCCTCTGAACCAGACCAAGGAGTTGGATGGAGAGGAACTGATGGCTTTCTACGAGGTATGACTCAGACATGCGGTAATCGACAACTGTCGATGCTTACGTTCATTATAGAAAGACAGACACCTGGGTAAATACCTTCACATCATCCGGGACTCGCCTGTCTACCCGGTGATCTTTGATTCCAACCGCACTGTCTGCTCATTGCCGCCCATTATCAACGGTGACCACTCGAAGATTTCCTTGGACACCAAGAATGTTTTCATTGAGATCACGGCCCTTGATAAGACGAAGGTTGAGATCGTCAACAGAATTCTGGTTGCGATGTTCTCCCAGTATACAACAGAACCCTTCACGTATGAACTTTCCATGGTTAGCAGGTCGGAAACCGAGGCATGCTAATACGTTAATTGACAGCATTGAACCTGTCCAAATTGTGTCTGAACACAACAACGAGACTAGAATCACCCCGGACATGGCACCCCGCACGACTCAGGCAGAGGTATCCTATCTCAACCAGTGCTGCGGCTTAGAGCTTTCTCCCGAAGAGATCTGCAATCTGCTTAAGAAGATGGCTTATGACGCCAGGCCGTCCAAGGCCTCTCCCAACCTTGTAGATGTGGACATCCCCCCAACTCGAGCTGATGTACTCCACCAGGCAGACATCATGGAGGATGTTGCCATTGCCTACGGATTCAACAAGCTTCCTCGCTCTTTCCCCAGCAAGTCCGGCACTATTGCCCAACCTCTACCGATCAACAAGCTCTCCGATATCCTCCGAATGGAAGCGGCCATGGCAGGCTGGACTGAAGTTCTGCCTCTGATCCTCTGCTCCCACGACGAGAATTTCGCCTGGCTCAACCGCAAGGATGACGGCAACACTGCCGTGAAGCTAGCCAACCCTAAGACCTTGGAGTTCCAGGTTGTCCGCACCAGCCTTCTACCTGGTCTGTTGAAGACGATTCGTGAGAACAAGCACCACAGCGTGCCCATGAAGATCTTCGAAGTCAGCGATGTAGCCTTCAAAGACCTGTCTCTCGAGCGTAAGAGCCGCAACGAGCGACATTTCGCTGCGGCCTGGTATGGCAAGACCAGTGGCTTCGAGATCGTCCATGGTCTACTGGACCGCATCATGGCCATGATGAAGAGTGCCTTCATTACTGGCGAGGAGGGTCTTGAGAACCAGGCCATCACCGACTCCCAGTACTGGATCGAAGAACTTGACGGTAAGTCACCCAAATGACAAAATCAAGTCCATTGCATGTCCTGCCTAGTACCATTTACTAACGCTTTTTGAATTCTCTAGAACCCACTTACTTCCCCGGCCACTCCGCCTCCGTGCACGTGCGCTTCGGCGGCAAGGACCACGTCATCGGTGCCTTTGGCATCCTGCACCCTACGGTGTTGGAGAAGTACGAGCTCAAATACCCCGTCAGCACGCTGGAGATCAACATTGAAGCTTTCCTATGAGTGAGAATTGAGCGGAGAGCGCATTAGAGTTTGGGGTGTAGCGAGCATAGATGTGCTTGATCACTTGATGTTATACGCTTAGAACGCCGGTGTTATGACCAAAAGAAAACAAGCCTATTTTAGTTTGAAAGAATAAAAAGAATTCAATTGATGACCATAAAATGTACTACCTGTTAGATGACCTGGTTACTTAAATAGACAATGTGGTGACCGAAATGGGATCGAAGGCATTTGCGTACGAGGCAAAAGAGTATGGAGGGAATACGAAACAAGTTCATAGGGATACGATAAAAAGTATAGGAATGTTTTTTTCTTGTGATATTTTGCTTTTATGTTGATTCCAGGTACCTGGAGTGCATCATACGCCAATGGAGAAATATGGAAGAAAAAATAATGAAACCGTAAAATTCTTTTTTGTTTTGTTCTTTGGAGCCCCGTAAATTTTCATTTCGGACATCAATCTTTTCTCCAGCCTAGTTCTTCCCACTAAGATATTCTTTTCTCTTTTTTCAGGAACAGAGTCGTAGTATGGAGGACGCCTTCCGCAATGGTTGGAGATGCGGCGAGAGGGAAAACATTGGAAGATCATGTAGTTGTTTATTTGCGTCAGGTAAAGAAACAAGGTAGGACGACAGGAACGAAGAAAAAAGAGCAGGGCCTAAGAAATGAAACCAGATTACTCCTGCGCAAAAGCCTCCGCGCCGGCACCTTCCTGTCCCTCCGTAGCCTGCTGCTCGGCAAGACGCTGCTGCTCGGCGAGCTGCTGGGCAGCCACGGCCTTGGCGCCGTAGTCCTGGCTCATGGGCTGGAGGATGGGCTGCTCCTCCTTGGGCTCGATGATGGTGACGGAGTCGGGAAGGGTCTTCTGGGGGCCGGCCTTGCCCTCGGGGTCGGAACCACGCATGATCTTGACCTTGATACCGAGGACACCCTGGCGGAGGAGAACGTGACGGGTGGCGGAGTCGATGAACTCCTTAGCGGGCTGACCGGAGTGGATCATGAAGCCGTCCTATAAAAATAAAAGCCAAGGGTTAGTGGTACCGTTCGATGCGGTTCGTGAAGACCCTTTCTCGATTTTCGTTTATCCCCCAAACCCCAACTCGAAATCTCGAAAACCACCCAATCCTTCCAACAACTTCACAACTGGGTTGTTTTCGGGGTTCAAACATACAGTGAACTTCATGGACTTGGCACGGGCAGCACGGAGCTTTCCGGAAACGACAACCTCGCAACCCTTGGCACCGCTCTCCATGATGAAACGGAGAACACCGTAGCAAGCACGACGGACGGCCAGACCGTTCAGGAGCTTGTAGCGGAGGGATTCGCACTGAGCGACGGCGGAGAGACCGCGGTTCTGGACCTTGGCGGCATAGAGGGAGACGGAGTTCTCGGGGAACTTGAAGCGCTTCTGGATGAGGGAGGTCAACTCGCGGATGCGGCGGCCCTGCTCTCCCAGAACCTCCTGGGTGTGGGTGGCACGGATGACTGTAAAGAGAAAGATCTCCCGTTAGCATTTCCATTCCATACGGAGCCTTTCCTCATCCATTTGTGTGCGTTTGTGCCCATGTCCGATCGATTTTCTTGCGCTTCAACAACATCTTTAAATGTTTTCATCTTGAATTCTTCCCGCCGTTCTTCCTTCCCCAAACGCCTTCTTCCCCAATCCTATCCAAATCACACTGGGCACGAAACAAGGAAAAAGGGTGTGGATTCGAGCGACGTACTGATGTCGGTGACGGTGGGAGTGACACGGACTTCGACACCCGAGTAGCCCTCCTCAGCCAGCTCGCGCTGGAAGAACTCGTTCAACTCGGCATAGAAGACACCGTCGGCGACGAACTTGCGGCGCTTCGAAATAGCTCCCTGGACAGCAGCCATGATTTCGTTTCTGCGGATTAAATTGGGTTGTCGAAGAAACGGCCGAGGACGCGGTGATGGCGGAGCTCCAAAGTTGGGAAGTCGTTCGAGGGCGAAATGGTCGGCAAACGTCGAGAAGTTTTGAGATTCCGCGTTAGTGGGGGATTTTGCGGCCGGTAGGGCTTAGGGTTTAGGGCTGCCCACCGCCTGCTGCTTCGGGACGGCTGGGCGGTCGCCGCATCATGCCTGGCCCGTCAGGCATCAGTTCTGTCATGCGATACGCCCGGACCACCTCTTCTTTTTAACGGTATCTACATCGCACTCACAAAATCAAATTGCTATAATCATGAAACCATGCAATTAATCACAGCTCTAGATCGTTCTAGGCTAACCCAGCGGCAGCCGATCGTTACCATAGATACATTGAATCGTTAAAGTCTCTTCCAAACATTTGAAACCGAACAGTTGGGATTCTTCATTGCATCTCAACTTCCATCTGACTGATGGTTCTGGGATCTTGACCATTTTCTTTGGTCTTCGAGAATGACAAGTCAGACACCCCAGAGGTCACGGCATTCAACTCCGTTGCAACAGTTTTCGGAGACACTCGGTCCTGTGCTGCGTTTCCCACGGAATTATGGGATGTTTCAACGCCAGTCAAGACTGGCGTCCTGCCGCGAGAGACATCGCGGCTGATTGGCGCAGTAGCACTGGCTGAACGGACGCCGTTCATTTCCGCGTCTGTTCGGCCAAACGCCTCGCTCCACCATTTGACTTCGTTCAGCTGAGGGAATATCAGGCGCTCTTTCCCGCGTTTGTGGTCGTCGATGACGGGATCATATTGCGGGTTGAGAAACTGGTCTCTACGCGCCAGGAAATAATCCCAGACGCTCCGAGTGCGCTCTTTTGCTTTCCAATCCACACGCTCCTTCTCGCTGTTAAAGAGGAATGTACCGAATTGGCAGGAATAGAGGTGATAGAGTAGCCGCCGCAGAAACCGTTCGTTGAATTCGAACCGTGTAGGGTATTGATGTAGGAGCTGATAAGTTGCATCCAAGAATTGATGGAAAACGGGGCTGGTCTCTTTCACCTTCGTCACTTCTTTCTCGGGCCCCGACGATCTGGGTGCCGGGCCCGTTTTCTTAACGCCGGGGTTATCAGAGTCATAGCTTTGCATCTCCCCCTCCGAATCTGGAAGCGAATCACGACTCGTGTTATCCCGGTTGAAGAAGCCTTTGGCGCTAAGAAAGGCGTTCTCGATTGCCTTGCCAGCCCCTCCGGAATCACCGAAGCCGCGGTTGGAGTCACCTCCAATTCTTTCATTCTCGACCTGAAACCATTTGTCGCTATTCAGGTGACCAGATCGATGGCGGAACATGTGCCCAAAGGAGAGCCAGTCTTTTTCCACCAACACCATAAATCCTTCCATAGTGCGATAGTAAGGATCAAGACACACTTGACTTAAGGCACTTAGTTGGCTGGTTCGGTCCCATCCATCGGAACAATGAATCAAAACGTGTGAATGTTGAAGTCCAACTTGACGAGCAATCAATCCCGCGCCGTCTAGAATGCCGGAGATATGTTTCAGCCACCCGCTGCGTGCAAGGAGGTCTTTATTAGGACCTAAAGATGTAACGTCGGACTCCTTCAGCGCATCGACTACTTTATTCAAAGAGTCTCTCATGACGTGAATATTGTCGATCCCGAGATATGCTTTCGTAGCGAACTTGTAGTTATCCATGTTTTCTGAGCCAAGGCCCACGGCTTGCATGGCAAACGCGTTGACAGTGGGTCGAGCGTCGACAATCAGATTATGCTGCTGAGCTCCATAGACATGAGGTTTTACCTCGGTGTCACCTTGGAACGATGTCAACATCTCGTCTTCCAGCTCCTCTGCGTTGGTCAAATTGATACCCGGCGGGGTGTTTGACATATCACCCTGGGTAGAACTCGACGATTCGCTTCCCAGTTGCGGGGGAGTAATGCTTGCCAGCGGCCGTTCCGTGCGAGAAGTTGAGAAAATCGCGGCTAGCAACTTCTCATCTTGGATGCTACGGTTCTGACGCACACCGACAAGGGGTTGCGAGCTTCGGGTGATCGAGCAGTTGTTGATAGGATGAAGGTACGTCAAGACGGGGACTCTCGCCCTTGAACGATACCGCCCCGCATAATTGAGCGTGTTGTCAGAAATGGCCGAAGGGATCGGGAAAATGGCAGGATATGTCGGAGAGAACTGGGAATTTAGATTCAACAAGATATCCTCGGAAACCACGATGGCAAAAGCTTACCCCGTAGTCTGAATTTATGTGGGAAATACGCCACCCGTGGCCATCCTGATTCACACCTTGCCTGGCCCACTCTTTAAGAGGGTCGTAGAGCTCCCAACCGTTGAGCTCGCGCTCGGGGGGAGGCGGCTGGTAAGTAAATGCATAGAGTTTATCGATCCGGCCCACCTTGCATGTCCACCCCTTAATACATTCATATACATCACGCGCCTTGGTTTCACTGGCGAAATAAAAGCACACGAATGCAAAATCCCGACATCGCAGGCGGATGGACGAGGGCTGGCGAGAAGCCGCAGGGCTTGGGCGGTAGGTACAGAAAGATATTATCGGATAAGTTATCCATAGCTCTTTCGGCCTTGTTGGTGTATTCTGAGCCGGCGCGTTGTTGGAGGTCGGAGGTACGTGGGAGAAGATAATATGGTGAGGGGTGAGGTGGAGGGTGCCAACGACTTGTTCACCACGACGCGCCAAGGTCACATCGTCAACCTTTGAGGACCCAAAAGACACGGGTTAGGTCATGGTCACTTCGAGAAGTATCAGAGAGACAGCATACCTTGGCGACCCGTGTTCTCTCCATCCTTTGCTATTATTTGATCCGCCTAACCTTCATGGCTGACTCTTCATTCGGGCCAGATTGGAGGCAGTTTTGCACAGCAGCAAAGCAAACGATGGGAGATGATGTATTCAATATGTGTTCGATATGGGCAGAGAAAACGCAGTTCGTCTAGGAGCTAAAGAGACAGTCGGAGTCTAGCGCGGGTTCCGTGGAGGTTGGACAGAGGATTTCCGGGGACAAAACCAGCGGGCAGCACGGGACCGGTCAGATGCGGATGCGGAGCCCCTCGCTAACCACTTCCACTCGTCGACGTCAAGGTCCGTTCTTTCTCCCTTCGCCTTCATCTTCCTCCACCTCCGTGGATTTACCTGATTTACCTCAACCAGGTGTCTCCTGTCCTCAGACTGGAGCATTTGCAGATTATAAAAGTCCCAGAGTCCACCTCACTAGTAATATTAATATTTCGGTCATGTTTCCTGGCTTCATATAGTCTATACTACATTGGACCATTAGATCGGTGACTGCATCTGATGCTCCATTGTCGCCAATAACTGGCCCCTAGTTACCTTTTTCCCTCGGAACCTGCCATTGGGCCTGTTTCTTGCACATTCTGTTTCCATCTTCTGCCTAACGACACATGTTCAAAGCGCATTCGCTCATGCGACAGCAGCCACTAAGGTGCTCCCTTGAGACTTGTGGATCCTTGTATAACCATGTTTGATCCAGGCCTATCACCTCCCACTGTGGACGATTTGTTCCGGTATCGTTACCAGCATGGCACAAATCTAGGATCTGTCTTCATGCATGGCCCGTGGCTAGACAACAGTGTGTTTGAAAACGACCCAGACGGCTCAAAGGAACTTGAAGCACTGAAAAGGTTGAGTCCCAAACAGCAAATGCGCCGTTGTCCGTTTCATGAGTATCTTTGAAACATTCTGCTAATGTAGCGAGATAAATCAGTTCACTCCACAAGAAAGGACTCAAGGAGACCACAGCCACGTGGGAAGCTCATTGGTTTACTGCTTTAACCGAGCATGACTTGATATGGCTTAAGGATGTCGCCAGATGCAATTCTATCCGCTTGCCTATTGGATTCTACACCCTCGGACCTGCCTTTTGTCTAGGTACCGGCTTTGAAGGGGAGCCATCCCGGGTGTATACCTGCTGCTGGAATACCCTAAAGCACCTGATACTCAAATGCCAGGACTACGGCATTGGAGTCTTGATTGATCTTAAAAACATCCCAGGTGGCCAGCTCTGCCCCCAGGATGTGAATAGCGAAGAAGCAAGCGTTTGCACCAGCACACGTAACCGGGTATTGGTTAGGGATTGCCTCGCTTTCATCGCCCAGGAGATTACATTCCATGCTCTACATGGAGTTATCGGTGTGCAAATCTCCAGTGAAATGGACTGGAGAACCTGGGGCCACGAGTGGTATGATGAGGTCCTGGAGATCACGAGTTCAATCAACTCATCTTTACCCATCTACATCAACGATGGCCAGAACCTGCCCGCAGCTCTTGATTATGCAATCTTGAGAAACCGGCTTCCCTCCCCGATAAACCGGAGTCCCATTATTGTGGAATCCCACAGGAATCATGCTACCGAGCTAAACCCGGCGCAAGAACCACAAGCCATTATCGATCACGTTTCCCAGGAACTTCTAGAGCTCACAGCCCATCATGGCAAAGTTGTATCCCAAGGGACCGCCGTAGACGTCTTTATTGGGGAATACAGCTGCTACATGAATGACCAATCTTGGAATCACATGGATACCTTAGAGCAAGATTCATTAACCAAGAGTTTCGGCCAACAGCAGATCAAACAATGGACATCCAAAGCCTGCGGCTCTGCGTTTTATCGTTTCAAATCGAGCGGAGCTTGTGGCGTGGGCTTTGATTTCGAGCACCAGGTCAATACCGGCTCAATTCCTGCACCAGCATGGCTTGCAATACCTCGTGATCAAATTCACACCAAAGCCGAACAAGCAACGTCCCAAAAACCTCAGCTGCAGAATAAATTCCTCTCGCAGACTTCTGGGTCCGTGAGCCCCCATGGCCGCCGTCGCTTCTCCCTTGGCTGGGACCTTGGCTTTAGCGATGCGCAGTGTTTCTTTACCGCGATGGCTTATGATGTGATACCCGGTCATCGGGATGGGGGAGATAGGATCGGTGCTCTGGACCTATGGGTTCGGAAGCGTGTAAATGAAGCTAGTTGCCTCGGCGAGGATCTCGACGTCGAGTGGGAGAATGGTCTCCGGACCGGTGTGGACGATTTTTACAAAGCTGTCGGCATCTGAGTTCCATGAATGGATCAAGATGTTGTATCGCAATTTTCTTCTCTGGACTGGCCCTTCACTGCATTATGATATGTGCTCCGTGTTGCTTATTCCCCTACTGTTGAAGTGCTCGTCTGTATTCCAACGGCGCATGAGGTGCTTAAAAGTATCATCGAGCTATATCTTAATGTTTAGTTGTTAATTATGAGCTTATGATTCTAAATTAGGCAATCGTACCTTTGACATGTCAATGACTAGTATTTGCTATCATGAAAATGGCCTTCGAAATTGCACATACCGTGCAACCAAGTATTATGGCATCCTGTGACTGAAATGTTTTTTTCTATTGGCATATCTAATTAGTTTAATCATCCAATGGCACGATAATCTAGAATTCTCTAATAATCATACATTGAACGGAGAGGATGTTTTAATATACATTATTGGCGCTTAATTATAATACGAGTCACAGCCATAGAAAATGGCTCTCAGCCGGCAATTTCTATGATGCATAGCTAGCCGGCCTCGTACGCCAGGCTTTATCTACATTAAAAGCCAACGCACAGGCAGCCTTATAAAAGGATTCAAAGTCCCCTTGTCTCTCCGTCAATTCCTTGGAGGCAGAATCAGATAAGCCCTTGGTGATATGCATATCCAGGAAGAAATCCGTCGATCGATGGGCATAATACGGGCCGCTCTCGTGATAGGAATAATGGAGGTTATGGCTTCCGTATTTGTAGCGATGGAGGCGGGTTCCTTGGATGTCCTGCACTGGCAGGAACATATATTCACCTGCAGTTTCGCCGCTGGATTCTGTGCTTCCGTTGAAAGTGCGCAAGACGTCGTTAGAAAGGGAAAGGTCGACGAATGCAGGGAGTGGCTTGTCTTCCTGATTGGATCTGGCCTTGGAGAAGACATCTTGTAGGGAGCTCTGGAGGTTTTGCAGGCGGGCGTTTGCTCCAGGTCCTCTTAGAAGCTCACGGGTTAGCTTCCGCGTGAATCGCAGATCCAGCCCGTTCTCTGGAAGCAGGTAGTCCACGTTGCTCTGGGAAAGAACCGCTTTGGCGCTTTGCAGGCTCACTTCGACGACGGGATGATGTGCACCGTATGTTTTTTTCACCATAAAACCAACGTCGATGGGCGGCAATACGTCTGCGTATTTCATAGACGGGACGAGATTGATACGGTGGTATCGTACAGAATCGGAGCTCATACGAGGTGGTAGCACGCGTAGAAGGGATGTGACTTGAGGAATATCGGTGTTGAAAGTCCGCGGAGCAGCCAGTCTGCCTAGTTGATTGGCATTGACACTCTCATCCACGAGCGACGGCTTGCGCAAGAAAAGACATCTGCCAACAGCCGCCGAAACTGTCTCCTGCAGTTCTGCCCCGTCATCCCAGTCGACCTTGGGGTGGGATTTCTCCCGGAGCAATTTCAAAAGTTGCTCGGAAAGACGTATCTCGTGGTTATCAAAGAATGGTGTTTGGAGAACTTCGGTCGATGCAGATTGAGCCGATGGCATGGACCAACGAAACCACGGCTTTCCCCGGTTCCACCAAACTGTGTTCCCCTCCGGGTTGAAGTCATGGATTTGAATAGCTTCTGAGGCTGATACGTATGTGCCAAATGATGCTTGAGGAACAGTTTTGTCGTAGATTGCTAGGTTGATTGTCCTTCTGGCATCGTCTGCACCCTGTTTGTTTTCAGCCAAGTAAAACATTTTGCTTGGCATAGAGGCATGCTGCTCGAAAGCCACGCCGTAAGTCGTGCTGACCCATGACAGAAACTCCCGGTTGGAAAGGCAATTGCTAGCCTTCGCTCTGGGGTCACCTTGGGAATATAATTGAATTTCTTCCTGCCGTACCCTCGATGTAGCATCATGTACCGTATCTCGGAGGCTTTCGCATGCTTTTTGGTTTCCAGTGATCCGAACCAGACCAAGTGAATGATTAAGGTCGATTTGAGCATTGTGCAGACTAGCTAGCACCTCAAACGAGAAGTTGTCGGATTGAACGAGGAGTGATAGCAAGGGAGGGGAGAGCTGGTAATCCAGTTGACCGGTTTCACCCGCAATTCCAAGTTTCCAGCAGTCCCTCAGGATTGTTTCGACCAAGAGATCCTTGCCTTTCACATCCTGTGACCTCGTAACTCTACTGGCATCATGGACGTCTGCCGAGTCAAGGAGTGTCGAGATTCCTGGCCTCCATTTGGAAGAAACTTCCTTTCCATGTTCTAACGCTACCTCCTTTTCATTCTTCATAGATTTGTATATATAGGCAGTCATTTGTTTGTTGGTGAAAGACCTCCCGACTTCTTGCCTGAGATCGCTCCACTCGTCGACGGACAGCTTAACTCCGGGTTTGTAGCGGCGAAGAGATTCAATGTTCTCGGTCACCAAGTCTTCGCCGTGAAGCTCAGAAGCCTCAATATCCCCCAACATCAAAGAGAGGCTGCTCTCGTCCGCAGATTTCTCGCCTTTGACTTCGCCAGGGAATTGGCGGCGTTCCCGATCTTTCACAAGGAGCACCTCTGTTGGTCCACCTAGCGATGGGACCGAGATAGGGACTCTGGTGCCCCGCTGTCTTTTATTCCCATCTAGCTTCCTCCTATGGGTACGGCGATTGCGTGAAATATGAGTGTGGCTTTCGGGCTCGGATTGCTGGCTATTGAAGCGGAGGAATACATCGTAACGACGCAATGTTGGCGGCAACATGCATTTTCGGCATACCGGCAAGGATTGGCCGCTGAGCAGCTCTGCTGCAGCTTGAGAGGACCGCGACAACATATGAAAGAAAAAAAAAAGGGGGGGGTCGCACCGATTGTTGCGACCTTGAGAGAAACTGAGGCGATGGAATCTTTTGCGCCGCGGAGAAGAAATGGGCCCGAATGCGCTAGGCCCGAAGAGGAATCGTCTCGAACAGCCTATCGAATATCGAAGTATGACAGAACCCATTTTCCATAAAAAAGTAACAGATGAGTTTAATATATAAGAATTAATTGGGTATCGATCAAAAATCTAAATTCAGAATACAAATGTATATAGAGAGAGCCTCACTCCTTACTACCAATCTCCCAACTCTTCAAGTCTTCACGAACATCAAATTCCGACAATTCATAATCACTATTGCTGCGATTTCTCCAACCATTGGCTTTAGCAGTATTGTAAAGATTCTGCTCGATGCTCCCTACCTTCTTTGTATGACCTATCGTGGAGTGGTATTCAGGCATCCTGCTCTCGTGGCGAAGTTGGTTGCTTCCTGAGCTCCTCGGTCGCCTTTCGAAACTAGGGGACAGTCGATTTGGTGTACTGGACCTTGCGCCTGGGTCATTCTTAGTAGATGGGCTATTCTCCGCCGCTTTCCTAGCATGTGCATCGTGGGTGTCATTGCTCCAACTGATGGAGCCTGAGAATAGCTCTTCGATCAGCTTATCCGCCGGCAAGTCGTCCGATCGAGAATTCCAAGAAGCGGCTAACGTGCGGCGATACATGTCTTGCATGTCTGCGGCTTCTCTGCTTTGGGTATTAATTGAAGGCATCCGCCCTAGGTCCACCGGATCGCCATGTTCAGCGGACACCACGCCGGCGATTCCACCGAACACCATGGCTGATTTCAGGGGCGGCCTGTCGTCTTGTTAGTCAGGGAACTAAAGACCACAAATCTCAGCATAGACTTACGTTGTAAAGTTGCGATCTCCATCCACCTGATGCATGGCTATCCCAATTTTGAGAGTGCTGTTTATCTTACTCTCCTGCATCAAATATCTCCTGACGACGCCTTCATGGTCATCACTTTTCTCCACATACTCGGCCAGATTCAGTCGAATCTTTCCCAGAACATTCCTCGTCTCTCCGGTTGCTCCAGCCTCAAACTCTTGAATAATCTCGAAGTTGATTTCGCTATCATGGAGGTTCTGGTTGCGATCGATCGTAAGCCGCACCGACAACGTTTTCTCGTAGTTCCAGTATGCGCGGTGGTCCAGGATCACCGCTTTGTCTGTGTGTCCATGAGGTTCAGCAGTGCAGGTTGAAGATAGTCGCCATTTCACGTATGCCGTTCCGTTCACGAGGGGGACATTATTTAGGTCGATAATCTAGGATAAGTAGGCAAGTCAGCATTATATTCGAATTGCCATCCATGATCGACTTGACCTACCCGGAGGATGAGCTCGAACCTGGGCTGGACTGTATATTCAGCATTCCATCCTATAAGCGTTCAACTCATACATCCCAACTCACCCTCCGATTTTTTGGAACTAGTAGGAACCGCTATTAGCATCAGGACTTCAGGAGATCAGGCATGAGGTCATCGAGTCGGCGTGAGGATACGACTGAATTGTGGGGTTCGGTCAAGAAAACATACCAAAAGCCTGCATTATCAGCACAGCGCAACTTCTGCGACTAATCCGTTATCATCCGTCGTCACCCATGAACTCGAATCTGCTCTGGTTCTTGCCATCTATCCAGCCAGGAGGTCCGATGACCCTCGATCTCTCCCCACACTCCACTAGGAGGCGGTGAACGACGGAATCTGGCAAAACCAGACCGCCCGGACGACCTCCGCTTCGGCTCCAAATTCCACGGCGCCCCCGAGTCAAGTAACCACTCCAGATCAAAAGCTGCTATATAAGACATCCTCAATCATTCCGAACCTAGACCGAAAAACAAGCATTATTATTTATCAACCATCGCCATGGATCAATCTCTTCTCTCCCCGCCTTCTGAACCCACACCCTCCCCCACAACCAAGCCAACGGTCCCATTGGATTCGCCAATTCGCACAACTCCAATCCATTCTCTCTTACCGGATGTGCGCGTCCCAAGCGAACCCTTGCCACTCTACAAATACCACCCTGTTACATGCGCCCCGCTAGACCCGGAGGAGTATCGCGCTCAGCTCGACGAACTGCGCCAGGAGTTTCCGACCCCCGAAGCGGCGCTCAAGGCGCGGGAGGAAGTGGCCAGGGAAGTCAAGCAGAAGATGGAAGAGGCGGAGCGAAAGCGTGAAGATGTCCAGAAAGCCATGGATAAGAAGATCAAGGAACGAAATACAGAGTTGAAGGTTCTCTCGAAATATCAGAAGGTCAAAACCTAGAACTTGGTCTGTTGTTGTCCTGGCAGGACGAGATTATTGACAAGTTCTCGGTTGAACGGAATCACCGATTCTCAACGTCACTCCCGACCAACCGGCCGCTAGAAAGGCACACGATAGTCCAGAAGGGACTTTTGTTGTGATTTCAACGCCTTTCGTGGCCTTGATCGAAGTTATAAGTTATAACTTGGCGCTCTCACGCACACACGCGAGGCACGGAAGATCCTCTATGGGTTATCAAAACTAGATGTTTTGATATTAGCCAGCCTTAGGTCTGCTTCTTTCTGCCAAGACTAAGAAGACTGGCTTTCTCTCTACTCAATGGCGACTTGAACAGATATCCTACAGAATCTAGGATCGGCTCCGAACTATTATGGAAGTATTGGGAAGGAAACAGGCAGTGTACAGAACTGGACCGCAGGCCACAAATGAGACCGAGACTTCCACCTGCTTTTTTTTTGTCTTTTCCTAGTTGACTACTGTGTCTTAGGCATTTCACGTCATAAGCGACCTAGTTGTGGTTATGGACTATGGACCGATGTGTATAAGAAAAGAAAAGCCATCATGTACCAATCGCCTCATATGGAGGGTCGGCACAAATCATGAACATGAAATTCATCAACATAAAGAAACGCGTTATTACTCATAGTATTAAGTAACTTCGTTGTCCATTAATCATAAGCCCCAGATGCGTTGCGGCTCATACCCCTTTACAATGTACCCAGGATCTTGACCAAAACAGGGAGCAACTAAAAAAAAGAACGGATTGTTAGTCAGGGATTCAAAGAATCTCGGGGATCCACAAATGGCTTACCTGAGAAGCATCCTCAACCAAGATCTGAGTTTCGTTGACAAACTTCTTGGACAGCAAGTGGTCGGCGTTGTCCAGAAGGCCGCCGACTTCCCCAAGGAGGTCGGGCGTGACGAAGGGCGAGACTTCGTTGATCAAGTCACGAGTCTCATTGACAAACCTGGGCGTCAACAGACGAGTGCCGTTGCCAACGAGGAAGCCCACGCGTTCGAGTAGCTTGGGCGTAACGGCAGGCGACACGGTGTCAATCAGGCCCTTAGTCTCGTCGACGAACTTGCTGGTCAGGAGATCGCCGGCATTGTTGAGAAGGCTGCCGACCTTGCCGAGCAACTCGGGAGTGATAACAGGAGCAATGCCATCAATGAGATCGCGTGTCTCGTTGACGAACTTGGGTGTGAGGAGGTTTCCAGCATTGTGGAGGAGACCGCCAACCTGGCCAAGCAACTGAGGCGTGATGATCGGTGCGATGCCGTCAATCAATCCGCGGGTCTCCTTGACGAACTTGGGCGTTAGTAGGTTGTTGGCATTGCCCAACACGCCTTGAGCCTCGTCGACGAATCCTTCCGTCAGCAGAGAGGCCGCGCTCTTCAGCAGGCCGCTGACTTGCTTAAGCAGTTGAGGGGTGATCACAGGAGCGACAGAGCCGACCAGGCCCTTGGTGTCCTTGACGAATTCCTTTGTCAGTAGGTCACCAGCGTTGTCCAAGAGACCAGCCAGCTTGCCGAGGATCTCGGGTTTGAGCAGAGGACCAAGCTCTTGAATCAAGCTCTTGATCTTCTTAACGAAGTCCTGGGTCAGGAGATCGTTGGCGTTGTTCAGGAGCGAGCTGATCTCCTTGAAGAGCTCCGGCTTGAGGAGGGGTCCAAGAGAGTTGATCAGGCTCTTCACCTCATCAACGAAATGAGGTGTCAACAACTTGTTGGCGTTGCTAAGCAAGGAAGTGATATCATTTCCATCGATCAGTTTCTTGATCTCATTGACGAATTGAGGCGTCAAGAGCTTGTTGGCGTTACCCAACAACGATTTGATCTCCTTGAACAGATCAGGACTCAAGAGAGGGCCAACAGAGTCAATCAATTTCTTGACTTCATTGACGAAGTGAGGCGTCAACAACTTGTTGGCGTTGCTAAGCAAGGAAGTGATATCGTTGGAATCGATCAATTTCTTGATCTCGTTGACGAATTGAGGAGTCAAGAGCTTGTTGGCATTGCCCAACAACGACTTGATCTCCTTGAACAAATCAGGACTCAACAGAGGACCAACAGAATCGATCAACTTCTTGACTTCATTGACGAAGTGAGGCGTCAACAACTTGTTGGCGTTGCTAAGCAAGGAAGTGATATCATTTCCATCGATCAGTTTCTTGATCTCATTGACGAATTGCGGCGTCAAGAGTTTGTTGGCGTTGTCCAACAACGACTTGATCTCCTTGAATAGCTCAGGACTCAACAGAGGGCCAACAGCCTGGATGAGTTTCCGGGTTTCCTTGACGAAATCGGGCGTCAATAGATGGTTGGCGTTTTCAATCAGGCCGTTGACTTCCTTCACGAATTCAGTAGTCAGGAGGTCGTTTCCGTTGTCCAACAACTTGGAAATCTTCTTGAACAGATCGGGAGTAACAAGAGGACCAATCGACTTAATGAGGCCTTGAGTGTTCTTCACGAACTCGGGCGTCAACAATTTGTTGGCGTTGTTCAGAAGACTCGTGACCTCCTTCATCAAGTCTTGAGTAAGGACCTTGGATCCCGTGTCGATCAGATTCTTCGTCTGGTCGGTGGTCTTGTCATCGAACAGGTACGCGAAATGATGGAAGAAGGATTCGACATCCTGCAGGAATCTCGGGTTCAACAGACCCAAGAGACCATCAATACTATTACCCAGATCTTTCAGGGGGTTTCCAGTCAATCCATCGAGAAGGCTTTTCAAAGGATCACCATTGCCGGCGGTGGAAGACGGCTTGGACTTCGAAGAAGCCGTGACGGTGGTCTGTTCCTTTGGCTGAGACGTACGGGACGCGCCGGAGGAGTCGGCACCATCCTCAGTCTCGGAGGGCGGGGCACTGGAGGCAGCAGGAGTTCCTTCCGTGTGCTGAGAACCTCCATTGCCTGTTGGGACAGACGGGCTGTCTGTCGGCGGAGCGGCGGCATTGTCGCTAGATTGAGAGTCGTCACCTTGGTTGGCGGATGGTTTCGGGGCGGCATTCGACTGAGGAGGGGTGTCGGGAGCCGCAGTTTCCTGCTCATCTTTGCCATCGCCACCCTCCTGCTGGCTCTTGAAATTGACGTCTGGCTGCTGGTCGGAACCACCACTCGATTGCGTACTCGGCTCCGGCGTCGTGGGAGGAACGTGAGCTATAGAAGCATCCTCTGCCGGAGCACTCCCTTGTGTTGGAGCATTGCCCACTGCCGAGGACACCTGGGCTGGGGTTGCCAGCGAGGCGCTGGAAAGCAGAAAGGCGGAAAGAAGGGTTGAGAAACGCATGCTGGGTGGATGCTCTTGACGGGGGGAGGATGGCCAGCAATTGACGGCTGGAGAAACCGGAGACAGGTCTGTGGAGGCTGCAAGGCTCCTTTATAACTGCAAGTATGGGGAATCTACTCCCCCACAGATCCATTGACTGGAACAGACCGAGGATTGTCCAATAATCCCCACATGTGAACCGACTAGGCCGAGTTGGTTTTTGCGTCGTTCCTACACTACTGATGTCAGTGGCAGCACGTTTTGGGCTCGACCTAGCGGAGGTAATTCCCCTTTAGTTTCCGCTTCAATACGACATGTTGATCTTTTTGGGGGGGAATAAAAGGCAAAAAAAAAAAATTTACCTCCGGAGCATGCATGAGCACACCCTCTCCCTGCGTCCGCCACACGGGATGATTCTCGTGAGCCAACGCATACCGAGATTGATCCGAAGCAATCTACGCTGGTCGGACTGAGCCGTGCTCACCCCATATTTCGCCAAAGGATCTTGACCTTGCGGGGAGGGAGCAAATGACGAATATGGGAAATTGCGAGCTGCGCTCGGATTTGTTTTTTGGACCCGTTGTATGGGTTTGCTTTTTCCGCTCTGTCTTCTAAACCTCGGTGATCAACATCAACACCTATCGTCTTCGGTGAAGCGAGCATCTGACAATCAGGGCATCCCTCTTGGAACTATAAGGGCATGAACCAATTGACTTGCCGATCCGTCTCAAACGAGGGGTTGTGATTGGATACCTGGGTGGGAGTAAATTTTTAGTTCCTGGCTAGGGTGCGAGCCATGGAGGTACGGACCCTAGCAAAGTCTAACGCAAGTTTGGATGCTCCACAGACCTCATCGTTGCTCTGGATTCTTACGCACTTGAGCATCCATTGCCAATTGTGGTCCGAGTTACTAAGCCCATTAAAGCAGATGATTTCCGAGAAATACCTTTTTGCGGGGACGGGCAGTCAACCCATGGAAGATTTTTGAGGACCAGTGCTAGTTGAAGTCCGCATTTCTTAATAGTGGTTGATGCCGTTCCGCAATTGGAACCTCCCTGTTTCGACGCAATGGCTCTATCTGGATTCAAAAGCCCTCGCCATCAACATTCTTCAGAATGTCGGGCAGTGCAAGGCCCCATGCAAGGAAGCGGCCGGCACAGCAACTACAAGTGCTCCTGCCGGCTCCTCGGAGTGTTCGCTCGGTAACATGTGATATCTAGGAACAGCTTGAGCCAAAAAGCGGAGCCGGTCATTGGGCGAGAGATACATCCATGTTTCCATCTTGGGTTTAATTTATTTTAGTCAGCCGATCGACAGTGCCCAGCAAGCGGGGTTTGCGCCTTGGTTCCTTTTTGACCACGGTAAAAATCTTGTTTTTTCTTGGGGAGCGAGATGGAGAAACGGCTCATTGTTGCCAACTTGCCCGGCTCCGGCCTCGCCCCCGTACTCCGCGTAAATTGTAGAAAGCCCACTCCACTGATGTGCAAGCGGAGTCATCCATTCGGTCATTTTGCGTGGAGTTGGACCATCACCCCGTGAAATTTCTCTTGGCCGTGGGAGAATCCGGGGGTCGTGTCTTGTTCGTTATTATCTTTCAAGAGGGGAAGACAGCCGTATCCTTCTCTCTCCGAGTCGAACTTTCTATGGCCTAATCGTACGTGCAACAACACGCGATTAGTGATACATATACCATCACGTTGTAAGATAGCGGCCGCCTTATCGCGCCATAGGTTACATCCGTGCTGCGGCAGCCAAGGTTGTGCGCGCCTGCAGCCTCAGCCTCCTTGCTTGTGTCTTGATCCAGAAATCTCCGCGTGAGACCCTTCCTGATGAGGTAAACTGATAAGCGATTCTGAGTAATATATTTTGAGTGAATTATATATGGTGTTGACCCACTCGGTCGGGATCATCCTGGGGTTTCCTAATGGCGGGGGAAATACGGGCAGAGCAGCACTCGGCAAGTTGGCACCATTATTGTTCAATGCTTCGGGCACCAAACAATTATGTCATTGCTAATAATATATTGCGATCCGCAAGGGCAACTAAGGGCCATCTCGGCCCAGAGGCGAGAATTCTTTGCTGAGACAATGCGGGGGAGAGCGCGAGAACGGCGATTAATTAATGATGGAGCAGGATGGAGGATGACGAGAGGGGAAGAAGAGAATCGCGATGGTTGCTCTTTTCGTCCGGTCAGCTGAGCGACGGTCCGCTTAGTCACCTTCCCAGCCTTCTTTCTTTCTCTGTCGCTTCCTCTTCCTCCCTCTCTCTATCTACTTCGTACTAACTACTACGGAGTAGTGGTCTTCTATTGTTGGAAACGCCATGATCGCTTTGGAGTGCTGTTTGTTTCTTTTCCTTTTCTAGGATGGGACACTCGTACTCACGAGTCACCTCAGTCCCAAAATTCAGACCCCAATGGACCCAACGGACTTAACGGTAGCGACCCATTATTCCGCGGTTCTTCCTTGGAAGTGGAACTTAATTCGCCCCGTCTTCCCTGGGCCACCGCAGGCACAACTGCCTCTTCTGTGTGTCTCCTGTCAATCAGGAACAAATAGCCTAGAAATGATGAAATTGAAGATCTTTTTCACTTCTTTCTCTTTTCTCTTTCCCATCCCTAGACTCACATTTGGATGTGATATTCCATTCTAACTTCTATACCTGTAGGCTGTATCAGATATTAATAGCATACTCGGACGGAACGGAACCAGAAAGTCAAGATCTCATCTGCGCTGTATGTTTATCTCGGAACATTGGGATCGATGATCGCACATTCTTGCCACTGCTGCCCTTACTTTAGACGGTGGAGTATATACATCCACATCGTGTCTCCCTTGCGCTGTCGCACGAGCTGAAGGGGGTAAATCACCGACTCACCGCATGTACTCTGTACATGCCTACTCCGTATACTGTACAGTACAAATGTACATACTGTACATACCGAGTAGATAACGCTGCATCGATCTACCACTCTATCTCATCTCAATTCAAAGCATTCATCTTCTTACAAATCTGGACGAAAAATTCTACGATTCCAAGATACCAAGACTCTGAACTACAACAAGGCAATGTGACCTGTCGTGCAATCCCATTTTTGAGATCCAGTCTTGGCTGGTCTTTAGTCTCCTCTCCCACCAAAGCTAAAGAAAAACAAGGTGAAAAGTAAAACAGAGAATCCATTTTATGACTGTCCACTCTGCTCTCCAACAGCCGAAGAAGTAGCCACAATACGGAGTACTACCCGGGACATTTCTCCCCTCTCCCCACTCGACATTCTCCAGCTTTGACCATCTCGTATCTACTCCGGAATAGTCACTAGGAGTAGGAGGGCGTGTCTGAAAATCCAGGTTCGAATCAGGGCTCCAGCGGAAATATCAACCTTTTCATTAACTCAAATTCCTCAAAGGTTTGTCTCTTCCTTTGCCAGACTCAATGGAATGACGACATGCATGGGAGTGCAAATAAAAGCTAACCGCTGAAACTATAGGAGTTTCAATCCGATAACTATATTATGACGTTTACCATCTCAAATTCCATACATCTACCTGATCGCCGTCTGAACGAACATCTAGCATCAGATTCGCAATGCCAGTCCATGATCTCATAGGCATCAACTTTGTTGCTAGTTTAATTAACTGACCGTGTGAATCCCTGGAGTCAGATGTTTCTTCTTTCTCATGAAAAGCACCCGTACACTCTATCATCATTTCAAGAATCCCTCCTTCTTTCACCTAGAAAATTACATACTACAGTCACTTCGGCTAAAGAGTATATTATATGTGCAAAGACAGCTGTAGATATTCAGATCTATGAACTAGATCATGCAGTTCTACAGGATATCTCTCATTATAATATACTAAGTAAAAGAACCACCTTCCAAGAGACATATTCCACCTGAAGTGTCATGCAAGGAAGCATGCAACATCCAAACAATCACTTATCCGACTCGGACTCTCGCGCCGCCGTCAACTTGCTATTCTCTGCCTGCAAAGAGCCGATCAAATCCACCCACTGCTTGCGCTCTTTCCGGAACCGCTCCAGCTCCTTCTTGAGGTGCTCGTTCTCCTTCCGCAGCGTCTCGACTTCCGTGCGCGCGCGGGATCGGCCCTCGCGCTCTGCGTTCTTGCGCTGGCGGGCTTCGAGTTTAGACGCCTCTTTGAGCTGGTTCCGGTTGAGCTTGCCCAGCTGTTTAACGAGCTTGGCTTCTTCGTTGAATAGGCCCGACGCGACCTTGTGCATGCGGGCTGAGTCGTTGGCGGGGGCGTTTGGGCGCTGCTGGTTCTGGTTGTTGCTGTTGCTAGTGTTTCTGTCCTTGTCCTTGTCGGGGCTTTTCTTGACGCTGCTGGCTGGACTGCTGCTAGCTTGGTCGCTGGTGGGATCGTCAATGGCTGCTAATGCGGCGGACGAGGCCCTGTCGCGTTTGGAATCTTCGTCGCGAGGAGGTAGGTGGAGGGCTTGGATCTCGGATCGGACTCGCTCCAGGTGCGACTCGGTCTCGCGTTTTCGCTCTGCGAGTTTGATGAGCTGCTTCTCATGCGAGGTCAGCTTGCCCTTTTTCGCCACCATGGTCTCCAGAGGCGGAATGTCTTGTTCCAGCGGCGTGGCGAGGCCTGATTTCATCGAGGCCGCTGCTGATACATTGGCTTGGGATACTTGGGATCGGGTTTCACTGTTCTCTTGGTCTTTTTGTTTGGCAGAAGGGCTGGCTGGGGTGGTGGCTGACTCTGCGCTGCTTCGAGGAGGCTTGTCGTTTTGAGATGATAGACTATCGTCGGTGTTGGTGCGGGACAGCTGGTTGGGGCGTGGTAGGTAATCCAGCACTGCCTGAGGCGCATATCGATCTAGACCGGCATTCAGTAGATAGGCAAAGCTGGCGATCAGTCCATGGTGCTCGACCTCAGTATCCGAAAGGTCCGAGCCGCTGGAATCGCCGTCACTGATATTGCCCGCCTCAGCCCCGTGTTCTGACTGGTTCTTATACCGATCATTCTCCTCATCTTGCCCATGTTTGGTCGTCTTGAACGAGTCTGTCTCCCGGCATGCCCAGTCCAGGAACTTGGCTGCATCTGCGCAGATGCTCTTCGGAGTGCCCTTTTCTACCATCCACCGGGGGATAGTGCCTCCAGGGTCACTCCGAGTGACCATCACCCATTCCACAGGATTAGACTCTTCATCGTCCTCGGGATCTTCTCGCCCCTGTCGCTTCTCATCCTTCGCATTCTCTCCCTTTTCTCGCTTCCCGCGACCCTCCGACGTAGTAGTATCTCTGCGCTTCCGACCCCTTTTCGCTTCTGCATCATCAACAGACTCTTTCGAGCCCGTCTCATCTCCAGAGCCCTTCCTCCTCTTACCCACAGGAATCTCCCGAATAAACTCCACCGACTCATACTGTCCCCGAACATGGCCCTGAGACGGCGGAACATCCGGATGCACGCAAGGCTTGGAGACCATCATCCAATACCTGCCTCCCTCGACAGCAACCTCCCAACTAACAATCAGCGCCACAAAGTCCCTCGGGGTCGTAGGTTTCGGAAACTGCGCCGAGACATGGAACACATTGACGGCACCGATGCGGCGGCCGTCCTCATCGCAGACCTCGATCTCCTCGACGTGCTCCTCGGCCCCGATCCCACGCACCGACTGATCCGGCGTGCGGCCCTTCTGAAGCCGCTTCCGATTCGCCTTCAGCGTCTCCCGCATCTCGCTGGATAGCTTGGCCTGCCATTTCGAGAACGGTAGGCCCTCGTGCACGCTGCGCCGGGCGAACCAGGCCCCGTTGCCGTCTCGGCCGTGGAGCTTGTGGATGAGAATGTCGAGCGGGTTGTCTTTCGCGCTGTTGGTCTTGATTGGTTTGCTCCATTCGCGTTGGAGCGATTGTAGGGTTGGATCGGGGGTGCCGAGGCGGGCGGGGGAGGGGCTGATGCGCGAGGAGGGAGAGGAGGAGGAGAGATAGGGATTGGTTGGGGGAGCGAGGGTCGAGGAGGAGCTGCTGATCTCGCTGGATGGGGGCTCCGGGACAGAGTCGATGATGAGTTTTGCTTTGCGGGATAGATCTTGGAGGTAGTCGCGTAATGCCTCTGTGGAAGCCGGGATCTCGTCCCAGGATACCGGGCCTAGAGCTTCTAGGGCATCTTGTAAGGCCGCCATGGGGTGTGGTGTGATCCCTTCCGGGATTTGGAGGGAGTGGGAATTAGGTATTTATGAACAGAGCTCCTCTAGGAGAAAGGTGATCGGAGGAATATATGTGTAGGTGGTGGCGATTGCAATTAGGTTTCGGGACTTAAGACTCAGAGAGCAACAAAGAGTAATACCAGGAGAACTTTTAACGGGTTATAGGCATGAAAGATGGGTGAGAATTGCACACTGCCTGCGTCAATACCTGCTCAGCAGTCTAGAATGAGGGAGAAGGAAAAATAACCAGGTTGCGTCCCTGGAGATGGTCCAGTTCTGCCTTGCCCGGAAGCCTGACGTCATGGGTCCGCGGAGCGGGCCGGCTGCCTGGATGTCTGGTCTAGCCGTCTACGGCGAATACGAAATACCAAATACGAAATACGAGAGGCCGCACACAGTTTGGCCCATCAAGATTGTTTACGTTTTTCAAATTAGGATGGCTTTGAATTGGATACATCATGCTCAAGCGACCAATGCATGGAACAAGACCAACAAGGACCAAAACAACGAAAGAAAAGAAAACGGGAAACCAGTCCTCGAATGAACCAGCGATGCCAGCATCCGATTCTCGCCATCTTCTCCCTTCATTCAATGAAGAAGAAAAGACCGCGAGCATATCCAGGTATCTTGTAACCCAGCCTGGACGATAGGAGATGAACCTATCAATAAGGCGTGAACGGCTAGCAGGCAAGGAAAATAGAGTCAGGAGTTTGGGATGCACCGGGGAAGAAACACAGGTCACAGACCAGTTTGTTGTCGACCCTACTCGAGAATCTGCCACAGACAGTCTTCATGAGCTTCGTCACACACCACCCTCCTTGGACTATTTCCATACCCACAGTCCATATCGCCAAAAATTGTGGCCATATACATACCAGATGTAAATGGCTCACCCCGCTGCAGTACCTCCCCCTTCCAAATCCGACATCCTGTATCAAAGATGAAAGGTTGTCTCCAAAGAGAAGGAAAAGAGTAAGAATGCTGGTTCCTGACACAGCACTACCCCCTTCTATCCCTGGAGGACGGCAAGCGGCACCGAAAAAAAAAAGCACGTTCCTCATCCAAATCATATCCCAAGCCGCGAGGCTGACCAAATCTTTCATGACATATATGCGGGACTCTATCCCCATGTAGTAAAAAGCAAACAAATAGCCGACCCGCCGCTTCTTCATGCACAAAAGGATCAAACAGAACGCTAACGCTGGCTCAATCATGGAAAGAAAATATAAGTAAAAGAGAAACAAACCAAAGAGTGAAGATATTATGTCCTTTGAAGAAAATTTCGGGGGCAAGAAAAAAAGAGAGAAACAAAAGAGCAGACGAGATGGAGTATCGTAGTTCGCAGAATCAATCAATGATAACGCCGTCACTGATGCCAATTAGCCTGTTGTCTGTATCCGGGAGCAGCTCGCTCCTGTCGTTCTTGTAGTATATCGGGGCCCGGAGACGCAAAGTTGTCGTGCTCGAATTGCCGTTGCGGGACATGGAATCTATGCCAAACAATGCAAAAGTCAGGGAGACCATCAACGTCAAGTGTCTGGTTCCGTGGACCATTACATCGTTGTCCCGTACTGAAGTGGAAGCGCGAAATCTTGGTAACGGTCGCCCCATCCAAAACCAATCATATTCGCCGCAGTGCTGCAAGGCTGAACCAGCATACTAGGTAGCGGAAGGGCCGCAAGAGCGGCCGACGTAGCGGCGGCACTGTAAGCTTGCGGCGTCGTGTATGGCGATGTGGTATACGGTTGGCTGTAGGGCGTCGGCGGCGAGGCAATCGGCATTTCATTAAGGCTGTTGAAACTGGCCCACATGTTCGGGTTAGAATCCCCTGTACTGGCCGTGGCTGGGCTGGATGGCAGTACTTTCCACGAATCCATCGACACCGATGGCTGCACGGGGTCTTGCCACCACGTCTCTGACACGGTGGAGCTAGGCAGCAGAGGCGTGGAGCGAAGGACGTCGACGACCCCTGCCCGAGGAGGCGGCGGCGGAAGCAATGGCGTGAACAGGCTCGAAATAGCAGCCTTCGCATCCTCACTCCGGCCGCCGAGCAGCTCACCCGCGCCATCCTCCTCGAGGCCTTCGAGCGCTTGCACGCTGGTGCGATAAACAAATTTGTTGGCGGCCTGAACAAACTCCTCCTGCAACTTCTTCAGCTGGCTTTCTTTCTCGGACCAGTCCCACAGCGCGGCGGCCGTGTCGACGGAATAGACATCCTTATGGAAGTCGACTAGCGATTCGATCGTCTCCGGGGTCAGCTTGAAGGCGACTTCGTTCTGCGAGACCATGTCGACATGCACCACGTAGGCTTCGATGTGGACCATTTGATAATTGAAAATCGCTTCCACCAGCGGATTGTCGTCCTTCCGGAGTTCCGAGTCGGGGGCTTTAGGGAATGTCATGGAACATAGGGTCCAGATGGCGTTGGGCGAGGACAGGGTCTCCGTCAGACACCTGGTGTGCTGCGTCACATTGTTCAAAGGTCGCTTGACTCGGTTGACTCGTTTCAAGGTGGCCGTTAGCCATGGCTCAATCCTGGTGCTCAACACCACATTCGGCGACGACCGCGGCGCGAAGGCAGCGGCCGACGACGGGAGCAAGACCGTTGGCATTATTAGGAGGACTCCACGGCTGGTATACTATATTGGTACCGTAGTAGATGGGAGGAAAGAATGAAGTAAAAGAATCTCAGAGAATGGAAAAAGAATAAAAAAGCGCAAAGATCATAAAGGCAACATGCGCCAGCCAATGTAGTTTGGTGGTTTCCGATAGAGACGGGGTCACGAGCCGAAAGCAGAAAAAAAAATCAGATAAAAAAAGTCTCTTTCGGATTGAGGGGCAGACAAAAAAGCCGGAAATACCACCTGATCTAGCCGGAAGCGAATGGGACCGTATAAAGAAAGTTATATATTAGGAAACGCACAGTTCAAGTGCCGAGTGGAGTAGGAAGGATAGTGGAGTGTTGAGGTCCGATTGATGGAGGGGGCGAGCTTGCGCAATGGAGTCTAGATGACGGCCGAGAGGAATGTTAATGAAAGAAAGTTCAGATTGCCGTGAAGAAGAAGGAGGAGAAGAGAGGAGAGAGGAGAGAGGAGAGAGGAGAGAGGAGGAAGGGAGAGGGGGGGAGGCGGAAGGAAGAGAGGAGGAGAGTATACGAGAGAGAAAGAGAAGAGAGGAAGAGAGAGAAGAACGTAAGAAAGGAAGTAAAAGAAGAGAGGAAGAAGAGGGAAGGAGGGGCAGGGCGAGGGTTGGTGGCCCGAACGGGCAACAGAGTGACAGTACAGAAAAAGAATTACTGAGGGAAAAAAGAAAAGAAAACGAAAAGAAAAAAAGAGTTGTATTTAGTTAGTTGGGATTCAGTGGAAACTGGAGAGGGTCGATATAACTTATACAGACAGGGAACAGGGGGCAAGAATTAAAGAAAATAAAGTATTGCCCCGAATAATCCCATCCCTCAAACCAGAAGTTCATTCTGGCCTGGAAGAAAAAGTAAATTGGTTTCTATTAGAACGTTTAAAACCAGGTCAATAGAATTCCGGAGGGGAGACAAGATGATGGATGCGCTGCTCCGTACTCTGTACAGTAGGAAAAAAAAAGAAAAAAGAAAAAAGAAAAACCCTAATAAATAAAAAAAAATACGTAAATTAAATCCAATAAATCAAATTGAATGAATGATTGACTGATGCCCACTAGTCACGACTGGGCGCGATGTCCGGCGACTTTCTCTTGCAGACGCGAAATCCCGATCGTATGGATCAAGTCCAAGACCAAGTCCAAGTCCAAGTCCAAGTCCAAGTCCAAGTACATGTATACTCCGTCCATCTAACTACTCTGTATTACTCGTTCACCCTGCCCCGACCTCTGAAGGCAAGACAATAATGCCTCCTCCTACACACTGCCTCCTAAATGGTAGACAACGTATCTAGGCCAGGGAGGTCAAAACCCAACCGGATATGGATACGGGATTTTGGCCACCCATGCCCGGGTTCACCGTCCGATCTCAGCTGCGCAGTGCGCACCCTCCTTGTCCTGGAACTCTGGCGTTAGTATCATGCAGCCGTCCAGAATCGTCGGCGCCGGTGGAGCCTAGCAGGTCAAGACTCAAGGACATCACGTCTCGAACAGGACGGGATGCACCCTGCACGGTAGTATCTACTTTGTACTAGGTATGCTTCGACCCATCTCTGCGAACAATATTATCTAGCTAGATCTTCCGAGAACGCCCATCCATGGGTCAAAGAAACTTTCGGCCAAACCCCCTAGAAGGTTACGGGGAGAGGGGCCCAGGCCGCAGCATGATCTCGCAGAACGAGTCAGTCTCAACTCTCCGGCGACAAGAGAGGGGGAGGGGATCGCAAACAATTTCCACCCCAAACTCAGTTGTTGAAGATGGGCGCGCCAGGCAGTCCAGGGCTTGTCCCCAGACAGGAAATGTCACAGACAGCACCCGTCAAACCTGTCATGTCGCCAGCTCGGACCCAAGGTATTGAGACTCGGAGAGCCGAAACGGAGTAAGCAAGGCTAATTAGTACAGAGTACGGAGACAGTCCTGCAGCTCTGAATCTGATGACGATGTTGAGGACATCCAGAGACAGAGAAGGGGGTACGGAGGACATTATTATGATTGATACGTTCCGTTACAGGCGGACAGAACAGCGCCAGATAGATCTGAGCCCACGATAGACAGTCTCCATCGGCGAGACCAAACCCTTTGCAGTAAAAGAGGTCTGGCTGGCTAAGCCCCATTGCCGATCCACCAGGCGCATCTCGGGCAATTGAAACGGTCTTGTCCCCGGTGTCTGACCGTCATTCTTTGCTTCCTTCGGTAGTAATTTCGTGTCATTGTGGCCATCCAAGGATGGCGATGGTAGAATAGAAAGGAAGGATGGATCATCCCGTGCTCTTCCTGGTCGACAGCGAGCAGATCAGCTGACGGCGACAGGCAACTCGCAGTACGCCATACAGGCATACACTTTTGAAATTTTTATTTTTTTTTTTAAAAAAAAAAAAGAAAAACTAAAAACTAAATAAAACATAGAATTTAATACGAGAAAATAAAAACCAGAGGAAAAAGTTGAAATCCGCCACCGAGTGGGCCTTCGTGCGCCTTTAGTCCTACGACTAGGGGTGTTTTCAGCTGGGAAGTTCTCATTCCCCGTCGCCTTAGGGCCAACTGCGGGTGAGGAAAATCCAACCTACCCACGCTTTCGTGCTGCGGCCATGTATTCAATCAGGCTAATCTATAGTGCTCACCTGGGTTATGTATATTCTCGGTAGAATCGAAATCCAATCCATATAAATCGTCCAAAATCGTCTACAGGACACGATCTTCCAATCAATCATTCTCTGCCTTCTCAGGATAACGGTCAAGATTTCAATGGCGGATGAAACCTATGCGGTTAATCACTCGCCTGCAACTGGATAGGTTGACTGGATGAGCAACAGATGTGAGTTTTGCCTCTGAGCATGTCTCTGGTCAAACCATCACACATGCCAACCCTCTTATACGCGCCACGGGAGAAACTTGCAGTCGCGCATCGACTTACAAGTTACGACGGTGCCAAACATCCATTTCCCAGCAACTCGGCCGCGACGAAGATGTCGAGGCTGTCGGACAGACGAGCAAAAGGGCTCCACCAAGCACTGGCCAGTTGCACAACGTCCTGGGAATAAGGAACGCTAATCCTTTTTCAATACTACTCACCGCATCCCACAGTCTGTGCTATCTTCCATGGTTCTGTATATTCTCCGTATGGCCGTGTGGTCTGAACAGGTTCGGCTAGGCCACGCACGGTTACTGTAACCGAGACATGGGACACTCACTCCTATACTTGTCGCTGATCTCACAGAAAACCCCGATCTTTCCCTGGCAAACTTGCGAGGATGATAGGGGTTGAGAAGAAGGGAAAAAAAGATAAGCAGCGGCCTAGGATACCGCATATCGTTCGATCTTCCCAACAACCGCAACCATGAACCCTACCTACTGCGTACTACGCACAAAAGGTGAAACGGTTTCTCCGAAACTTTTTGTCGTTCGGATCTGTCTAGTTTCCCAGTCCAGACAAATGGGAAAAAGACCTCAGTAGCTCAGCTGATGAATCATGGAGGGGTTGTCGAGTCTCGTGGGGCGAGCTAAAGGGTCTTGGGAAGGAGGAAAAACGTCTGTTCGGCCCTCAGATTCGCTGGCGCCTTCAGAGTCCGCCTCCCTGCGCTGCAGCTGAGATCCCTGTTACGATCTACCATTGGACCGAGCCTCGTCGATAGTCATCTCCAGACTTTCTGGAATAGGAACCGTCCAGCCTGCCCTTGTAAGTTGTAACCATGGTACTTGGTCATTACCAGCATAAGGAGTGAGACTGAACGGGTGAGACTGAGAGGAAGGAGACGGCCGTCTTGAATAATAGGGCTCTGCCATACTCTCTTCCGAGCTCTGTAGAATCTCGGTCCCGATCTGCACTTGGCCATCCCATGCGCCTGTTCCGTAATCTGGGGGGCTCGTCCGGTATCCCACATGCAACGCAATCAGGGTAACAGACCACGTACGGACCCTCCGGAGGTGTGCCCCCTGGCTTGCGAATGCAGGGCGGAGACAGGTGGGAATCCCTGGACGCACTGAATCTTTTGGCATCTTTTGGCTAAGGGGTGCTGTGCATGATAAGCCATCTCAGATGCACAGCCAGGGCTAACCTCTACCAGACGTCTTCGTGGCAGGCAGACAGATCGCCCCTTCCGAGCAGCCGTGTCGGCTGGCATTCTGAGATCCGGGTTGAGAGGCTGAGCTTGTATGCTGCTAGAGTCTCAGCAGGCGCTCAGTAACAGACGTTGGGAAATGCGGAGAATACTTTTGCGTTGCATGGATTGAGATTGGTAGGATGCCTGCTAGCGGCAATGCAGGCGCATCGCGGAACCGGTTGGAGTCGGTTTCCGATAGCTGCGGTTTTACACAGGCGACGCCATTCTTTGCCTCTGGGTTCGCAAAAAGTCATCGACGCGTCGTCAGCTGGAACTAGGTAGGTGGTTCGGTTTGACCATCATTCGCCCATCTGTAAGACACGGCGTGGCCAGAGGCCAGTGGCCACCGCAGGCAAAACAGTGAAAAAGATAAAAAAAAAAAATTTAGTTAAAAAATAAAACGAAAAGAAGACAAGACAAGAAATGAAAATAGCAAACAGATGGTCCATACAGAAACGTGCACCGGCAATGGCCGACTGCTGCGCCTCACCGGGGCGTCAGTCACGTTGTTAAATTAGCCACCGTGGCTGTGGCGCGGTTTCTGCAGGAAAAGGTATGACATAATGTTGCTAAGATTAGGTGGTTGAACAACACATAGGGGAGTCCCTTGGAATTCCTCGATTTGAAATACTGGGAAGTTTGGCAGGGCAGCAAAGGAAAACAGGGAAGACGGAAGACGCGCTTGCATATCGTTTCCAGAAGTGGCTCGGGAAGCGGGGGTTTTCTATATAAATTCCGTGGCCGGCGCGTTGTACACTTTTGATAGGCCCAATGTACTACTTTGTATGGTCATTTAGGCAACACTACTAGATGCTATTGGCAAGATAACAACGGGAAAAGAAAAAGAAGAACAAGAGTCATACATAGAGGACAAAAACCTCACTCACATGACACTCTCTTAGCGCCGAGAAAACAAGTCCCAAAACCAACCACTTCAAAGCATCAGTTGCATCACCAATGCAACAAATGAACAGCATCCGTACTCCCCTGTCGCAAAAAAAAAACGGAATTTATTACGAGCTCCAACTCCTCGGCGGCCTGAAGCCGCCCAATATAGCAGTGATGCACCCGGATATGTACTCTGTATGCGCGCTCAACACAATAATCATAATAACCATGGCAACACAGCGACCGCGTGCGACATGACAATGTATTACAACGTCATACATACATGTAGGTGCCAGCCTACCTCGTCACTCCGGCCGGTGTGCGTCTAAGCGCCCTCCCCTATCGTCCCGAGTCAGACTTTAGTCCGGGCACAAGCCTATACCTGGGCTGGCGGCCAATACGGATGTCTCATTCCGGTGTGTACCCCTGCTCTTGTTTCGAGTGGCACCGTCCCCGCAACCCTGACTGGTGGATGTGCCGGTTGCATGCATCTCTCAGGGATGTCTTATGGTCCCCAAGCCCGCATGGTGGTGGGAGGGATGCATTTCCAGACCCACCGGACCTGCTGACAATGCATACAGAAATGGTCAGCTGGTCTGCTAGCCGCTTTGGGATCGGGTCGAAGGGCCTACGAATCTGGATCAGGCATGGTGGACGGAGACGGCTTGTCTCGGGGGACACGGAGAGGGGAGGGGATTATATGATATATCACCTTCGCGCCGGGCGATCCCCTTGACGTCAAGGGTCTGGACCTGCGCTCTGTCTCTCTTGGTCGGTTGCAGCATGCCCAAGGAGGAAGTGCGACAGGGCCTCTGGACATCTAGAAGAGTCGATGGTTCATGTATGTCCCCTATTCAAGCAGGTACCTGTAGTGTTGTTGCGTACTTTTTTCTTTCTTCCCGAGCTACCAGGGCTGTTTCCCCAATGACCATGGAAATGGATGCCAAAGGTGCAACAGGGTAGCTCAACGGGACGACCTGGGAAAAGTTACGGGACGAAAGAAGTTGAACGGTAAGCATAATAGACTTTGTCCGATTGATCGAGCCCTGCTGCAAGGTTGGCACCCAAGTCTCGGACGACCACCAGGATCTCGCCTCGAGGTCGAAAGCTCAAAAAAGAAACTGTGTTGTGCGTAAGCGATCAACGGGGTAACTCTAGAATCTGCTTAGCATTGATTCTATACCTGCATCCCATCTGATGATCTTTCCTCAGTAGGCGGTTGCAGTAAGGCGAGACAAACAGGTGAATGGTGCTATGAAATGTGCATCAGGCTCGAGTTCCTGCTTCTTTAGCTGGTAACAAGATTTCCTATACCAGAGTGACAAATTAGGAATTCTGAAAGTGGAAAAGAAAGAAGGGGGGAGAGGAGAAAAAAAGAGGAAGGACCACAATGTCAGACCAGCTAGTTTCCCGTCATCTACCAGAGTCCATTGAAGATCTACTGAACGAGGTTCACGTAATCCCATTTCATTCCAGGTATTATGCTTAATTATTTCACAACAACATCAGCACCGCGCTCCCTAAGCCGCGAGAGTGGAAGTCTCCCCATTGACCAACATCCCCAGTCGCAAACCCTAAGATACCAGGATCGCGAGTACTGCTCTGCGACCAGCATCGTGTAGCATTTCCACAGTATATATTTCGAGCCGTATGTCATTGCCGACCTTGTCCTGCTGGAAAATGATAGCACAACCCGTTCATGTATGATGAGTGTAGGTGGTAGACGGTTGTCCTCGTGCGAATTGCAACTGGTAGAATGCCGTGCGCTCCAGCAATGTAATCATAGCCTCGTCGCGATACAGAAATGTTATCGCCTGGAGAAAATCGTCTATTCTTGTGTCTAAACAGAAACATACACGTTAGCTCTATCTGACTCGGCTCTGCTCCAACGAGCGACACAAAAGAGAATTCAGGATAGAACTCACCTCTGGCGGGTTCCCAGCGCCTCGAACCATCTTCTCAATCATCGCTGCGCGGACTTTCTCCTTCGGTTCGCCCATACCCACAGCCATGTATGACAGCATCGGCGGGTGACCAATATACGAAGCGTAGCTGTCGCGAACGATGTTCGAGGTCCATTCGTACTTGGTGGTGTCGGCGTGGCCAGTTCCGACGTAGCGGGCCTGCATGGCCTCAAGGTTTTGGAGGGTGCGCAGTTTGTCGGCCATGGTGAATGAAATGTGTTCGGGCCTGGTGGGTTAATGAAGAAGAGGTTAGAGGTTGGTTGATGGTTGATAGGATAATGGGGAGGCCGAAAGATTAAGTTGATTTCGGGGAGGGTCACGTGATGCAGATCGGCAGATATAAAAGGGACGGGTTCCGATCTGTAACTGTAGGTTGATGTCTTGCAATATTTGGTCCACTTTGGGATTCTTCATGGGGAACTCCGATCCGAGCCTGCCGTTGCCGTCTCGTATAGCGTCACTGGTGCATGCCCATTTCGATGGCTTGCCTAGTCGCAGTAAGCCGACAGTGCGGCCAGATGGGACGAAGGAGTGGATTCCCATGTCGGGAATCGTGATAGTGAAAGGTGAGCATCCATGGCTTAGAATTATGTAGTATTTGCTTGTACGAGTCTCCTCCTATCAGAAAGTATATAGTCATTGAAGCTCTATATAAGACTAACCAATGCCTTAGGAGAAAATACATCCTCCGAGAAGCTGACCTGCGTGGCTGTCACGTAGGTCCCATTCCCTTGTCTCTATTTCTCAAGGAACTTTTCTAACTCACCTAGATCCGGGGCAAAATGTCTTTCTGCATCCCAGGTTCCTAATTGCAAAGGGCTCGTGCTACATGACTGGCACGCGGAGATTCTAGCCCTACGGGCATTCAATTACTGGCTCCTCTCTGAATGTTGTAGCATTCTAGCGGATGAGCGACACCAAGCCCGTCACTCAAACGAGAGCACGGGACATTCTCCTTCTTCAGACCCATCCACTTATATCCGCCGCAGGCAGCCGCACCCAACCGAAAAACAACCCCAGCCACCCTTTGAACTCCATCCCGACATCACAATTTACATGTATTGCACCTGCGCTCCCTGCGGAGACGCCAGCATGGAGCTCTGCATGGCCGCACAAGACGACCCTACGCCATGGGAAGTGAAACCCCTTCTAGACAAGGACCCCAAGCACCCATCCGACTCACAAGAACAAGAGCCCAAGCTCCTCGACGGACGCGGCCATTTCTCCCGTCTAGGCATCGTCCGTCGCAAACCAGCTCGCGCAGACGCAGACGCCACGCTGAGTAAATCCTGCTCCGACAAGCTGGCTCTCAGACAAGTCTCGTCACTCCTGTCCTTCGAAACGAGCCTGCTCGTTGCGCCAACGGAGTCGGCGTATCTGGCTGGCGTGATTCTCCCCGAGAGGGAGATTAGTGATGTTGCTTGTTTGCGCGCGTTCAGTGACCAAGGCAGGATGAAAGATTTAAAAGGCTGCTTTTGGCCTCTTGATAGTGATGGTGGTGAAGATGACTCGAAGAGATATGCATACCGGTTCTGTCCGTTCCAGGTTCTTTCGATCCCTAATCACCATCATGACTCGCTGTGGGGATTCGGGAAGGCTCAGACCAAGTCATCTGACGAGGTCGAAATGCAAGAGAAAGAGAAACGCAAGCCTGGAATCATATCGGCGGTTTGGACGGCAGCACCGTCGGCTTCGTCCTCAGGACTACCGGCGGAGGTAGATCCCAGTGCGAAATCGTTACCGGCCCTTCGGGGATCCAAGACGGGTCTGTACGAGAACATCATCAACGGAGTGAAGCAAGGAAACAAGGCCTCGGCTCCTCTAGCTCGAGGAGCGTCTGCGCTGTCCCGCGCAAGACTGTGGGGGGATTGGAGGATTATGGCCCGGATGTGGTATCCTCAGGTCAAGAATGAAGAGGGAAATGCGAACAAGAAAGGAGAGGAAGTTGAAGGATTTCCTATCCCGAGGGCGATTGCAGAGGCTGCTACGTATCGGGAGTTCAAGAAGTCTCCCCCTGTGGAAACGACAGCTATTGCGGCGCGGAAGACGGCGATACAGGAGGCGAAGAAAGTATTGGGGGGTTGGGTCTCTAATGTAGACGACGCGGACTGGGGCTTAGATGTTTTGGTTGACCCAAAGAAGCGAAAGCGTTTAGATTAAAGAGACAGATTAACGTTGTATATATAATTCAATGATCCGAGTATGCGCTACGAATGGGCCAATATAAGATCATACCCACAAGCATCTCATGTTTTATTATTCCAATTCTATCGCCAAGTGTGCTTTTCATGTACGGTTCATACCGAGAATACAACACCTTTAATCAAAATATTAGACAATTAAATGTCAAGAATGGTAATGCCGAAGACCAAACACCTCGTCGGATTAGTAAACGCCGGGGATAATGCGAGATCGAACCAACGAAGTATACCGGTCCCAGTCGGCACCATACTTCCTCTTGCACTTCTCCTCATCGCGTCTCTCGCGATGAATGAGCAGCACCCCGAAGTAGATCAGGAAGAAATAGGTGAAGATTATTCCCCAGCCCCGAGCCTCGGGGGTCTGCACTGCTTGCTTGTGAACATCTCCGGTGGAGGCATCGATGCGCTCGATGATCGAAAAGCCTGCGATTCCGGTGGGCAGCGAGTAAGACCACGACATGATCCAGTCACCCAGGTAATTGATGTGGCGCGCGCATCCCCACCATCCGGAAGTCATCAGCTTCGACCCGCTGGCGGTCTTGATATACTTGATATGGCTCACGCGCGGGTCGGTCGGGTCGGTGCGGAATCGGTTCTTCTGGTTGTTGGCGCCCCTGAAGATCATGTAGCCTGCGGCGGTCACACTCAGGACAAGCAGGATCCCCTTGGGGCCCAGCTCGTAGGGGAACATCGCCAGGTATCGGGTCTGGAAGTTGTAGATGAAGGGGACCCAGACAATATCACCGAACGAGAGCATGTAGCCGAAGCCATCCATGATGATGTCCATGGTGGTCAACAGCGCCGGTTCCATGTACAGCCCATCCAAGACATAGAATGCCTGGAAGAAAGTGGAGAGCACAATCGAGTCGGTGAGATAACCATAAGTCCGGTACTGGCGGGCCATGTTGGACAAGTTCAAAATGGTCCATCCCAGCAACCCAGGACGCATTTCAAACCAGGACTTGATATCAATGGTACGCGACGCCTCGCTGACAAAGGGAATAGGCAGGCGAACGCGCGGGTTCAGCTCTCGACCGATGAAGAAATCATACAGCACATTTCCCGTGTGGCCGCCCGGGGCCAATTGCCGGAGCTCAGGGTTCAGCTGGCCAGGCGCCGGCACCGAGAAGCTTCTCGCATAAACGAAAGTAGCAAGTGCGCTACTGATCGCGAGATTCGCAGTGATCACCTGCAAGTAATTGTCCCAGAGGAATGTCCAAACAACAAAGTTCGCTCCATAGACGTAAGTGCCGAGGGCGCATCCAGAAAGAATCGTAACGGCGGAGTTGAACGCTATTTTAGACGGAGTATGATCAGTTCTCTGCCCAGAATAATCTTGAGAAAAGGGGGGCGCGAAGACCGCACGCACCGTTGAACTTGTATCGCAGTCTTCCTCCACAGGCCAACTCGGTGCCTTCCACCTCCTGGCCAGGCAGAAACACGTAGAGAAACAAGCTGAGGAAATAGTAGCCCAGCACGCACAGCGTCACTCGAGCGTCAAAGAACACACTGAGCCCCTCCTTTGGCCAATTCACTTCTTTCTTCAGTTGGTCGAGAGTCAGGGTGGAGGGATGGAGGAGCGACGGAGCAGGACAGCCGGAGACATCGTTACAGAAGAAGGTAAAGCTGTAGATGAGGACTGGAAGACCGAAGACTATTCCAAATGCGCCGATCCTGTAGCCTTGTCAGCACTTTGTTTTCGGTCCTAACGATACGAACAGCGAATGGGCCAAGCACGTACGGGCCGGCAAACTCATAACCGCGTTTTTCAGGAACCGGCTGCACGGGGATCTTGGGCTTTGAATTTTTCCTGGGCGCCATGTCTGGAGGCTGGAGGCTGGAGGCTGGTGGGATTTGGAGGAATTGGAGGAATCGCGGGGAGTGTCGACGGTGAAGCTGTAGAAGGCCGAGCTTCGCAGCGGGTCTGTCGCGCGCTGCAGATCAAGTGCGAGGGACGAGGCACTGCTTCAGGGACCAATGGCTCAATGGTCAATTGGCGACAGAAGCTTCGACCAGAGCGACTTATATAGAGCGAGAAGTGCCAGGACGCGCTGAGCTGAGATCGGATGCGCCACAGCCGACGGGGTCCGCGGATCGTCACAAGTCGAGTCGGCGACGCTTGATTACATACGATTCCGCGACGTTTCATCATCTCCTGTCCCTATCGACGCTGCACCTCTCTCTTCCCCCCCTCTGCATCGGTCCCTACCGCCGTCTTCCTTCATCTGTCTGGCCTGTTTGGCTCTCTAATAATTACAGTCTCCACATAGCCTGGTCTTATTGTTATCGTCGCTCATCGTTCCTCCTGGCGCAGCGCTGGGTTCATCCCGCCAACATGAAGTCGCCGACCTCTTCAATCCTTAGCCTTCTCTATCTCCTCTCGACCCCCCTCTCGTCGGTCTATGCAACCTCCAACTCGGGATCGAAAGATGCCATTTCTCCCTGCGTCGCTCGCTCTCCAACCTCCGGTCTCTACTACGACCTGAACGGCATCTCTCTTTCCCCGCCCAGCTCCGAACACGAGAAGTCTCGCAAGAATACTCGGGAAACAAGCTGGCATGCCAAGGGCCACGACTACCCGGCGAACTTCACGCTGAATGTCTGTGCTCCGGTGGTGGAGAATCTCACGGATGTGGTGGGGGTTGAACCCGAACGGTGGCAGAACGTCAGTGCCTACTACAAGAAGGAGAACAAGATATATTCAATCGGGTGCGTACACATGATCGCCTGGGGGGAGGGAGGACAGAGACTGACTGGCGGGTTACTATTAGGCAACAAGCGTCGGAGCCGTTCTTCCGCGGCCGCAAGCTGGTGTTGAATTACACCGACGGCTCTCCATGTGCGGGCGAGTACCTTGGGAACAGCTCGCGCACCAAGTCCACCATTATGTCGTTCCTTTGTGACCGTGACGCTCCGGGATCGCAGGCGATTCCATCCTTCGTCGGCACTATGGATGATTGCACGTATTTCTTCGAGGTTCGGAGCGCTGCTGCCTGTGGCGGCGTTGCCCGTGCCGACGGCCAGGGTCTGGGACCCGCCGGCATATTCGGTGTGATGTGAGTGCGGGCTGGCTTTATGGATGGATGATTCTCTGCTGACTCCGACAGTGCTCTGATTGCCGTTGCGGCGTACCTCCTCGGTGGTTGCGCGTATCAACGAACGGTCATGCACCAGCGCGGCTGGCGACAATGTCCAAACTTTAGCCTCTGGGCGGGGATACTCGATTTCCTGAAAGTAAGTCTACTGGCATTGATCCCGTGTTCTGGCTCCAGGGCCCGGGGAGCTTCCTATAAGGAACATAGCAATCCACGGTTGCCAATTTCCAGGATGGATTGAACTGCTTTGGCCGGTCTAAAGCTCAATGACATCGAGATAATTGGTTACTGCTGCCATCGTTATGTCTCGTATCTTTCTTTATTCTCTCTATATGTCTTATAGGTTGCGATTTATAGAGCATCTGTCTGTATCTATGTTGTTGGACATAGATTGGAGCTTTGGGGTTTGATAAATTTAGGTTATTTCAAGCAGACTGTGTCTGCTGATGTCAATAGCGCATACATTGAGAGAGAAAAAAAAAGAGCGAAGATATGATTGACTTGGTCACGAATCAGTCACACTGATTTCGTCATCATTGTTGTTTTCTCTTTCTTTTTTCTTTGCACTCGTCATTGGCCATGCTATGACAAACATCGCTAACCACTGTTCGTAACGCAGGACATGGTCATCATCCTCTTCTCCTCTCTAGGCCGGCTCCTCCGCTGTCGACGATCTCCTGCGCTTAGCCACCGCGCCAATGGCAGTGCACATCGCGGACGACGATCCAGCATGGACGCCGAGAACCGACTGATAGACCAATTGGACGAGCAATGGGAGGATTGATTGATTGATTTATGGGCGTTTGATGTCTTGGTATTTTGCTCTGGCTATCTGTCCTATTCCCTTACTTCTCCTTTAACCTCTGTATTCATCGATAGACGGGTTTTGCTTGGCTTGCGTCTCCTTTCTGCTCTCTTGGGTACAGTATCTATTTGATTTGACTGGCCGTGTTTATTTTGGGTTATCTGTATTATGAACATGAGCATGACATGGTATGAGTTGAGTTATAATCCCGGCTGTCACTCGTATGGTTTCTTTGGTATGAGTAAGTAGGCTATACGGCCATATACTCAGGCAATTTCTTCTACATGAACCCGAAATATCAGCACCAGAAACGAGATAAAAGGGAGTCGAGAGAGAGAGAGAGAGAGAGAGAGAAAACTCATCTCCAAGAACCCAACCCAATTCCAATAAAGAAGTTAATCAACCCGCAACAACCGCCTCCTCATCGGAATACCCCTTAGACCTATCTCCTCTCTCCTTCGCTCTCTCATTCGCCGACGATGTCGAAGATGCTCGTACCCCGCGACCGAGAGCAGCACTATGGCTGTACAGATGAGGATTTGGCGTCGATGGAGACGCGTTTGGTGGGCTGGTTCGGGGGGCATGTTGAACAAGGACGGGAGTCAGTTCAGTTCGGTTTGGTTTAGGCAAGGTCAAATAAGCTCTGGATGAATAGCGAGGCAGTATGTATGCACGTTCTATACTGTCGTGGAGGATGGGCCACCTCAGAGTCTAAAGGATGTGGTAATATCTAACATTATTGGGTCTATAGGGACATTCCCTAGTGAGTACATTATCTTGTATTTATTACCCTCAACATAGTTACATCTTGGTAATATGATATTTTGCGGCCACCCGGATTGTCTCAGGACATACGTTCGAAATCAATCTTTCTAAAGGTGAATTGTGTGATGGACTCAATCTAAATTGTCATAGTATTCAACTATGCAACTAAGCAGACCGGTTACGAGAATATTGAACATGAGAAGAGGAAGGAATGTAATAATTATTATAATAATAATACTAGCTAACTACGAGATAATCAGCTGATCACAGAATATCAGGTGAGATGGCAGTCACAAATTGAACGACATTCTCAGCACAATTGGAATAAGACTCATTGCCTGGTCTCAGGTCACATGCCAGGCCCTGAACGTTGATTTATTATCCCCGAAGAAGGAGGATTTGCAGGTAAGCGTCAGTGAGGGTCATCTTGCACCGACCACTGCACCACCATTGTTGTTGTTAGAATGTCCCTTTAACATGAGAATGATAATATGCAGTTAGGGAAGCAGCGGTTGAGAGCTTGTGTAAGGCATAAAAAAAGTTGCAGTCAATCAAACCCGCGTCTGAGCGCCCCCAAAGGATGCAGGGGAACCTAGGCATCTCTGTGCTATGCTACTACTAACTGCATAACCGTGGGTGATTATTGATATTCTTGGTCCAAAGAATCATGGTAGTTAAAATATGGCGGGGGAAACCAGGTTCAGACCTGCAAGATGGCGGTGTCATTACATGGTAATATAGTCAAGATAGATCTGTCTCAAGATACTCCAGATACTCACTGCCAGTTAAGAACAAGAGGAACCTAAATCCAGCAAGAGATATTAACATTTCAGCGAAGCCAAAGGGACCATAGGGGTAGTAGAGTTTGCTATAATATAAAATATATGCTGATATTCTCTCTAGACAGGAGAAAAACTGACAACTGACTAGAATACTACACCTGTCAAAAAAAATCATGTGATATGTTGCAAAAACTGATCTATAATAAACATATCTATATAGACTCCGTATACTAGTATTTATTCATCGTTGGATAAAATTCCCATCAAAGAAAAGAAAAGGTAGAGGGGAAAAAATGCCCACAACCAGGAATCGAACCCGGGTCTTGCGAGCCCCGAAGGGCCCCAGGCGAACCTGGGCGTCAACAGCACACTGTGGGTGTTATTAGTATATGCACTCAACATATATCTGTTACCCTGCAACTGGAAAGGATCAGGTCAGCCAGGAATCGATAGGGTCGGCATCCCCCCCATAGAGCCCAGGTGAACCTGATACCGCTATGCTGCCAATCACACCACTGCGGGTGTTCCTGTTATTAGTACATTGTTTCTGGGAGTTTTGTAAATGTGGCGTGGGAAGCCACAAGGCGCTACCTAGTAGGTGGGCCCACGGAGGTGGTAAAAATTGGACAAATTTTTGCCTGGAAGGAAGGGGGATTGCGGCCATATTTATATCTGTAATAAGTGGGTCAAACAGTTGTACACTAGTCGTTATTTGCCCCATTTCCAGGGATGATGGGTCCGACTATTCCTCGCTCAGATTGGCGGACCCAACATTTCACACTTTCTTTCTCCGTAAGGTTATTCCTTATAGGTGTCTTGGAAATTTCAATACAACTAGACAGGGCAACCGAGCCCTACCTACACTTGATGTGAGTGTAGGGATTGAAGAGAGATCATGTGGCAGATACAGGCTTGGCAAAGAGATGCGTAGTTCGTTACAAGTTACAACGTATTCCACAAGCGAGCGGCACCTCCGTATTCCATACTAATCCAGTATTTTTTTTGAGCCTCAATATCTTAACCAATCTTTATATAGTCAACTTTATACTCTTATATTAGTAGGGGAAGGGGGAATTCAAAATCAGTGCGACAAACGTGAGGCCGCTAAGCCGCGTTTGAAGACGTTTACTGACTGACTGCATGACTGCAAAGAGGTGTTTAGCAACTGCAGGCAGCGTGCAGTGCAGAAGCGGGTCTGGACCTGCTTAGTATGTTCTTAGGATATATTGTCAAATAATATGTGGTATTCTCAAGAACAGCATCATTGGTCTAGTGGTAGAATTCATCGTTGCCATCGATGAGGCCCGTGTTCGATTCACGGATGATGCATTCTTTTTGGCACTTGGTTTTTTGGTCTGTGGATCTAGTGTGGATACTATGTATGTACTCAGAGTAGTAGTATTTTAGTTTTTGAAAAAGATACTGTCTTGTCTACATTCCTTTCCCATACCTCACCATATACAATATACAATAGCCAGTAAATGCAAGACATTTGAAATGATAATTTGACTATATTTACCAACAGAAAGCAAACATGGATATACACAACATAAGATACAAGAAGTAAAGGGCAATACATACAAGGCAAAAAAGATGCCGTCGTGAATAATAAATATAATGATGAACTCCGTCTGTCCCAGAAACCAATCCCATCCTGCCCTGCACCCTCGCCAAATACAAACAGAGAAAACGCAAACGCACCAAAAGAAATGCAAAGAATTCTATCCTGTGCGAACAGTCCCATCATATGGCTGCATTTAGTTCATATCAATGCGTTCGAGGCATCCCGGCTAACCTGAGATCATATGCACTCATCGGGAGATTCCCCGTGGCCCCAAAGTCCATGCCAGGCCCCGGAGCGGCGGCACCTGTAGGCTGGGGAGGAGCGTCGAGGCTGACTCCTGCACTGACTGGGTCGAGGTTGAAGGGCAGGAACCAGGCGCTGGGCTGGTAATACTCGCCAGTCCCGGACGGCGCGTTAGGATCTAACTGGCTCGCGAAGATGGCCGAGTTGTCCTGCAGCGGAGCAGCAGCAGGAGGGGGAGGGGGAGGAGGCTCGGCACCGTTGACAGCAGACAGGGCAGGATTGTCGGGGTCAATGAAGGATGTGGCGGCGGGGTCGAAGCCAGAAAAGGAGCCGTATACAAACTGTCGGTCCAGCTGGGGCAGTTGGTCGGTTGGAATGGGGAAATCGAAAGGAGACTGTCCGAACAGTTGCCCACGACCTTGGTTGAACATGGCGGGCTGCGGGAATCCCATGCCCGACGTGCCTAACATATCCGGGGTGCCCTCGATATTATTCATGTCCATTACGAGCTGCGAGGGCGTCGGCTCATCCAGACCGGGGATGCTGTCGATCTTGCTGCTCTTCCTTACATGCGATCGCCGAGCCATGCTGGCTTGCGGGGAAGGCGAGAGGCTGGCGAAGAAATCCTCGACGCTCTGCAGGTCGGATTTTTGGCTCATCACGGCCTCGTCGCTCTTCCCCTGGCGTTGTGTCTTGGGGTCCTCCCAGTGCTGCCTCGAGACGCCGTGGGGGTATTTGTCGAACCAGTCGCCATACTGGAACATCGGCGTAATCTGGCCGCCGTTTTGAGTAGCCACCGAGCCTTTAATGGCGGCATCGGCGAACTGTCGATATCGGTCTTTGGCACTCTCGACCATGTAATGAAACATCCCCCAATATTTCTTCATCTTGTTTAGGTACCGATACGTGTGCCGTAAGTTCTCCTTTGATCGAGCTTCCAACTGCGCATTCTTGGAAAAGATCCCCCAGATATGGACGGTACTGGCCGAGTATGCGCAGTACCCGGCAAATGGAACGGTTAGAGGATAGGCCGACGCCCGGTCTATTAGCACAGAGATATGATGAGCCGCCTCCACGGCTGCTCGTCCGGCACTGCTCAAAAAAGCCTTGGGCATATCGCGCGGAGGCCGCCCACCCGGTGACAAGGGAATCGCGAACTGGTTTAGGAAAAGCATGTTTTGGTGGATAATTATATGCAGGAAGAGGAATTGGTTGGCGATCCTGTCAGCGGCATGGATCTGCAGGTTCTCATATGTAAAGGCCAAGTGCTTGGGGAGGGTGTCCGAAAACTCATCGATCTGCCGCTTAAGGTGAGCGTACCCCGACTCGGGCGACCAGAGTGGGTGTTTATCTTTCCTCTTTCCTCCCAGATTGAGGTAATCCACGATGCGGCCCCATATGACCACGGCACGGATGATATAGGCCGACACGCCCATGTTCTCCCGGGCGTTCGACAATTGCCCAGCGTCCTCGGGAACGGGATTAGGGACATTCCCGTCCAGATCTTCGGTGGGCCCTGGAATCTCCATCTGGAAGTTTGGTTCCTTCATTGGCAGCTGGATCTGTAGGAACTTCTCGTTCCCAATAGGCGGCCGCTGGCTTCCCGATGAGTTGTACCGGTCCATCAGAAGACAAGCCCACATTGTCCGCCTCCTGATTTCACGGTCTGTGAAGCTGAGCTGTGACGTGTTGGCATTGTTCTGGCCCAATAACGGATCATAGTCCAGCTCTCGATGCAGTTGTAGAGCGTACGCCATTCGAAGAGCTTGACCGCCGAAGGACCAACTCCGCCCTCCATGGCAGGTGCCGAATTCATGAAGACCCAAGAGCAGAAAGACGGTCAAAATGGTAATATTGGGCTCGTCATGTCGACTCATCGCGATGGCCGCAGCAGGATTGGCCCAGTTTTCCCCGCGCAGAAAAGGCGGATCCGAGTTGATTTGCGGATGGGTTGAGAAACGCGCCGACACCGCGCAGACGGCCAGGATCAACACCGGAGGCACCGTCCGAGCCTTCAGTCTCCGCATGAAGCTGGGCTTGTGGAGCAGGAGATAGGACTGTCCGTAGACGCAGTCGAAGAAGACCTCCGCCAGATGTTCCTGGATCTCCAGCGAGGGTAAAAACTCCGACCCTTGCGTCAGCAGGGTGTTACCATCGCCCGATTTGGGTTCCCGGCGCATCGGAAATGTATCCTGCGGTGCTCGACGGTCGTCGCGAGTCCATCCGTCCATCTCCGCCGCGAAGGCCTCGTCGGCCGTCCGTTTCTTCTGGCTCTTCGCATTGTTATTCTGTCCAGGCTGCGGCGGGCGCACCACCGACCGGCCGATGGCCGCCATGTCTCGCGTCTCCTCCTTGGGTATCGTTTTGATCACGCGATCCTCCATTCTCTTCAACCGCTTGTCGAGCATCGCCATGTAATCCGTCCTCGGGGCCGCCTTCCTCGTCGTGACCTTGTAGACGCACGGGATCCGCGAGCGCGAACAGTGTTTGCATGCCGGCTTCTCGCCCGAGCAGCGGATCTTCTTCCTCCGACACGCAATACAGGCCAAGGGCAGCCGTTTTCGCTCCTTGCCAGCCTTGGTCTTCAACTCACTCCAGGCGGGTTTTTCGTTCTTCTGCTCGCTCCGTGCGGGGTCGTCATTCCTCTCGTCCTCGTGAGCAGCGTCCTGGCTGCCTTCTGCGAACTGGAAGCCGGACTCACCCGCCGTGGGAGCACCGTCCGGGTGGTCGGGCGAGCTGGCGCGACTCTGGGCGTCGAGGTCGTCGGGGAGGCCGGCGTCGTCGTGGCCGAGGGCCATTCCCCCGGAGGAAGAGACCAGGGGGGATTCGTCGGAGTCGGGAGGCATCATCATGCCGGGCGCGGGTACCCCAAGATCAAATCGGGGATCATCATTCGGCAGGACGGAGACGGGGGAGAGAGGAGAGGCGCAGGCGTGGTGCTGGAGAAGCTGTTCTGGGGCGAGACTGAGAAACGGCTCGCAAGCATCGCGGGACGAGGCGGTCGAAGCTGGTGGGTATGGGGAAGCCTTGGCGCTCATTATTAATGATTAATTCATCGGGCAATCGATCAGTGGATTTGATTAAACGGATTCCGGGGTTGTTCAGCAGACCCTATTTTCTGATCTCGCGTCGATTGATGAAATAATTGATCGCAATTCTTACAGTCTATAGAACTCATGGCTCGAGTCTGGTTCACTCCGTGCTGATGTCATGACCCTCGAGAACGCTTTTCGGCCTTATAGATAATCGTATATAAATTAGAATTGCGTATCGACCATTGCGTATTATTATATGGTATTCACTACATCATAATGTACTCGTTATATCCTCCCAGCCCGTAGTTTTCCGCCATCCAGAACAATATGCAAGATCCAACCCTCTATCCCCATGGCTGGTCAGACCAAGCCTGTTAGGCCAGTCAGGTACTCAGGTTCCTTGATCGCAGTACACCTCGTATACTTGTATTCTACCGTGTCCCTTCTAGAGACTTCTCTCACCAGGTCACCCTTGGAGTATTCCCGCATCCTTTTACGATGACTTCGGCCGTCCAGGTCGCTGGCGCGGTGACAGACCATCCAGCGAGGAAACGATCTCCTCGCCAAGAACATGCAGGTTATAAGCGGGGAACACAATCCAAAGCGCACTGCCACGACGGTTAGTTGCTGGCATCCAGAGAGCGGGTTACAGGGCGCTTACTTGGGGATAATCCAGAAGAAAGTCAGGGTGACGGCGTCGTTGTGTCCGATGTTCTCGAAGCCCGAGAAGAACTCATTCAGCCCTGAACCTCTATTAGTTTATGAATGCGACACGATTTACCCTATGTATATTCTCCGATCTTCGAACAAACTCACAGTAAAGAATGGTCTTGCCGAGAGTCATCACCGACGCGCTGTACGCAATCAGAAGCGCATTCGCTCCCGTGCGCCCAGGAACCACCTTCTCGTCTTTGAACAGCCACAAAAGGCCCTTCTTCGTCTTGCGCGGCGCGGCGCGACCGCTGGAGGTCGCCGAGCTGCCGTATCGGTACACCGTCACGAGGTAGTAGATGTAGGCGACGGACTCGACGACGTTCAGCACGGTCTGCGCGGCAGTGAAACCGTTGCGGGCATTGAACGCCGGCCAGCCGTAGATGTAATCGATGGTGCCGTAGAGCGCGTACGGCGTCCAGATCGGCGAGTGCAGCTTGTTCCCCGGCATGCTGTGCGGGCGCAACAGAACGTACCCGGCATCCCAGAGGACCAGGGGTACGGAAAACAGGAGCCACAGCGTCATGGCGGCGGAGGGCGTGTGCACCCATTTCTTCTTGCCGGTCCCGTTGGCGCCGGCCGGCGAGGAGGGAGGCGACGACGATCGCGCGGTCGAGGGAGGTGGGAAATCGCGCGGATGGTGTCGCGTGGAGACCATGATGGGGTTCAATTGGGGGAGGAAGTGCGGCGGGCCAAGATTGGAGTGCGCGACTCAGAGAAGAGGATATTGAAGGGTTCGAATGGAGAATGGAAAGTAAGAAGAGGAGGAAGGGAGGAGGAGAGCGCGAGGTCGCATTATCGGCGGCGCTTGACGGCTGGTGACGTCTTCTCCATGGATCCTCATCATTCATCGATTTAATCCACTTTCCGTCGGATCGGAGACGTGCTCCACCTGTCAATCTCTGTCCTTCAGCTCCAACCCTGGTCTGCAATGAGTCCTGAAAACTCTCAGAAGGTGATTCTCGTGGCTCTCTGCATATCCGCCATCATGGCTGACATTCAATACCCAGAAAACCGACCGACTTGCCCGCGTCCGTGAGAACCAACGCAAGAGTCGCGCGAAGAGGCAGGCGCATATTCATGACCTCGAGCAGAAACTGGCGTCGTTCCAGGAGCACATTCGTCGCAAGGATGTCGAGCACCGGCTTGCGGTTCAGAAACTCGAGTCCGAAAATGCCAAACTCCGACATCTCCTGGCCTGCTCCGGGGTAGCCAAAAGCGACATCGATGGCTATTTACGGGCGGGCAGCGATCGGACGGCGGCGGAGAAAATCGCCATCCCTCCAATGCCACGCGCGGAGATGAGATCTGACTTGCAGCAATCCGATGACCGTTCGGAATTATCGAAAATGCCTGCCGCAAATGAATTAGCCGACGCAATGGATAAGCCACTCAATCAAGACCAGAGTATTTGTGGCTGCGCGCCCGCTGAAGATGAGAGATCATGGCCCACGAACGAAGACATCCTCAACACTACGCTCTGCGCAATCGCAGAGGAGCTCATCAACCAGTATAACACATGTGGCGTGGATATGGCAGAGATCCGCAGAAAGCTACGGTCTGGCTTCTCCAAGGGCCTCACAACCGACGAAGGATGCAGAGTTCAAAACCAAATCCTGTTCCAGGTCTTGGATGAAATCAGCAACAACTGAGATTGATCTGTCTTGAAAATGACTTTCACCATTGATGATTATATTTCTATTATTGATTTCATATCCCCTAGCTCCATTTCTGCCTCCTAGCAAGCCACTTGACTACATACACCAGGCCTAGAAGCACGGGAACCTCGATCAAGGGTCCGACCGTCGCGGCCAAAGCTTGGTCACTATCGACGCCAAAGGTCGCAATCGCCACCGCAATCGCCAGCTCAAAGTTATTACTCGCCGCAGTAAAGCTTTGAGTGCACGATAGTTTATACCCGAAGCCGCAGCGCCTCGTCACAGCCAGAGTGGCCACAAAGATGACCGAGAAGTATACGATCAGCGGAGCGGCCACTCGAATTACGGACACCACCTGGTGTACAACTTGCCTTCCTTGAGAAGCGAAAAGGACCAGAATGGTAAACAGAAGACCGATGAGTGACAGCGGCCCGATCCATTTCAGGAAGTGCCGCTCGTACCATTCCTTACCAACAAGGAGTCGCAGTGTGAAACGAGTGACAATCGCTGCCCCTAAGGGTATCCCGAGAAATACCCCGACGCTCTTCGCGGCCAAGGAGTAGTCAATTGTCAAACCGTCGTCAGAGCCTCCGATCACTCGGATGAAGAATATTGCCATGGGGGCGAAGAGGACCATCTGCAAGATTGAATTGACGGCGACCAGAATCGCGCAGTATTCGCCATCTCCGCCAGCGAGCCCTGTCCAGACTAGGACCTGGAGTTTGTCAGCCCGGTATCCATCAAAGATGTGCTCGAAGTCTGGGTCTTTCTCACCATCGCAATACATCGAGCGATTCCTACTAGGATGAGGCCTTCGCGAAGACCTCTTTCGTCAGGAAGAAACGCCCAAGCTAACCCAAGCTAGAGACATGTGTCGGTCAGCCATAGGATATTCACAACCTTGGTCTTATTGCGGTCCTCACCATGAACAAAGGCGCTATGACCCAATTGACGACGATACTGAACCCAATCTGGATCCAGAGCGCCCTTTCCCCGAAAGATCGGTGCAGAGTTTCGTACCGGACTTTACATAAAATGGGATACATCATAACCAGCAATCCAACGGCTGAGACCGCTTTAGCAAAACAATTTACCTAACTAGGTACTGGATATACTGTAACGGGGACACTCACCTATGGGCACCGAAACGCCCACGAACTTGCCCTTTTCCAATGCCTTGCTCGTATTCGGCACGAAGTTCCCCAGAATGATCCCAATAACCATGGCAAGGAAGATCCACAATGCAAGAAACCGATCGAGGATGGCCAGCTGCTGGAACGCAGACGTTGGTCCCCTGTCTTCTACATCGGGATCATTGGATTGATATTCCGTCGTGGTGCAGCCGGCTTCCGGGTCGGTTGGGGAGTCTTTTTCTTGAGACATTCTCTAGGAGGGGGGGCGGAGGGCAAGGGGAATTGTTACCCACGATTGGAAGGGGAATATGTATGGAACTATACAAAATGAAGTAATTGTTGATATTGTTACACCTGCATACCAGCGCTGTAGATGGAATTTTACGGGCCAGCCAATCAGAGCCGAGCAGTGACATACTCTCAAGTCACGTGCATAGACTTACATCTACCTACTTGAGATGGAACTTGTACATGTTCATGATTTTACGACAGCAGAAATAGTATAAAATAAAAATACTACTTTTACACAGCTTTAAAGATAAGTCACTGGTCGGCAGGATATGACAATCTTATTGTCCCATAATCCCATTCCCTTCTTTTAAACCACACTCCAAAATGGACTCATTCGACGACACGAGACTCTTTCCCTACACGGATGCAGAACTTGTCGGCTACATCACTTCTCTTCCCAGTTTGCCCAAATATTCCCATGTTATACCACTATCTTCTAAGTATTTGGCCAAGGGCTAGGCAAAGGAGTTTGAGGATGCTGCGGAGTCTATGAAATTTTCGCATGTCAGCTTGGTATCCAAGTCCCACATATTCAACGAATTATCCAAGTCGATAAAGCTTTTTATTGCATTATGGATCAAATTCCTAGAACAACACTTGACATGGCGTGGCCAGAGCTTAGCTAGATAGCAAGCCTTCGACTTGCCTTCCAACTTCGTCGCGTCATAAAGCCGCTTGAGGTCGGTTGTTTCAACCCCATCTAGATCACTAGCAACCGGCAAATGCAGGTCATATGATCTCGACGATTCTTTCGGCTTGCCACCTAGAGCTACCTTCCCACAGGTCAAGTCTTTCTTGAATTTCTGGGCCAGGCCGACAGCGAATCTTAAAAAACAAAGGGAAGAGGCAAAGAGCAGAGCGGTGGTCTTCGGTGATGTTGGGAGCATTATTGGTTTGGAAACAAGGTGAGTGCTTGTATAACGCTCTCATAGCGGTACAGCTACAGATGTTGCGTCTGTAGCTTTCCACACAAGGACACCGTCTAGATAATTCATCCTTTTTGGATTACCATTTACCAATTATGCATTGTCTTACATAGTTATGGCACTTCAAGGCCAACAGTACCGGCTATGAGTGCAAGTGTGCAACCAAAAAGCCGACGAGGGACAACTTGCTGTAGACAACCCCACCGGAGAACTGAAGAACCGAAGAACCGAAGAACTGAAGAACTGAAGAATCCAAGATGAAGACACTTTCCTTCTCTACGGGTAATCATCGGCTGAAACCAAGTTCTTCCTTTGGCTCCTTTGGCGGAAAGAGAAAAGATCGGTTTGTTCCCAACCGGCCTAGCAATTAGTGGGATCGGTCCGTGTGATCAATGACAGTGAAAAAAAACCAAAAAAATCCCCGAGACCGGTCCAAGCTAAAGCGATATTTGGATCGTACGGTGCCAAGTGCAGGCCGAAACTGAGCAAGTTACGTACGGAGGAGCCCCGAGAGTTGTGTACTGGGGCTAGCGGGGAATTGGCGTGAGGAATCCAACAAGGATCTCTACCGATGGAAAGTGGATGCTGAGGATAGTGTGGGGGTTATGGCTGTCCTGCGTAGAGGTGAGCTGGGAGTATTTCTTTCTAGAAAGGAATAGTAGATACTAATCATGCCACGGGGGTTGATTGATGCATACGGAGGACCATCACCGAGCCGAAGCCGTTGTAGTCAAACAAACGATGAAATCCCCCCGCGGAGTTCCCCACAACCCCAACTTCTCGGATTCTGCGCACAATACCTATTCGGACCATTTCCGGCCTCGCTTCGTCAAGTTTGCACTTTGCGGGGTCCCGAGCTGTGCGAAAGGATTCTCAGCGGCTCGTAGACCACCCCGCGGCGTAAACAAACAAGAGAAGCCGTCGAAGAGCTTGAATGCTCTAGGCAATATCGACGACGATCCGTGGATTTCCACGGTGAACAGCCCACTATGCCACCCGATGCCGACGGACGGGGTGTTTGATGGCGGACAGTGCCTCCGAAGCCAAGGTTTTGCATGCCGAAAGAATGAAGAGATCGGGTTGTGTTTGTTATTGTCGCCCTGGGCCCGCTCCTTGCGGGCCCCTTTCATTTGCTTTGCTGCAGGCTGCATCAGAGGACCTCTACATCAGGGTACATATGCCCGACCCCGACGTTGCAGCCCTTGCGGCATTGCGGACCGCCAGAGCCGGAGGATTTTCTAGATACAAGACATGTGCTGCAAGGAACTGAGTACAGGAACTACTTCCAAATCCAACCACGGTACAGAGTACTACAGGACTCTATAAGTTATGGAGACGACTAAGTTAGTTAGTAAGGCATTAGTCATCCAGGGATAGCCTCAGGCTTGGCGGGAGTGTAACTTACCCGTATTGGCCTGTATCATACACTGAGCCTGGTAACTCAGGCATCGGCCCAATTCTATTCGATTTCTCTCCTGCGACTTCTTCTTTTCTTTTATTATGATTGAAACTTCGATCTAGACCAGGCGAGGAATTCCGCATGATCGATCCTCTTCGGACTTCTGGACTCTGACTCCCTGGAATCGCTTTGGAATGCAGTGGACGCCGGATCACGGGAAATGCATTCTTTGTTGTCGGCATCCTCCAGCATCGCCAACGTCGCCAGCATTTCATTCGCATCTCAATTCCATCGGTTGCGGGGTTGCGGATGCCGCCAAGAAACCTGACTCTGTGCTCGCTCGCCGAAGCCCAATAACAACAAAGAGTCCTCCGCGTTGATTCACCTCGTCACCACTACGGAGGACCTCCTCCTGCACATTTCCGTCATACCTCCGGTCTGCCACCACATGGAGTTCATCGACTAGTCAAGTCTCCTCATCTGCTAGTTCATCCTGGCAAGCCTGGCACTTTCCTCGATCGGGTCCCCCCCAATGTCGATCCGCATAACTTGCCATTGCTAGCGGGTCTTCTGCTCCCCAGTCCCCCGAGATTCTAGTACTGCGTAGACTGCATACTCATAGTGCACACTATTATTGTTGTGGGGAACCCATGCCGGCTGTCTGTACAGTGGTACAAAACATATGTCCGACGTGGGCTCCATGCATCGCCATTTCCCCCTTCGTTGGGTGGCGTTTCTTTCCCTCTGTTTTGCTATTAATATCGCCCTCCTCCCCTTCCTGTTTTTCCTTCTTCCCCCTTTATCGCGCCCGCCGTTCTGCTATTCTTGCGTTGTCGAGGACTTTTCCTTCTCCTTCCCCGCAGCGATGAAGTTTGGTTGGTTCGAGGCGGCGGCTTTGACTGCCGCCTCGGTGGTCAGCGCTCAGGTATAGAAATCCCCTTCCCCATAGTTAACTTTTGTTGGATTTGAACCCTTCTAATTCACTGTCGTAGGATGACCTCGCTTTCTCGCCCCCTTACTATCCTTCCCCATGGGCCAATGGCCAGGGAGAGTGGGCCGACGCCTACAAGCGCGCCGTCGATCTCGTGTCTCAGATGACGTTGGCCGAGAAGGTTAACCTCACGACGGGGACTGGGTAGGTGACCGCGACGTACTGTGTTTCCAAATGAGGATTGCCGAGCTGACAGATTCTCAGATGGTCACTGGACAAGTGTGTCGGCCAGACTGGAAGTGTGCCTAGGTGAGCATAGCATCTATGATCTATCAGATCCACTGTTGAAGAATGCCGAAAGCTGACTTTACCTGACAGACTCGGACTGTTGAGTCTTTGCTTACAGGACAGCCCGCTGGGAATCCGATTTGGTACGTGGGCCATAATGTTCGCAGGGACACGAGGGAATGCCTACTAACCATAGCCTTTAGGGGATTATAACTCTGCATTCCCCGCCGGTGTCAATGTAGCCGCGACCTGGGACAAAACCCTTGCCTACCTCCGTGGCAAGGCAATGGGACAGGAATTCAGCGACAAGGGCATTGACGTCCAACTGGGCCCTGCCGCCGGTCCCCTTGGTAGACACCCGGACGGCGGCCGAAACTGGGAGGGCTTCTCTCCCGACCCAGCCCTCTCCGGTGTGCTCTTCGCAGAGACCATCCGGGGTATCCAGGAAGAGGGTGTCATTGCAACCGCCAAGCATTTTATTCTGAACGAACAGGAGCAGTTCCGTCAGGTGCCCGAGGCTGCTGGCTTCGGGTTCAACATCTCCGACACCCTGAGCTCCAACCTGGACGATAAGACTATGCACGAATTGTACCTTTGGCCATTCGCCGATGCTGTGCGCGCTGGCGTTGGTGCGATCATGTGCTCCTACACTCAGATCAACAACAGCTATGGCTGCCAGAACAGCGAGACTCTGAACAAACTCTTGAAGGCCGAACTTGGATTCCAAGGTTTCGTCATGAGTGACTGGAGTGCCCATCACAGTGGTGTCGGCTCTGCGCTGGCTGGCCTGGACATGTCTATGCCTGGCGACATTGCCTTCAACGACGGCCTTTCGTACTGGGGCACGAACTTGACTGTCGGAGTTCTCAACGGTACCGTTCCCCAGTGGCGAGTGGATGACATGGCTGTCCGTATCATGGCTGCTTACTACAAGGTCGGCCGTGATCGTCTTCACACCCCTCCCAGTTTCAGCTCTTGGACCACCGATGAGTATGGCTTCGAGCACTTCGCAGTGTCGGAGGGTGCCTATGAGAGGGTCAACCACTTTGTGGATGTGCAGCGCGACCATGCGGAGATCATCCGTCGCGTAGGCGCTGACAGCATCGTCCTCTTGAAGAACAAGGGTGCTCTTCCGCTGACCGGCAAGGAGAGGAAGGTTGCGATTCTCGGGGAAGATGCCGGCTCCAACCCGAAAGGTGCTAACGGCTGTGCTGATCGTGGTTGTGACAACGGAACCCTCGCCATGGCTTGGGGTAGCGGAACTACCGAATTCCCCTACCTTGTGACCCCCGAACAGGCCATCCAGAACAAGGTCCTTCAAGGTCGCGGTAATGTGTTTTCCATCACCGACAACTGGGCTCTTGACCAGGTGGCCAAGCTCGCCTCGCAATCCAGGTAGGTCCCCAGCTCGCTTTTATGCTTTGCACCAGAGGATATTAATAAGCTAATGTCTACTGTAGTGTTTCTCTTGTCTTCGTCAATGCCGATGCGGGTGAAGGGTTCATCACTGTGGATGATAACCGCGGAGATCGGAAGAATCTCACTCTTTGGAAGAACGGCGACAACTTGATCAAGACCGCGGCCAAGAACTGCAACAACACCATTGTGGTCATCCATTCCGTCGGCCCCGTTCTTGTCGACGAATGGTACAACCATCCCAACGTCACCGGCATTCTCTGGGCTGGCCTGCCCGGCCAGGAGTCCGGAAACTCCCTGACTGACGTGCTGTACGGACTCGTCAACCCTGGCGGCAAGACCCCGTTCACCTGGGGCAAGACCCGCAAGTCGTACGGTGCCCCCTTGCTCACGAAGCCCAACAACGGCAACGGTGCGCCCCAGGAGGACTTTGAGGAGGGTGTGTTCATTGATTACCGCCATTTCGACAAGCGTAACGACACCCCCATTTACGAGTTCGGCTATGGTCTTAGTTACACTACCTTTGCGTACTCGGGTTTGCAGATTCAATCCCTGAACGCACCCAAGTATATCCCCACCTCTGGAAAGACCAAGGCCGCCCAGACGTTTGGTAAGACTGACGACGCGTCGGACCTCGTGTACCCCGATGAGCTCCAAAGGATCCACCAGTTTATCTACCCTTGGCTCAACTCCACCGACCTGAAGAAGTCTTCGGGCGATCCCCACTACGGATGGAAAGACTCGAAGTACATTCCCGAAGATGCCACCGATGGCTCGCCGCAAGACCTTCTGCCCGCCAGTGGTGGTCCTGGAGGTAACCCCGGCCTCTACGAAGAACTGATTCGGGTTTCCGTCAATATCACAAACACTGGCAAAATTGCCGGCGACGAAGTGCCCCAGTTGGTAAGTTTAGGCTTTATTTCTGTTTGGGGTATCGTTTGACGCTAATCGCTCGCCATCTGTAGTATGTCTCCCTCGGCGGCCCCAACGAGCCCCCGAAGGTGCTCCGCAAGTTCGATCGACTTCACTTGGGTCCTTCGCAGGAGGTTGTATGGGCCACCACGCTCACCCGTCGCGACCTGTCCAACTGGGATGTAGCCGCCCAGGACTGGGTCATTACCAAATACCCCAAGAAGGTCTTCGTTGGAAGCTCCTCGCGAAAGCTGCCGCTGCATGGCTCGTTGCCCGTGGTGGTTTAAAAGACGTCACGACCTGTATAGGAATTATGACTTGCGATGTAAATTCTGTGGATGATGACTAATATTCTGAATACGAGAGGATAAGGTTTAATTAACAAGCTATTACTATCTTTTCTATGTGCCTTGTGTGTTCTTTTCCTTTCCATAGATACTGTCGGTAGATGCGTAGCCAAAACAGTAGGCGGTAAGCAGCGACGTCATGCTTCGGATGCTTCCAAGTCTTTCTCCGCTGCCTTTTGCTCTCTTCAACACTCGTTTCTCCGTGCTGCAGACAACCATTCTTTTGGATCCAATTGAACGATTGAATTTATGTCCCTGTCTCCATCGTCTCGAGTGAATTAATTCCGGACGAACTCCCATCTACTGAAGGAATAATACGAGGAATAAAACAAGAGGGGGGAAAACAAACAACATGTCCTCCACACCCGACAAACCTCCCACGACGATAGCGCGAGTAAACCAGCCACCGACGGTGGCACTTCTCGCCTATCCAGCGACCTTGATCATCGGGTCGCTATTCTCCGTCCTCTCCCCAACAGCCCACGGCTCACGGGATCATGCCATCGACCACACCGGCCCCTTGGCTCCTACGATCGCCGCCGACCTGAACCTGGCACACCAACCGCCCGTCAACTACTTCGCGCGAAAGGATAACATCTTCAATGTGTACTTCGTCAAGGTGGGGTGGCTCTGGACCACCCTGGCCTTCTCTCTCCTCGTCTGCAGCCTCCCTGCCTATACGACGCCTTCCAGTCACCGGCCCCGACGAATCGGCCAGGCCGTCGCCCGATACGCCCTCGCGACGTTGGTATGGTATTCGACCACGCAGTGGTTCGTTGGTCCGGCCATCATCGACCGCAGCTTCGTGCTTACCGGCGGGAAATGCGAGCACATGGTGCCCCTGGCGGAGGGGGAGGAGCCGAGTCTGCATACGTTGTTCACGGCCGCGGCGTGCAAATCGGCAGGTGGATCCTGGCGAGGCGGGCACGACGTGAGCGGACATGTATTCATGTTGGTTTTGACGACGTCGATGTTGGTTTTTGAGACCATCGGGGCCCTGGCGTCGGAGAATGGAGCGGTGAAGTCTGAGAATGGGCTGAAGACAGTGGCTGTGAGGTTTGCGTGGGTGGTTTCTGGTCTGGGTTGGTGGATGCTTCTGATGACTGCTATTTGGTTTCATACGTGGTTTGAGAAGGTATGTATCTTCCCGCTTATGGTGCTCTTGACGGGATTTTTTTTTTTGGCTAACGGGGGAATAGTTGAATGGGCTCTTGATTGCCTTGGGGACGGTCTACGTCATTTATATCCTTCCTCGACGAAATGTCTCCTGGAGAGGTGTGGTGGGCATTCCGGGTGTATAGGATTATTGATCCGTCGGTCTTGCTCGTCGTTTATAGAAGATCTCCGGAGTTACTGTTTCTGCCGATGAATGATGCATATTGTAGAATACTGTCATGAATGTACATCCGTTCTGTTCATGTTTTCATCTACGTTTCCCGGTTGGGGACAGGCTCTGGTCCTAGATATCCATGGCGAAACGCTACGCAGGTTTAGCCATCACTTACTGTTCGCAGGGGTCCAAACTACTTTACTCACCTCCTGGCAGCAACGCAGACGCATACATGACCTTTGTTATAGGACGCAGATCCTCCGGCGTCCCAAGAGACTTCTCCATGTATGGTTCCCAGGACTCCAGAATAGAGTCGGCATACGTCTTGAGATTCACGGCTCCCTCCTTCTCCGACGACTGCTCCGAGATGCACTGCAGACCCAAGCAGGTGCCGAATTCGCGGAAGGCCAGACGAGACTTGATGCTGCGCTCGAAGTAGCGGTCGACTTCGAACAGGTCATCTAAATGCATGTTAGTTCCCCACAGCCTCGCCATCCAGAGAGAGCATCAAGACGAACATACCAACCCTCTCATACCCCTGACTCGCCAACCTCGTCGCCCACTCCTCCTTCTCCACAAACCAATGCACCGTCCACAACGTCATCCCCAAATCCAACGGATCCCCGGACACATAATGGCCCCCCTTCCTGCGCATCACACGTCTATAATCCTTAATCTCCTCCGCCAACACAACTCCCTCGCCCGCCTGCATCGCCGCCGCCTGCAACAGCCGGAACACTACAAACCCATCTACGGGGTCCAGATTCCCCTCCGAAGCCACCAGGGGCGTCGACAGATCCGTCGCCATCTTCCACACCATGCGCGGGTGGCTCGATTCGCGGTTCACGAAGAATCGGCTGTGGATTGCTCGCGCCAGAGACACTGCTTGGGTATTGTAGCTTGTGTCCCCCGTCGCCAGGGATAGTCTGTTCAACGCGAACATCCAGACCGTCAGATAGTGGTGATATTGGCCGTCGCTATCTGGTCCTGTCTCGTCTACTTTGCCAATCCGTAACCCCCCGCCGAGAGGGTTGTCGTCTGTTGCGCCAGGGAGTCGGCGTTGGCCATCGCGCGTGCGGCCTAGAACGTCATGGACGGTCTCGACGAGACGGCGGGCTAGGATTAGGTATTTGTCGTCTTGCTGGGATGAGACGGAGGACGAGGAGGAGGAGGATTGTAGCGCGGCGTTGTATTCCCGATGCAGCGTGAGGAAATTGATCACACCGAATGCGTCGGTCCAGAGGTATCGGCCGCGATGGCCGCCCGAGCCAGGAGGAGGAGTCCATTGCGTAGGGTCGGCGAGGGAGGAGAAGTCCCCGTAGATGGATTCCTGGGCTTGTTGGAAGCGGCGGAGGCGTGGCGATATGGTTGGGATGGATGTCATGGTGGTACTGCTATTGCTACGAAGGTGGCGAATGTAGTATTGAATATGTCTGGGGTTGAGTGGAGGGATTTTCGTGGTAGACTTGGATAGGAACATTTTTGTTTAAGCTGGATTTTATTTTCCATGTTTGTGGATTACATGGGGTTCTATGGGTGACGTTGGCCGGTGAAGTCATAATGATCGCGATGAATGATCTCATTGCCACCAATCAGCCCCCTTCGTCTAGTATTTACTACTAGTCTACTAGACCCCTGACACCGAGGAGTTCACAGTGATCTACTTTATGAACTTTTTACGAATAGTTCGGTCATTCTCAATGCCTCGCGCGTCAGAGCATCTCCAGGGCCTTTTTACGGCCGCTGCTCGTCCCCTGCCATCCATCGACGACCCTAATTTCGCCTCGCACTTTGACAGCTTCGGCGACTACCCCGTCGTTCTCCTGGGCGACGGCAGCCATGGCACGTCGGAATTCTACTCTGCGCGAGCAGAGATCACAAAGCGACTGATCGAACATCACGGGTTCAACATCGTCGCCGTCGAGGCCGACTGGCCGGACGCCGAACTCGTCGATCGCTACGTTCGACGACGACCTGGTCCCAAGGCCTCAATCAATAAATACAGGTCCGACTACGAGCCCTTCGGCCGGTTTCCCACCTGGATGTGGCGCAATCACGAGACCCAGAACCTCGTGGAGTGGATGCGAAACCGCAACGCCCGGGTGCAGGACGACCAGAAAGCCGGGTTCTACGGCCTCGACATGTACAGCATGGGCGAATCGATGCACTCCGTGATCCGGTATCTCGAGCGCGTGGATCCCAAGACCGCGAATACCGCGCGTCTGCGCTACGCCTGTCTGGCGCCGTGGGTCGAGGATCCCGCCGCGTACGGGCTGGCGGCCGTCCGCGGGCTGCACGACTGCGAAGCGGCGGTGGTAAAGATGCTGCGCGACCTGCTGGACAAGCGCATGGAGTACGCGGCCGCGGGCGCCGGCGACGACGGCGACGAGTACCTGAGCAGCGAGCAGAACGCGTACCTGGTGCGGGACGCGGAGCGGTACTACAAGGCGATGTACTACAGCTCGGCGGCGTCGTGGACGCTGCGCGACACGCACATGATCGATGCGCTGAAGCGGCTGCGGCGCTCGAAACCGCGCAGCAAGGCCGTGGTGTGGGCGCACAATTCGCACTGCGGCGACGCCCGGTATACGGGGATGGGGAGGCGGCGCGACGAGGTGAACCTGGGCCAGCTGTGTCGCGAGCAGTTCGGGCGCGAGAACGTCGCGCTCATCGGCTGCGGGACGCACGCGGGCACCGTGGCCGCTGCCCACGAATGGGACGACAATATGCAGGTGATGACCGTGCGGCCGTCGCGGTCGGATAGCTGGGAGCGCGTGGCGCACGACACACACATCCCAAGCTTCTGGCTGGATCTGCGGCCGGGCAAGATCGATCCGGAGCTGGCGGCGGCGATAGAGGAGGACCAGGACCGCCTGGAGCGGTTTATCGGGGTGATCTATCGGCCAGAGACGGAGAAGCTGTCGCATTACTCCCAGGCGGAGCTGCACAATCAGTTTGATGCGTATATCTGGTTCGATGAGACGACGGCCGTGCAGTCGTTGGACTCGGTGCAGCCGAGGACGTCGCTGGGGAGCGAGGAGACGTATCCATTTGGCGAGTAGGGGGGTGTAATTGGAGTAATGGAGGATGGAGTAATGGAGGATGGAGTAATGGAGGGTGGAATAGGATAGGATAGGATAATGAATGCATAGTTAATGCCCAATGAACACTTGCTGAGTCAGCCATAGTGACGTCAACTCACCGCCCGGCATTATTTGTTTACGTTTCGCCCTTTCGCTTCTCTCTTCGCCTCTTCTGCTCTCCTGCCCTCGTCTCGCCTCGTCTCGCCTCGTTCACCCTCCGTGCCCCCCCCCATTTTCTAAACACCTGCTCTATCTACGCGTCCCTCTCATTTCCCTGCTTTCACAATGGCGGTTCGCCGCTCCGCGCGTCTGCGCAGCCGCCAGGCTTCCTCCGAGGTAAGAGCAGTGTTCGCCCACATTCCGCCCTGACAACCAACCTCACTTCACCTCACCTCACTTCGCCCACCATCCCACCGTGCGGATTTAGGCTTCAATGCTTTGCGACCCTTGCATGGTCCTCTACAGCATGCTGATCTCGCTCCTTAATTTAGGAACCGCAGCTGCCTGTTGACCCCGTCAACAATAACAACAACAGTCACACTGGCAACACCGATCAGAACACTACTAATACCCACAACACACTCCCCTCCGTCATGGAGCGCGACGAGGCTCCCGTTGTTGATGCCCCTCCCCAGCCCACGGCTACTGCTCCTGCTGCTACTACTCCCTCTACTTCTTCGCATCTCCGCACCCCTCTTAAATCAACCCCTCAGCCTAAAATTACCACCCCTTCGGTTGCGGTGAATCGCGGCTCTCCTTTGAAATCCACCCCCGCGCAGAAGACTCCCTCTCAAAAGACCCCTTCTCAGAAGACGACCTCCCAGAAGACCCCCGCGCAGAAGACCCCTTTGGCCCAAACCCCCACCAGCGTGCTCACTCGCCCGCCTCACCAAGAGATGCACCCCAGCAAAGTCCACCAGAGTACCACCAAGCAGGCGGACTCGGGCTTGATCCTGGGCTTCAATCCCGTCAAGAAGGATGCCGAGGGTAATGTCGTGAAGGAATCTCTCGTCCAGGATACTCCTTCCAAGGCTCGAGCTTCGCCTGCCTCCACCACCTTCGGTACTCCCGGCTTCGATTTCAAATTCGCCTGCCACGAGTCGCAACTCAGTGAGGAAGCCAAGAAGCTCATGGAGTCTGTGCGCCAGGATGCCGCCAAGATCAAGTCTCAGATGACCCTGGATAAGAAAGACGACGACTCCCAGAAGGACGACCAGCAGGCCGGAGACCGAAGAATCGCGCACCCCAAAGGGAAGAGCAGTCGCTTCAGCAATGCTCACATGGCCGAATTCAGAAAAATGGACTCGATTGCCGGCCACGCGTCTGCTTTCCGTGCCGTGCCGGGACGCTTCCAACCTGTCCAAAAGACTCTCAAGCGGACCAACTCCAAGGCCCGCCTGGATGAATCGGACAAGGCCTCCTCCCCCTCTAAGACGGCCACCCCCAAGCCTGCCGCTGCCACATCTCCTGCCACACCTGCTGCCACTGCCGCGGCCAACACCAAGCGCGTGAAGCATGTTAAGACCGACGATACGTCTACGAACCGCCCTACGCAAGGCGAACCTCGTACTCCTAGTAGGGCCACTCAAACTCGTCCCCGGTCGACTGTGCGCAACTCGTTGATGACCCCGACTGCGGCTTCTGCGGCGCGCGCTACCTACACGAACATCAAGCCCCCTCGGGCGTCCATGATTCCCTCGTTGGCGCGCTCTCCCTCGGTGAACCAGTCCTCTGCCCCGCGCACCCCCAGGACTGACTTCAATCCTCGATTCAAGACCAACATTCCGTCCCTACCCAACCTCAAATCGATTCTCCGCCGCCACCAGCCTCTCTTCTCCAAGGATCCCTCCAAGATTGCGGCCGGGACTCATGTGGCAGCGCCGGACTTCGACTCCAAGTTGCTGATGGGATCATCGCGAGACGCGTCGGAAGACCCTGTGCAGACCCCTTCGCCTAAGAAGCGCGTGGAGTTCTCGGCTAGCACTCGCTCCCCTGCGGCTGAAGCATCTCCTTCCCCTTCTAAAGCCCCAGCCGTGATGCCTCCGCCTATCTCGGACATTGTGTATCCAACCCTACCGGTCTTGACTCCAGACCACGCCGTTTCCAAGTCCGCGAACGCCGAACCTAAGCCTACTATCCGTCAGGTTCGCCCTTCGGAGGCTGCTCCTTCCACAATTTCCGCTCCTGATGTCGCCGGCGTGCCTCATGGAATTGGAAACAAGAAACGGCACCGAGCCACTGCAGACGAGACCGACGCCGAGAACGTGCCTCCGGTAGATTCCACCCCCGAAGCTCGCAGCACCAAGAGAGTCAAGCTGAGCTCCCCGTCTCCCACCAAGATGCCCACTCAGCCCACTCCTAGTCCTACCAAAGCTCGGATTCATACCCCCATGCGGTCGTCGTCGAATACTAGTCGATCGGGGACCCCAGCTAGTGCTAGACAAAGGAATCGGGGTATTCTGAGCATGAGCCGCCTTAATATGCTCGCTCGACCTAAGAATCGCCCTTGATTGTTCATCCGCTAGACGGAACAGTTCTTGAGCGATATGACCATCTCACATGCATTTTCACGAATATTTCGCTTTTCTTTTCTTTCTCTGAACCACACATAGCCATACCGCATTTCAAGATGTCTCTTTTCTTTTCTCAACTTCCCGGTGAATGGTGTTTCTTGTTCATCTCGTACAATTTATCCCGTCGACCCGACAGTCTCTGACTGGCCCATGTACTTACTCCATCGGATTTGACATCTCTGGGATTGGGTCCCTACCAACAATGGGTCTATGTTTTGTCTTTACTTCTCACGCAGGCGCTTGGATGCATCCGGTATGCAGGATTACTGGACGGCGTTGAATGTTTTTAGCTCTGTCACATACTTCCACTGCAACAGTTCATTTGTCTCAAATTTCAGGCGAACTGGACGGAAGTGTACATGTGAATTGGCCCTTTTATTTGAATTTTTGTCGTTGTTTTTTTCGATTTAATAATGAACAATTTGTCCTTCATTGCCTTGTTGAATTGCATCGAGAAATTAACTGCCGGTTCTTTTTCTTTTTCTTTAATGAGCGTGAATACATACATCCAGACAGATCAGACCAGAAAGACGCGTTTTGTGCATTTCTTTGCTTTCATCTCCCCTACTTGATTGATTGATTGTCTATTAATCGTTGGCTGAATTTGTCTATCAGATTGGTTTGGCTTGGTTCTAGATTGAATGTTTATCTTCTTTCTTTTTTTCTAATAACACTCGGTTTGATTGATGTAATATCAGTCTTTGCTTCGTAGAGTTTGTTCGTAAACGGTGTTAAGCACTTCCAGTCTACCTAGGTATTCTACTGGGTGAAAGGAATAAACTCTTCATTCATATCTGCCACAGGACTTGCTTGTTTCAATTGATTCTCGTCCATCGTCCTAGCTACATCCGATTAACATAACCGATCTTACTACGGAAGCCTTCTTCTTGTCTTGCTTTCCTTTCATAGTTATTTTACATATATTACAGGAACCCTAGATCTAGACCGGAGGATGGACATGGACATGTATTTTCCTTTTTTTTAAAAAAAAAATTGAATAAAAATCCGTCTCATTCTTTTTGTTTCTAGAAGAAACTGCATGAAGAGTAGAAAAAAAGAAAAGGTCCATGAGATCGAAGAAAAGTCAAGTAGCAGAATCCCACCTGCCAGTCTGATATCAACAAATTAACGCCTTTATAAGAAGACCATGCCATACCGATATAACCCAGATCGATGAAGATATATCGATCAATCAGAAATGATGTTAGAGAGGAGAGATCGCAAGGAATAGAATATGGAAAGGGGGGCAAAAATTCAAATAATCTCGGATGTCTGTCGAATGGTAGGAGGATAACAGAAATGGTAATGAAACGCCAAGCAGTTCAGAGAGTCTAAAATAGGTAAGATAGGTAGGAATAATGGCAATGCAAATGAGGAGATGCAATTTTGATCAACCAGGGAACTTGTTATTCTCATCGTGGGGTCCTTTTGGGTTTCCTTGTCGTCTGTTTTCTTTGTTGGATTTGTGCCAAGGTTTGATGATGTCTGGTTGGAGTGGTCTTTCCTCCCATCCAGAGTGGGTAATATGACAAGTGTAATGAGCCAAATCACAGGAAAGATCAAGGTCAAAGGGAAAAGAAAGTACAGGATCAAAAAAGAGAACAAAACTCCGTATCCACCCACATCCGGGATGATAACAAAAGAGACAGAGAAAAAAAAGGGAAATGACATGAAATAGATAATGAATATTAGACATAAAAACAGATGAAGAAAAAAGCCAGCCATAAAAAAATACATGAGTAGAAAGAAATCAAGGCAATGGAAAAAAAAAATTCAGGTGATATCATCATCGTCATCCCTTCATCGTGGCCAAAAACGAATCCAGATTGTATTCCTCTTGGTACTGTCGATCGTCCCAGAGTTCTCCGAGATCGTCGAGCCAGCCCTTCTTGCCCTTTTCTTTGACTTCGCCGTCGATGTCGACCATGTCGACTTCGTTGCCTGTGGCAGTGTCGCTGGGCTTCTCGGCGTTGTCCGCCGTCTCCCCTAGATTGAAGAGATCTAGGAGCTGGTCTGTGTCCATGGTATTTAGGCCGGCGTTTTGTTGATTGACCACTGTGGATGCGACGTCGATTTTGAATCGTTGGAGACTGGAGAATGTTGTTAGCATCGAATCACTTATCGTATGAGTATCAGAGTATTAAAACTTACTTCAGAATCTTCTCCTCCAGCGTTCCTCGGGTGATCAATCTGTAAACATTGACAACCTTCTTCTGACCGATACGATGGGCACGGTCCATAGCCTGGATATCCTTCTGAGGGTTCCAGTCGTGCTCCACAAAGATGACCGTGTCAGCTCCCGTCAGGTTCAGACCCAACCCACCGACACTGGTCGTCAGAAGCAACACGTCGTAACTGGGATCCGTATTGAATCGGTTGACAATGTCCTGACGCTTGGTTGCTTCGACACTACCATCCAGGCGGAGAAATTGAACGGAAGGAAGAAGTTTCTTGAACACTTCACTCTGTACAATGTCCAGCATCTCCTTCATCTGACAGAAGACCAGGGCTCGGTGAGGGCTGACGTAACTGGCCCCGGTAGCCAGATCCCCCTCGCTAGGTGGATCAACGCCGATGCCGCAGTCGAGCATTAGGTCACGCAGGGCGCTGAGCTTAGGCGCGTGCGATACATCTCGGATGTAGGAATTCTTCGTGTTCAAATAGGTCTGGACTTCGTTGTATTGCTTGTGCCCTTCTTTGACGACAAGCGCTGGGGAGTTGCAGAGACGCCGCATGTACTGCAACGCTTGGAAAATGTGCTCCTTGTCGGCCTTTTCTGAGCTTCCCACCTTGTTTGTGAGACTCTTCTGCTCCTTCTTTGTGAAATCTTCGAAGAGTTTCTTTTGGAGCTCACTGGGGTCGCAGTAATAGTTCTGAATGATCTTGGGGGGCAGGTCGTTAAGCACCTCCTCCTTGAGACGACGCAGCAAGAACGGTAATACCTGCTTATGCAAGGCCTCGATTGCCAGTGCTCCAGCCTCTTGCTCCTTTGAGGAAGACTTGCTGAAACGGCTCGCCGCAATGGGTTTGGCGAAACGGTCTAGGAAGACCTTTTCTGTACCCAGGAATCCAGGCATCAGGAAGTCGAAAAGGGACCACAGTTCCAGCACGTTGTTCTGGATAGGAGTACCGGAGAGGATCAATCGGTGATTGCTGACGATGCGCTTGACCGCCAGAGTGACCTTGGCCTTCGGGTTCTTGATCAAGTGGCCTTCGTCCAGCACGCAGTAGTTCCAGCTAATGGGGCTGAGAGTTTCGCTGTCATTGCGGCAGATGTCGTAGGATGTCACAACAATATCCGCGTCCGCGAGGGCGCCTCTTAGTCGCCCACGCTCCGCTGGTGGTCCAACGTATGCGACACAGTTGAGGAATGGAGCATACTGTTTGATCTCCTGCTGCCAGTGCCCAGAAAGAGATGGTGGGCAGACGATCAAGGAAGGAAGCTTTCGAGAATCCGACGTCTGGGTTCGCGCGTATTCTTCGGCACGCATATGATGATCGCTAGCAACAATGCAAATGGTCTGAAGGGTTTTGCCGAGACCCATGTCATCACAGAGAATACCATGCAGATTGTAGCGATTGAGGAAGGCAAGCCAGTTAACACCCTCCTGCTGGTAGGGTCGAAGTTCAGCTTTGATGGAGACCGGGACTTGGAATTCCTCCACCTTGCGCACATCCAACATCTGGGACATAAACTTCCTCTCTCGTTCACGGCCCTTGAGAAGCTCTTCCGAGAGACCAGGCGGGTCTGGAATGCCGGCCTCTAGAGGAACGAGCTTAACCAGTGTGGCGAACGACGTTGTGGCCAGCAATCTCACATCGTTATCAGAGTCGCTCATTCGCCCCAAGACAGGCACGACGAGGAAGATGACGTAAGGTAGGATTCCATCTTCCATGACATGGATGAGATGGTAAATACATTCGACGGCTCCTTGGCGATGAGAAACATCCAAGGCGTTGTTGATGGTAGGCAGTACTTTCTCGACTAGCATGGTCATACCTTCCACCGTAATGACACTGCATATCGTGGCGAAACATTTGGCAGCTGCATAACGAATGACGGATAGCTCGCATTGCAGGGCTTTAGCAACAGTTGGCATGAGTCCAACCACCCACGGGTAAAGACCGGGATCAAACTTGGGGAGAATGGCACGGAGCGTGGACAATCCATCCACAGCTTCTTGGCCCAAATCGTTGTCGGGATCAAGAATGTTGGCCGGGAGGTCGCCGGAGAGCGCTTCCTTAAGCGGGCGTTCGACCAGAGCCGCGAGGTTAGGAACTTTTTCCATGAGATCTGCGCCGAACTTGACGGCGAGTTGTTCGAGAGCATCCTTGGCACCTCGGCGCATGATTCTCGCTTCCTTTGCTTCCTTCTCGAATTTGGCCGCATCGGGGTGGTCGCGCCGATCTTCTTCCTTACGAAGCGATAGGATCGATTTATCCAGGCTGGCATTGTGATGGAATTCAGGGGTCTCCGACGTGTCCACACAGCAGTATTTCACCAAGTTTCCGATAACCTTGTCGACGGGTCCTCTCTTGGCGGCATTCGTGTAGTACTCCACTAATGTAACCACTGCGGTTGCCGAGCGTTGCTGAAGCTCGGCGTTTTCTTCCTTCTTGATACTATCCATGATTCCCTTGATAAGGAGACCGGGCTTCTTGGGAATATCATGCAATGCAACCAAAGCGCCGGCTGCGGCGGCTCGGACACGCATATCTCTCTGCTCACGGACGTTCCGTGCTTCAGAGATTGCACTTTCGGCCGTTGTGCGCGTGTCGGTCAATACCTGGTTGGCAGTCATCCGGTGCATGGGCGTCATTGTTTTATTAAGCCGGTCAAAGTCGGGCCCAATCACCTTTTCAGCATCAGCCAGAGAGAACGCACTCGGACCGGCTTCAGGATCCCCTTGGACGATGACCGCCAAGACCGGCAATCGCGATCCAGCGACATGTCCATGATCCCGGAAAGCATTCAGAAGTGAATGACACTGCGCACGGGCGACATGTAGGTAGCAAGCAATGTCACTATACCACAATGGACGGTCTCCTTCCACAATCGGGCGCAACTTTTCACATAATTGCGAAGCGTGCTTGGTGTCGGGACCGGCACACCTGGCATACTCTTCGATGACCATAGCAGACGAGAGCTGCGAAGTCGACGCGGAGTGGTTGAGACTTTCCAGGATAGACGGCCAAAGGTTGGAGAGTCCATTCTTGTCCCAGAAGTGGAGCAGTTCTCCAAGGGCTTTGGAAGCATAGATCTTGGACCGCAGCATCGTGTCCGCGCCTACAAGATCAATGTCGCCCTGGAGCATGTGCCCATCAACATTGTGGGCAGATGGCGGTGGTGGAATTTCTTTCTTTTCGGCCTTGCGTCCGCGTTTCTTGGCCCCATCGGGTCCGGCATTATTTGAGCTAGGAGAGGATCTCGCGGGAGCTGCTGCACTCGTTGGGAACGGCAGCCCTGACGGTTTGATGAAAAGGGAAGCGTTCATGGGAATGGGATAACGGGGAACACCGAAAGGTGCCATAGTCAATGTGATGAGAGGCTGAACATTGCCCAGCAGTTCGGCCTCCAGGTTGAATGATCCGCGAGTTTCCAGAGCCTTCAGTAATTCCGACCACACTTGGAGAGACAGTTTCAGGACCCCTTCATTTCGCTCCACCAACAGATTCTGGAAAATGAGACGCAGTGCCTTGCCATTGACCCACTCGTTGGTCCCCTCGCCCTCGAGTCTCAAAAACGTCATCAGGGCTCGAAGCACTGCAGAACGTACGCTAGTGATCGTGTGTCGCAGGAAGGGGTAGAGGCGAGGGACGAGGTTGCCAAACGACGATTCCGGGTCGACAGCTGCATTGGTTTTCATTGCTTCCAGAACTTCTCGGAAAGTGCAGAGTTTGGCCAGAAGATCCATTACAGAACCTGTACTGGCACTTAGATCATCCTGCAGGTTGGAGAGACAGTCCCACACGATATTCATGAGCGGGCCCAGCGTGCCTTGTCGAGAAGATACAAATTCCTCTGCGATGGGAACTAGACTCGCGGCGCTCACTGCACGCACATCGTCGTCGTAATCCCCTAGGCCTTTCATAACGGCCTCCAAAACACCGTCCATAAGCTGAGCATCCTTCACAAGCAAATCTTTCCGCACCGCCACCAAATACCGGAGACCGATCATACCACCATGACAAACTTCCCAGATGGGACGCTCCAGGTCCAGATCTTTTTGCATGATGACACGATAGAGGCACTTGTAGACGGAGATCACCGTGCGTGAACTGAGTTGGGACAAAAGGGCACCCAACGTCTGGCCGACAGTCTCGCGAATCGGGGCAACAACATTGTCGGAGATGTAGTCTCCAAAGCGGTCAAGCATGAGCACGCAGAGAAGACGGCAGGCTAGGTCGTCCAACCATTTGCGATTGAGGACATCATTTTCCGCTCTCGTTTTCCCTCGCACGCGGCCGGCACCGGCACCTTGCACCCGAATCACTTCACGAAGAGCCATTGCCGCTCCGTGGCGGACTTCCCAGCTCGGATCAAAGATGTCGACCATGAGGAAATCACACATGGGATCAAAGGGCCACACCGGACTGGGCCCCTCGTCAACAGGCTCCGGCTGAATGATGGGGTTTGCGGGCGTTGTCTCGCCCTTGAACTCCGTGACAATCTTCGAGTCATCATCGGCACTAGCTCGGTCTAGAGAGAAATAATCGGGTTTCGAGTCGCCATTCCGCTCCTCCCCATTCTCCGCCTTGATCGGATGGGGCGTAGCCGAGGGGGTGGTGACGTTATCGGATTGCCGTCGTGCGGAGATATCCACTAGGCGTACTTTGTTGGCGCCCAACTTCGCACTCTGCTTGTTTTTGCGTTTTAGCTGGTTCAATTGCCGCTTGCTCAGGCCCGCCTCTTCGCCGTTGGCAGGTTCACCAGGCGACGCTACTGCAGGAGGGTTCAAGCCATGGTGGTTGTTATTGTTATTGCTGTTGCTGTTTTCGCGCGAAATAGGCGAAGGGGCATCCTTCGTCCCGGCTGCCGGCTTGTGGACCAGATCATTATCATCGACCAATTCCTCCTCGATGTATTCTCCTGCAAGACCCAGTCGCGAAATCAACGTCTTCTTCTGGTGCTGCAGTCGGGCCGCTGGATCTAGGGAGGCCAGCGAATATTCGTATTCTTTGCCGGCACTGCCCAGCAGCCTCTTGCCAAATTTTAGTATTGAGATCAGGTCGAGGCGGTCCAGTTGAAGTAAGGGCTCTTCCTCAGACGACGATTGCTCTTCTTCAGCCTTAATCTCGACGTCCAATTCATCATCGTTATCATTTTCGGCCTTCTTGATCTGCAGGCCATCATCCTCATTCGGATCGAAGATCTCGGCATTGGTGACGATGAGACCGATGGCCTTGGCAGCAGCCGTCCGGGTATCCCACGTCTTAGACCGGAGATAGGGAAGAATGCGACCAAGAAGGTTGAAGAGCTCGTCAGGATGTTGTTTTTGCACATCCGCCAATTGCTGGGCGGCGGTGTTGCGGATGAGAGGCGTGCTGCCCGTCTCCAGTAAACTACAAGCAGATGATCAGTAAGACCAAAGGGGATTAGTACGGCACGGGATACTCACGTGACCAAGCGATCCAGTCTAGCGCATCATCAGTTAGCGCCGTGTCATGTAAGGGTATTACCGCCTACCACCTTTTTTTTTTTGCGCAGGCACTAGGAAAACTCACCTGGAAGTCATGGCGGGCAGGTTCCCCTCTCAGGGGGGTGGGGAAGAGGTTAGAGAGAAAAGAAAAAAAAAATAATGAGGAGTCAACCAGAGCGCAGTCGACGTCAGTGAAGTTCCAGTCAAGAGCAAGTGGAGTAAGGCGAAAAAAAACAGGTCGTCGGAATCGTCGTAGTCGTAGTCGGCAGTACCTCGAGGTAGGTAAAGTAGAGGAGGTATGTAAAGTATACAGCCGCGTTACACAGGCGTCACCGCCATCAAACAAGAAGAAGAGTGGAGAGGGTGCAGGTCCAATCACGAGGCGCGCAGGAGAGGTATGGGTTTACTAGGGGAAGCTGTCGTTAAAGTCGGCGTTGCGCAGCTGATAGTCATCAGGAGAGACGAAAAATGCGAGATGAGAGGTGGTGATAAGGGAAGTTCCAGCCAAAGTATGGGTCAGATGGAGGTTCAGGCGATCATATAGTAGTAGTCAGGTAGTAGACGGCAGCCGAGAAAAAAAAAATAAAATAATACAAGCGAATCAAAAATGACGAAGGAAAAAGAAATTAAATTAGAAGACCCGGGACCCCATTAAAAATAAAATAAAATAAAATAAATGGGGTATGTCGGCGAGCGTCGCGGTGGAAGGCAGTTGAGGCGAGAGCCAACGCGGAATGGGACAGTCGCAGTCACCTCAGTAACTCAAGTATCAACAAGAACGCTCGAGGTCACGCAGCCTGTTTATATCATTGGGGCTTCTTTCGCTGGGCGCGCCGACCCATGCTTGGGCCCTGTGCGCTAGCCTGCTTGCGGCCTAGTCGCCCCCACCGCCGCAAAGGTTTTCGTGTGGCCACGTGACCCGCCAGCCTCCCGCCTGGCGCCGGGCTGCCTCGGCGCCTGAGGCTGCACTGCGCCGTTTCTACTTCGGGTTTCATTATTATTGCATCGATGATGCTCTCTTCCACACCTCCCTTTGACGCGAACGAAACACATCCAACAATGGCACAAACACCGCGTCTCGCTTGGCGATCCCCCCCCCTTCCGATCAAATCCGGTCCTTTAAGCTTGTCTCGATACCTCGGCCTGATGCCAAGAAATGCCAGATGGCCTCATAGTCCCGAGAAGGGGGTTTCATCCCTCGTCTGCGTCGGCATAGGGATCAGTTCCTGGCAATCCGGGGGCCCTCGTTGTGAATCCCTGCCGGGCATGTTCTTCTCGGTCGTAGCTATATTGGCCTGAGGCCCCAGTTCATCAGCCTGGTCTGCCTCAGGCTGCTCCCGGCAGGATCCAATCAGCATGTCTGGATTAAATATATATCGCAATCGTCATCTGTTTGTAGCCTGTCCCTCTCTTTACAGCTAGCTCTTTGTAAGCGCCTATATATAACTCCGATTCCATCTGACAATCAGACTTCTTTGTCGACGGTTGCTGCTCCTTGAGTTTCTGAAATTCTTTGTTTCAATTGGTTTGAATGAGTACCAAGAATCCCTCGCCATTTCGCGTGACCGAAGACCGCGACTCTACGGTACCCTACGCAGCACGTTTCCTTGGAAGCAGTCAAAGGAAAGATCTCCGAAAACCGGAAGACAGACCCAACTCAGCGCAAGGAAAGTAGAAAGAGAAACGAGAAGTAGAAGAACCGAGAGTCCATTTCTATACATTGAGGACTTCATCGTCGCAAGAACAAAACAGCATGACTTTGGTAGTAGTAGTAAAACATCGACTTCGGCACCGCCCCCTCTAAGATTTTCCCAAAAATGCACCTGCCTGTTCTTCCTTCCCTAACAATCCTAGACTGCGGATCTCTTCTGCCTTGGGCGCATTCTCACGGGGGTTCGAGGCCTCGGCCTTCTGGTAGGCGTTCTGCATCTTGATCGTTCGGATGGCCTATTCCTCGAGTTAGCAATGCCACATAGTCTATGGTCACAGAAGAACAGAGTCTAAAGCGTCGGCATATCCGGATTTTGTCTGGAATCGAGAGCGGAAGCCGTGGCCTCGGGGAACGGTGAAAACGCACCTCCTTCTTGTGGTGCAGGCACTCGTGGTAGTCCTCCAGAGCGGGCAAGCACTTCTTCTTGCCGGCCTCACCCTCTCCGGCGTTGACAACGTAGCAGCCGAGCACTTCCTGCCAGAAGTTGAAGCAGCGGGACGGACCTGTGGAGGGGGACGCATTAGCCGCGGGCGTCCGTTATTGGGGAGGGATTGCGGCATTGAGACCGCAATTCCAGGGGAGACGCGAGAAAAGGAGGACATACCGCCGTTGAGACCGAAACCGGAAGCCATTGTGTCAGTGTATGGTGGAGGACGAGAGCGATGCAGCGGAGCGTGAAGGGGCAGGAGAAGCCGGATTGGCGATGCGAGGTTCGTTCTTTCCGCGTGGTCCGTGCGTCGGCGGCCTTGACGTCTGGCCGCGCTGCTTCGCTCCCGGACACATCACCATCTTTCGATTCCTCGCCCCGGACGCCATGGCTGTCTTCGCAGGGCTTTCAGGTGCTCATGCGATTCTTCTGGCCACTCACTGGTGCGCCACTGCGAACGTCTCCCATCTCCCGCAACTCCAGGCTCGATTTCCCGCCTGGCTTCCCTCCGAGCGACTATTGCGCATCATCTTGACCTTCCTCCCCGAGAGCACAGAGCCGCATCGGTATACGTCCATTGTCCAGGATATCGTGGACGGCAGTTCAAGCCATCTGGATACAGAGGAGGTTGATGCATCTCCCGTTAAGGACCTGACCGAGCAGGTTGCGAGGAAACGTGTACGGAAACTCCGTCTACTGCCTCTCAGGTGTCCCGACGACGAGGACAGTCAGGATTCCGACCCCTTGGCCCTGTTCCTCCTTCATCGAGCACATCGGATAGACAGCGAGACATCCCTTCAGCCACTGATTCTCGAACTTTTCCTGCCATTCTACGAACGCTCGTCGCTGGTGCGAACCTGGCTCATCTCTACATTACTCCCGCTGCTGCGCCTGAACTACGAATATTACCCTAGCCAAGACGAGACCTTTTCGTTGGACACACTGGAGTCTATGGACGATCATACGGCAATCAACGTCCTCCTTTCGATGACCGGTGCGGAACGAAACGTGATGGATCTGGTTAATAATTTGCGGGGCTTAGTTGGTTCGTGGATGTACGGCAGCGATCGGTCGAAACGGCGGAGGCTCAATCAAGCGGCGCAAGAGAATTCGATTTCACTTCCCACAGGAGACACCCAACCGCGCACGAGGCGTGGTGCTGGATGGCACTATGTCAATGAGTGGCTGGTTTCGCGGAGTCTGGTGGATCTCGAGAGTGTTATAAGCGCTTTTACCAATTGGGACGGACCCGAAGACGTGGACCTAGGAGGCTACGATGGAGGGAAGGAACAGTTACAGAGCGAGGAAGCAACGGATCTGCGAATTCGTTATGCCCAGTCTGGGCTCGCTGTCATTTACGCAAATGCGGACGTTAGCGAGCCCTCCTTGGAGGGGTCTAGTGAAGTCCTTGCTCGCGTTTCCAAGTTACTGGACTATGAAGACTCCTCATTCCTTACTTCAGACACATCGTCACTGCCTTCGATTAAGTTCGATGCAAGCCCTATCTCATCGTCATCGCGAGTGTCTCTGCTGCAGAATGCTTTGCTTTTGACCTCCAACCCGCTAACATACCCTTCGGCCTCTTCAATTTCGTTCTTAGGCGCCATAATTCTGTCTCTTCGGATATTGAATGAGCTCGGATGTCCTATTCCATGCAGGGCGGCTACGAGCCTTTGCGTCCACAGCCACGAAGATATGCAACTACTAGAATTGCGAAACGTGATGGCGTCTGTTGTTAGGCAGTCCCAATATGGCCGGGACTGGAGGAAGATCCGCCAGCAATTACTTTGGCTTCGGGATTGGGGCGCTGATAACTTGGGCGAGACAGAGAGTAATGTGAATTGCCATGGGCTCTTTTGGAGGGTTCCGCGGGATGTTGTCGAGGTCGAGGTCCTAAAAGCATTGTTAGGTGCCAAAGGTGAGTGCCGTTAGTATTCTATCATCCTGCACGAAACGCTAACAAACACAGAATATGACTTGGCCGTCGAGCTTTACGTTGAATCGAGTTCAGCCATAGGCCTCCCTCAAGTGGAAGAGGCCGTTAAGGAGGCCATCTTTTCCGCATACGACAATGCCAGCAATGGCAACCGGACACGAGGCGGGATGAAAAAGGCGCATGAAATGTAAGTCATTGCATCATTAAACCGACGGGGGAATTCCGATATGCTAAGTACAGCTTTGACTTGTACAAGTCTACAAGCTTTTCAACCACACATCCCCGATTCGGCCTCGTTTAAACAGATTCACGCTCTTATCTCCGCAACGCATGCCCTCTCGTTCTACTCACTAACTCTGCAGCATGGAGTCCCGTTCCAACCAGTCAGCATTCGTGTTCACTCAGATCCTCTCTCTCTGATCGAGAAGGTCCTTGACCAGAATCCCAAAGCCTATACAAAATTGGACGATCTTCTCAGCATCGGCCGAAACTTAGTTGCTGCCGGGTTCTTGCCTCACTTGTCCGACGAAGAAGGCACCAATCCATCCGATCCGGAACACGCCGTTGTCACTGCTGAACGGCGCATTATGTCTCTGGCCATCTCTTCGGCTCTTTCGAACGACGATTTCGGCACCGCCTACTCCTACATTCTCACCCGACTGACTCCTCCATCCCTCATATCCACATCGTCTGCCCTAACCAACCCTGCCGTGAAAGACGATATCTCCTGGCGTGCTGTCTACAATGCCGGACGTTACCGCTCGCAAACAGCATCTGCAAGTCCCAACCTTCAGGCCCAAATCACCCGACTCTCTCAGCGAATGGAGCTTCTTTCTTTGGCCCTGATTATCGTTTCTTCACCCGACCCACTCCCCGAGATCCTCGGTGCATGGAGACGATGCGACGAGGAAATGACAGGGCTGCGCGCGCGCGAGTCTGAAGAGGAAGAACTTTGGGACACCAAGGGTGATCGTCTCTCGATGGTGCCGGGCGGCTTTGGCCCCACGGACAGCGAGCAGGACGCCTTGGAAACGCAACAGCAGCACGCCCGACGTGCCCGGGCCCAACAGCAACAGAGCCGGCTCAATCTTGAAGAAGCACCTATGGGTCTGTTTGAAGTCGCCCGTGGCGCCGCCCTCGCTCTGCACAAGAATGCATTCCCCTTGCGCGGGGCGGCAGAAACAGATGCCAACGCAGATCCCCCGTCTGACCCGCTGCATCACTCGGCGTCTCATGCGCGTGGATCCAGCGACGCTGCCGACGATCGAGTTCGTAAGCGCGACGTCGTCAGTAATATGGTCACGGGCGGATTGGCCAGCGGGATTGGATGGGTGCTGGGTGCTCAGCCGGTGAATCGTTAAATATTCATTTACTTTTTATTTCTGACGAGAATTATGACTTCATCGTTCGGTGGTGTTTTTTTTTTTTTTTTTTTTTTTTTAAAAAAAAAAAAAAACCCCCCCGAACGATGAAGCAAAAATTCTCGAAAAAAAAAAAAAAATAAACAAATGATTCAACAACTAAGATATACAATTGGCATTCAATAAATAATATTTTATAAATTTTTTTTTTTTTGTTCGGTGGTGTTTTTTTTTTTTTTTTTTTTTTTTTACTGCCACAAAACCTAGTTGATATCATGTAATGATGCATTGCAGGCGCATAATCCTAATCCTATCATATTTAGTATATCAATTTCAATATGGCGAGCGTGATCGCTTGTACTTTCTATCTACATACCTAACTAAGTACCTCTATATCCTCTCCACCTTTCTGCATCGAATTACAAAACGTCAGATTGTACGCTTAGTAGAAGTAAGCAAAAAGAAAAAAACCCACCAAGGCTGAATGAAACGCACTGCCAACACCCAAAATTCCATCTTGCTTACGTTCCATCTCTATGTAACTAACTATCTAAGTATGTACTTAGAAAATGCCAGTTATTGAATGCCAAGTGTATATCCAAGTGCCTAGAACATTAGATAAATTTTTTTTTTTTTTTTTTAAAAAAAAAATCAAAATTCAACTTCCACCATCCTCCGAGCCTTTTTCCCTCATGTAGGTAGGAATCCACCTTCCGTATGGATCGGGGATCTGTGAGCAGATCGACCGAAAGAAAAAAGTTTACGCTAATTATCGGATGTAACCATAATCCTGGTCCTACTTGCTACCTACCTACTTTTTTTTTACCTCGGAAGTGTAGGTAAGGTAGGTAGGTGGACGGAGTACGAGACGATGAAACGTGGTTCCTGTGACATGATACAAACTCAAATAGATGAATGAATTGTCAATCTCGATCAATTGCTAAGAGCAAATGATGGGAAGGCTAAGTCATGAAGTCAACTTGTCTCACTTGGAAAAGTTTACAAAGGACTAAAAATAAAGTGCTTGGGCATCCACAATTTGAGTATCTGATAAAATGGGCGACCATGTCTTACACATATGTACCGGTTTCAATTCATGAGTGAGATGATAAACCTTAAGGAGATAAGAGATAAGAGTTTGAAAGATAGATGAATAAAATATATGAAACAAAATCAACGAACCAGTACAAGTAGATAGTTCGTCCGGTCCAAGGCGAAAGTTCAAAAAAAAAAAAAAAAACGTGGGTCAGCACCGCTGGCCGCTGGAGGCATTGAATGTTCAGACCGACAACCTCAACGAAACAAGAGCAGAAATCAAACGGCGCAAAGATAAACCGAGACGAAGGGGATCGATGCAAAAGAGGGCGAAAATCAACGCTGGATCAGCGACACAAAAAAATCAAGGAAAGACATGATCATCAAAAAACGGATCGAGGAATCTCCCAACTCCATAAGGATAGACAATGGCAAATGCAGGAAATCAAACTAAATGAGCGTCGTCAAATGATCACAATTCGTATGCTTTTCTTTGACATCCTGGTCAAACCAAGGGCCAGCCACTTGTAAGCGTAAGGAGAGACCGTAATATATGCGATGCATTATAAAGGGGATGAGACGGTGATGGCGATATAGGGGAGGGAATCAAGCAACAGAAAAACACGCAAAGGGAATCAAATCATCTGTCGGTCGGCTGCGCAGAAAAGAAGGCGAAGATCTATTCGTTCCAGCCCCACACTTGCTTCACGAAGTTTGCCATGTTGACTTTTTTGTTCTTCATGTCCAGCACCCAAGGATGTTCCAGCATCCGCCATGGAGTGGCTCTTCGTGGAGGTTCTTTCTCGAGACTGAGGCTCTGTTAGTTTCACGGGGGCGCCAGGAGGTTGGAGACAATGTTCGAGATCACGTACCAGCATTCAATGAAGTATTTGAACTTATCGGACCAGCGAATGCCACTTTCGGGTTCATCCTTCAGCTTGGGTATCGGCTGGCGAACGATGTATGTGAGGAGGTCGATGAGTCCTGCGCGGGGCTGCATTTCAGTGCCGTCGGCAGGGAACGGGAAGCGATGCTGGGCGACTTCCAGCAGAGTCACGCCCAGAGACCACACGTCCGACGTGATGGTGTATGATTGACCGGTGATACGCTCGGGAGCCATATAGTAGGAGGTACCGATGAACGTGTTGGCATCACCTTTGGTACCGAATTCTCCACTGACTCCAAAATCACAGAGTTTCACCTGTCCATCGCGGCATAAAAGGATATTCGACGGTTTAATGTCTGCAGCCAATCAATCAGTATCGAACCCCAACTGGGCTGGAATGATAGATGTAAGGAAGACACATACCCCGATGGATGATTTTCCTGCTGTGGAGATACGTCAACCCGTTCAGTACTCCTTCGGCCACCTTACCCAATACCTTCTCCCCGGTACGACCGCCCAGCTTCTTGACTTCCTTGTATATACTGTCCAGACTGCCTCCTTCACAGAATTCCATTGCGATCGAAATGGTGCCCGTGGACTTGTCCATGAACGCGCCGTAGTAACGGCAGATATGGTCGGATGCACAGTCTTTATTGAAATTAAGCTCTCGAACGATTTGTTTCTTCACATCGGGATTGGGGTCCGTCGTGATGATCTAGCATCAGTTAGCGCCATCAATACTGGCCTCTTCCCGGGGAAATAACCTACCTTGAGAGCGAAGACCGTCTTTCCCTCCTTCAGTTTACATCGCGTGACCGCACCACCGGCGCCTTCGCCTAAGCTGCCCAGTTCCTCGATTTTCTTCGATTCACTAGCAGCCAGCCAGCCTTCGTCATCCAAATCGTCGACGTCCAAGGGCCTGCCCTTCTCCAAGCTCAATTTATCCAGATCCGGGATCAACCCGTTGACGCTACTGTCTCTCTCCATGGGAACGGCGCCCTCGCGATCGGAGTAGACAGAACTGATGGCGGAAGACGGGTCGGGGGTGCTTCCGTGCGGTTGACGTAGCCCCATGGCGAAAGACAAGGCCGAGTAGTTCGAGGACGAAGCCGAGGCCGGCCCGCTAGCTTTCCCATCTAAATAGGTGAAACTTCCCGATCGCGAGTGTCCGTTAGGTTCGTTCAAGCCGTTGGTCGCCAGAGGCGGGGGCTTCGGTCGGCCGTTGACTTGCGTGACGTCCTGACTGCTGCCCATGGGAGTCGCCAGACGGAGCTGAGGGGGCGCAGGTCGACCGGCCGGGCGCTGCAGCTGAGGAGGGCCCTCGGGAGCGGCAGCGGGCGCCGGCACGCCGTTTCCAGTGACCGGACGAGCATTGGGAGACGGCGGGATACCCAAGGTGAGTTTGGGAGCACGAGGACTGTTGCCGTTGGCGGGGCTGGGGTTGTTCTTGTTGCGATTCCCGGGCACGGGCGGTTTGAGGAGGGGAACGGCGGAGGAGGATGACATGGCGAGATTGTTTTGCCTCTCACCAGGCAAAAACAACTCGTTCGGGTCAGCCAGGGTAGCCAGATCGGCGGTTCTTGAGGTAGACACTTTGAAAGAATGGAAGGGGAGAAGAGGGGGGGAAAAAGAGACGGTGACGACCAGGGGAGGCGAGGCAGCGAACAAAGGAGGGCCGTAGGGCGTTTGGCTGGATGTGTGGCGGTCGCAAATGTGAGGGATTATTATGAGGGGTAAGACAAGACTCGATGCAAGAGAAAGACAGGTAGAAAGCACGAGATGAGGCACAAGAGGGGAAAGAGAGACAGAAGGGCAGGTGGACTAGTCCGTCGATCAGTCGGAACGAGAGCGAGGGAGGGAGAAAGAGAGAGGGAGAGAGGGAGAGAGAGAAAGTAGTAAGAGAGAGTGAGTGAGTGAGAGTGAATGAGGGGGTGGTCGAGAAAATAAGAAATTGGGGGATTTTTGCCCTTTCTTATTAAGAAGACGTTGAAGGAGCCCGGGAAGAGAAAAGCAAACAAGCGAATGTTGCGAAAAGGGAAGCGGATAGAGCAGACACAAGAAGAAGAGGGAATAAAAAAAAAAGGAACAGCGAACCGATGGAAAGAGCGATGACTTTATTTGAATTGATTGATTGATTGAGATTGGATTGAATGGAATGACGGACGGGGCCGTTGGATCGCTAAAGCGATGGAAGCTTTACACCTGGATCAAGTCAGGTCGAGAATAGCAACGGCGCCAATCATCGGGAGCGGAGCAGCAGGCAGGATTAAATCATAGAAGGATTTAAGGAATGATGGCAGCGGCAGACAGACTGATAGAGTGTGAAAGAGAAAGAGAAAGAGAAGGGAAGCCAGACGAAAGCGAGTGGGGCGTTTCAAAAGGCGCCTAGAGAGGCTTCATCATTCGGCCTGCTATTCTTGGGGATGCGGATCGATCTGTGGCCGGCATTCTAGGACGGACTAGGACGGACTAGCGGTTGAGGACGGAGGACGGAGGTGTCATTGATCATTGATCATTTTGATGTTGATGCCATTGATGCCCTTGAACGCAGTCCCTTTGGACTTGATGGAATTGCAGAAGAAGAAGAACCTCCAAATCGGCAAACGATATAGTTGCATGCAGCCTGAGCAATCAGGCAGGCAGGCTACCAGGCAGAACATTTGCAGAGTTTGCGCTTTCCCGATCGGGACGCCGGCAGCCCTACGGTCACGGGATTTACAGAGGTCCCGACTTTCTATGGAGTATGCTATCGTCATTATTCTTTTACAGAGTATGTTGTCATGCCTGAGTCTGAACCCGATTAATTATAGAACACTCATTGGCTACCCAATCTGCCTGTGGCGGTACACTCGGTCTCAGTGTCCTGGGGTCTTGGGATCCGATCTGTGACGGCTTCATTCCAAGTTGTACAGCCCTCTGTAGTATCCAAGCCTCGACGGAGCACTACGTCCTGTGTACTCGCTGTACTCCCTATGCATGCAGTTCATGATATGATATCCAGATTACAGACGCGTCAGCCATGTCCCCTGCGCTTGGACCTCGGGGCACGTGCCTGTTCAGCCTTGTGATGTCGTATCAACCATGCCATTCATTATTTGATCTCAACTTCTCCCAGCACTTTCATTCTTCATAGTTAGATAATTCTTCTGACATCATCTCTGCCAATGGTGCTTGGAATAGATGAAATCTCCATGATAACCAAGACCATGACATCCGAATCCTCCTGGAACTCTCGTCCAAGTCCGACCCACCGGTTTAAAATAGCACGGCGCCCCGTTTGCACCGCCATAATTCAGCGGGAAACCGGACTAAGCCAGGACACAACCAAAATTACTGGCCGGCTTACTCTTCAAAAGTGCTAATAATATCCGCAATCAGGGGAACGCCCTGGCCTGTTTCATATTATTGGCAGGAGCTTGGACCGAGAAGCCACCTTGTGGCTGGCAACGCTCGACTGTCTCAGATCGGTTCTCCCATTCTGTTTTTTGGTGCTTTCATCGCTCGGATGAGGTCATGGGAATGATTCGTGTGATCTGAATCTATGCCGGTCTTTTTTGTATCCTTATACCTTATACGCTGCACAGTACTTTGTGCAACTCCCCTGGTTGTAGTCCGATATCCCACCGTCCTACCACAACTCACAGGTAGACGCGCGGCATGGACGATCCTCACTTGGGTTGGACCCCACCAGATCATCTAACTTCCTCGAAATCAAAGAGGTGCAGTTTGGCGCTGCTGCCCAGGGCAAACCAGCTAGCCTCTGGTTCCCCGTCAGAAACCCTGCTCGTCGTTTGCTTGACAGTCCATCCGCTGGCTTACCCCAACTTCTTTCCCCTCATCTGGCAAGGAAGTTTGGGAACCCCTCAATCGAACCATGAAAAGTCGAAACATGAACCCCTCCCATCGACGGAGACAGCGTAAAAAAACTGGGGTAATCGAGTGGTTCCTCGCAACGAGCCATCAATTTGACCCTGACCTTAGCCCGGAGGAGAGATACTCAGATAGTAGTATGTAGATTGTGGCAAAGCGTACTCCGTTCTATTTTTCTATTCCTGGGACTGCGAGACGCAACTGTCTGCCGAGTCCAAGAACTTCTTCGTCGCCCTTCCCCTGTTGATCGGTGGAGCAGCAAAGCACAACTCGGATGTTTTTCTTCCTTGGATTTTGGACTCTTTCGACGTGACCTATGAGAATGGCTACAACGCAGGCGATTCCCACCGATCAAAGAAGATACTATTTACAGAGTAGGTAGATAAACTATTCACTATGAGGAATTATAGAAGTAGCAGGAACACATCAATTACTACTTCTTTATTAGCCCAAGTATCTAGAGTTGAGGCTACTGCACCCCTAATCTCATCCCTTTTTCTTCGGGTACATCAGGCAAGCAAGCAATCAAGCAAGAAAGCAATCGAGTCATCGAAAGGGGCCTAAAAAAAACGAAACCCTGTTGGCAACTGGTAAACAGACAGGCGACCAGAGTAACTTAGAACCTGGAGAACAGGCCCCGATAGGAACTCTATAGACCCCCGACCCCCGAGTGACTTCCCCCTCTAACCTGGAAGGAATCCGATTTCAATAGTTTTGTTGATCACAACCCACAGCGGGTTGTGTCCACACCCATGTCCAGATAAGTAAAGCCGCGTATGTACTATGTACGTCTTATTCAAGTAATCTGCATTGTTATTTGCTGTACTACGAAATCCCACCTACTGGGATAGGAAGTTTGTTTGTGTGACTGCTTGCTAGGACCTGTACGAGTACGGGGTAACGAAGACCCCTGTCGTATAGCTTAAGCTTTAATCAAGCACAGCGAGACTAGCCACGAGCCAAGGACGATTATTGACGCCGCCTGGTTTCTAGACCGCTCTCGACGCTCCGGTGTCCAGGGTACAAATATGTACCAAGTATAGCGTAGGGTGTGATATTGCCAGGGAAGTTCCTCCTCCGTACTGTGTATAGAGTAGGTCGTGCGTGTGCATTAATGATGGACCATGCGCATACCTGTGTGGACGCAGGTACACAGACCCCAAGACTGCCCTGCAGGTTTCGGCCCCTTCTGATAGTCTAAGATAGGAATGGTGAATTGTACGGAAAATATCCGCATCAGCATCAGAGAGTGTAAGCAGACAGACTCCGTGCAGACTGCAGACTGCACATACCAGACCTCGCAGTGGTGGGAGATTACAGGGGGAAACGACAAGATCTTACCTCGGGCAAGGTGACAGGCCAGAGATTGTGCAATTTCGGTAGGGAATTGACACCGACTCTAGGCCCTGACTAGTACCTCCTTCATATGATTGAATAATAGATTAATTAGCTACGGAGTAATGTTTTGGATTCTGTGGGAAAGTTTCCCCGTATGTTTTGGGTATTACCATAATTTTGATTTCTCAAATTTTCTAACTTGTCCAGATAATTATGGAACGAGAGACAGGAGAAGCGGGTCCGCCCCTCCAGCCACTGGCGGGTCATTGGCCCAGCGTGGGGGGCATGGGAGCCACAGCGGGATGGTGGCGACCGCCTGAGTGGAGCCGGGCGTCAGGAACGGGCGGGCTGGCCGGGCCTGATTGGACAGGGCCGCCAATCTGAAACAAAGCCTAACCGGGGGCAACAACGTCCTGTGGCTTGGCGCAGCGTCGTCAGGGGTCAAGGGGTTGCCGTCTGTCCGTTCTCCGTATCTATAGCCGGCAAGGCAGATGGTATGCTCGAAACACACTACCCGGGATGTGCATGGACTGTGGCTGCCATACATTGTTGATGCAGCGATCTATCGATTGCAACGCCATCGAACTGTCCTCATGTACGCATACTCTGTACGACCGAGAATCCCCCAAACTATCAGAGAATCAAACTAGTAGTAGGATGACGCGGAATCCATCGATCCACAGCCGCGATGACCTCTCAAGTTTCTGGTTCTTGTCTCAAAGCAGCAACCGACCGAGAGATCATCGGCACCAGACTCGCCCATCCCAGGGTAAGCAAGACAAGAAACTAAGCGCCAAACTAGTGCTTCGCGAGCGGCCTCGTCCACCAACCACGATGACCATACCCCCAATTTCCACGAGCGGCCCTCGAGCACGGCGGCCCCATCCGGTTGAACGGACTGCCTATGAGGGCGACAAGCCGACAACTCACCGTTCACCTCACCGTCTCGATCCATCACCGCTGCGCGGCTCCACCGGGCTTGCAGGTCGGAGGTGCTTCTCTCTCCCCTTTTTTCGTCCCTGAGACGATCTCCAGGCTAATCTCCCGGGCCATACAAAGGCTGGGGGCTTTCCCTCCCTCCTCGAGATTCTGATTCTAATCCGTTCCTTCTTTAAGTCCCAACTTCCTTGAAGCATATATCCCATTTGACTTCGGTCAGCCACTCTTTTCAACCAACTACCAACCACTCTCGTTCTCTTAATACCCTTTATATAAAACGGTTCTTTTTTAGACCCAAACCACTTCAACAAAAAACCATCACAATGCGTTACTCTACTGCCTCCATTGCTCTCTTCGCCGGCCTGGCTGCCGCTAGCGTCCAGAACGGACCTGACGTCGTCTACAAGACCGAGCCCGTCACCATCACCAGCTGCGCTCCCGAAGTCACCGACTGCCCTGGCCGTGAGCCCCAGACCTCCACCCCCGAGGGTGTCGAGCCCGTGACCACCCCCGTCGCTCCCCCCGTGGCCACCACTCAGGCCACCGAGGTGCCTCCCACCGAGCCCACCGGCGAGCCCAGCCAGCCCGTTGAGCCCAGCGAGCCCGTCGAGCCCTCCGTGCCCGTCGTCCCCAGCCAGCCCGGCACCAGCAACCCCGTCGTGCCTCCCGTTCCCTCCAGCAGCACCCCCGTCATCCCCACCACCCCCGTGGTGCCCCCCGTGCCTACCGGCCCTGCTGGCGGCAGCACCTCCGTCATCGCCGTGACCACCTGCGTGCCCACCGTCACCTACTCCACCATCACCGTTCCCTCCGGTGTCAACCCCACGGGTCCTCCCTCCAAGCCTTCCAACCCCGTGATCCCCACCCCCGGCGTTCCCGGCGTTAACCCCAGCGGCAGCGCTACGTAAGTTCCCTATATCTGAAATATGGTTTAAGATCTCAAGCTAACGGAATATAGTCCCTCGACCTCCGCTCCCGGTGGTCTCTTCACCGGCGCCGCCAACACCGTCGGCAACTCCTTCGGTTTCGCCGGTGCCGCCGCCGCCGCCGCTTTCTTCCTGGCTTAAATGGGTTCCCTTTGTGTATAGTGGTCACCATGTCCGGGTCATTCGGACGGTGTTTTGTCATTTAGAATTCGTGGGGATGTCTGTGTGTGGGATACGGAAGAGAGTAATATGACTTCCTTCTTGTGTCGATTTTTTCTATACCTCGATTTTTCTTTTGTTTTTTTTCCCCTTCTCGTCTATATATCCTTTTTTTTTATATTTCTTATTGCTTTCTTGGTCCATTGCTTCGGAGTTGTTTTGTGAAGCACTTGGCTGGATACGATTTAATGTAAACCATGAACGCTTCAACCTGGTCAATCGATTCCGAGCAGTAATTATATTTAGTTTTCTCTAAACATTGGCTTAGCCTTGACTACATTATAGATATTTTATTATCTTTAAGCACTTGGTGATTGTAGACGTTGATGTTTTCAGTTAACTTCGCATCATGTTATTTTGGGTCTATGTAATTCGAGGTAAGATCTTGGAGAAAGATCACTTCCATAGTTCAAAACCTCGCAGTTACGAAGGTACAGAGAAATAGATATCCAATGTCAAGACACCATGGTATGATGCTAACCCATGGTCATCCAGCACAGGCTACTGTTGCATCGTGCCATTCAATAATAATAACCTACGGTCACTACCAGTCCGTCGCCTAGTAGTGACAATGCCCGCTCCACAGTATATATCCCAATTTCCATCCAACACATCTATCCACCTCGTATATTAAAGCCGAACAAAAGTACATCCTACCGACGGGGATATCCGACCGAGATCGACAGCCCGAGAAGGCTGAATCAGGCTGATCGAGCATCTCCGGCGCGGGGGCGAATCTGAGTCGTAACTGTAAGTGCCGGGTCTTGTTTCGCATGAATGAAAGGAGGTGCTACGCCGTACTTTAATCGAGTCAGATCGGAGGTGACAGGGGTTGTGTTTCATGAGGAGATGAGAGTTTCGTCGTGCCGATCTGGGTTGGGATTTGGATTTGGGGATTTGATGCTGATTCAGGTTTTGCTTTTAGTTATTACCTAGTTAAGGTGCAATATTGTGTTGTTGTATCGTACTCGACGCGAGAAGTCGTGACTTGTTGCCCGTTCGAGGAAGATACGAGGCCACCAGTTTCCAGTTGGCTTATTCTGGTCGTGAATACTTTAAATCTAAATACCGAATACGGTTCGGCAGACTACGAGCAGGTCTGATTTATTATTATTGACAATGATCAGGTAGTGGCCTTAACATGGTCATGCACAGATTCTGATTATGATCGAGGCAAAGCCAAGACGTGGCAGTGCCTCGGCGTCTTCCCAGCAACAAGGCGGCCTCCAGCAGTTCCACCCAACATCCTCGACGCATTTGGCCGAATCCCACTGGCCTGTTAGTCGCGCCTCCACTGTCCCCGCCAGCGCTCAGCATGAATGATGAATGCTCCGCCGACATCACAACCACACGCAGTCTTCACAGCTTGTCTGGGGGCCTTCGGACTTCCCCATTTTGCCCTCCCGAATAAGGGAATTGCCAATATGTCGCCCTGTCCTGTCCGCGCTTAGGTAGCCATCATGTTATCCCGTTCGCTGTTAGGGCTGTTTGTCACCCATGAAAAATTTTTTATGGATCATTTGTCAACAACTGGAGAATAGCCGGACCCCAAATCCTGTTCCCGACCCATCGGGCTGCCTCCTTCGTGGCCTCCCCCTTGGGTTGCTGTTTACGTTGCTCTGGCTCTAGCTGGCTCTCTTGGATCTGGCGGTTCTTGGTCGTTGTGCTCTTTTACCCTTTTCGGTGTATCAAGAGATCCTGCGGGGCTCATTCGACGGCGTGACCGACAGAATGAAGGAGGCTCAGTTTCTAGTGTCTTTCTTTCCTGGGTCAAGTTCGTGTTGGATTTGTGGGATCCTCCTTGTTTTGGTTACTGCCCAGCGAGCTGTTTGTACGTTGTGGCGTCGTTATTGGGCCCGGTCCGTAGTAAGGTAGTAGTAGAAGAACCAACTGTAGCCCTAGAAGGTCTCCAGAATATGAGATGGGGTTCATTGTTCCAGATTTGCTCGGGGAGCACCGCCTCGCAGGGTTCATTTTATAACGCCTCATTGTCCTATCGAGTCCCTGTGCCGCCAGGTTCTCCTCACTCCTACGGAGAATGGGTGCGGATATGAATATAGATCAACTCGCCCTTTGATTGACCCTCGCTCTTCTTTTCTTCTCTCGTTCTGGCTCTTGCTCGTGTTGCTCGCGTGGCGATTTCTTTTAACGCCCCTCCCATCCCCACCTTTCGTGGATCTCCCTATCGTATTTTGGTCGTCTATTTATTTTTATCTCGGGTTCGTACGACTTCCTTTGGTTCCAGACAAAGAAGGCGACAAAGAAAAAGGCGAAGTTGCCGAGACAAACGGCGGGTCTAGAGAGATAAAGACTCAGGTACCGATTTAAAAGAGATCTACGTCCTGATGTTTTAGCATCGATCCGGCTTCGTTGTATACCATATCCACACCAGCATCACTCTACATCCTATACACAACATCACCACCACCAAGATATAACATACAAATGGACCTCTCCTCCCTCGAAGGCCCTCCTCTCCTCGAACACTCTCTCGCTCGAGACCCTCCCTCCGTCCACCTCGCCGCCCTCCCCTCCTTAGGGCTTCCTCCGCGCCCAGCCTCCGCAGACGCCGTATCTCGCATCTACGCCCTCCAATCCCAACCACAGTCTGAACCACAGTATCAGTCTCAGTACCAATATCAGGCTCCCTCGCACGGCTACTCGCGCTCTCAATCCCACCTCGTACCCTACCCCCACCTCCCCACCTCCCATCCAGACGACAACAACAACCACCACAACCTCCCACCTCACTACCGCCGCGCCCGCACCCCCAGCCCAACGCCCATCTCCTGGTCCTCGTCGTCTCCCAGCCCCGACGCCTCGCGACGTCATCGTCCCCGCGCTCCCTCCCCACAGCGGCTCGTGTGGATTGATGCCGAGAAATCCTGGGTCCTTGTCTCTGACGCCCAGACGTCGGTCTATACGCCTGCTTATCACGGGTGTAACTGCGGTGCTGGGATGGGAGCAGGCAGAGAATCCAGTCTCAATATGAGCGGTACTGGCAGTGGTAATGGGAGTAGGAATCTACCATCCAGAAACGCCTCCCCCAACTTAATGCCGCCTACCATGACCCTCGACCCGGCTGCGGACCTATACCCGCCTCCGACTGTCGACGCGCCCCCGCCTTACGAAAGCCATGTGTTCGATAAACCGCTGGTCCAGGTGCAACCGCCTGGCGGGAGTCGGCGCCGCGGAGCAAGCATGCAGAGCGAGTTTGGGACGGACTCGGCGTCTGGGTATGGCTCGGGCTCTGGGTCTGAGGGGGAGCCGTCAAGAGGCCGGACGGGGGGATCGGGATCGCGCTGGACGGCGGTGGCGAGACGGTTGAGGGCGTCGCCGGTTAGATGAGTGGGGGGGGTTGATTATGGGTTTATTGTTTTATTTATATGGATGGGTTGGACTGCGGTCCATCGACTGGGCACATGGGAATAAGAGGGAAGTCCTGGTATTTGGGTCTTGTCTGGCCTCTCTACCTAGGTCTTTTGCGGTGCAAAGACAGGTACAGGTACAGAGTGGTATGGACGAACTGAGAACCCGCGTCGCAGTGTATACTGCATTACAGAATACAGAGTCGATGGGACTGTCGATGATTGGGACTGGTACCCTTACGCGCTTGGTCTACGAGCCATTATGACTAGGATGGTTTACTTGGCAGGTTGAGGCCTTCTTGGATGAGGAATAGCTGGTGCTACTTTGTATTTACCAGCTCTTTGGGCATTGGATACCCTATGGACATACAGGACATGCATCACTCTGACAGGAGCTATAGTGATGACTAGTATGGAAGCTGACAAGGCTGGAGAGTCTGAGATGGGGATAGAAGCATGTGGTGGTTGTCAATCTTGTATAGAATTTCTTTTGTACGACACACTTGAAGAGATGAAAAAAAAAATCTATTTATTTATCCTTCGACAGTGAAGGAGTAACCTAATCTGCTACTCCGGAGTCTGCGGAAGTTTAGGAAAAGTGCCCTGATGCCGCTTGTACCACTGCATGTTCTTGAACGGTCTAGCCTGAAATTTCTGTGGTGGACCCGAAGCAGTGGCTTGAGGATTGTGCTTGGAAGTCCTCATTGTTTGTAAACATAGATGAAGGAAACAGATCAACGAGAGCGATATCGAGGTGCTCAAAACGCTCTATGACGTGGCCGATATACTTTCCAGCAGCTCGCGAGGGTGATAGACCTCTTCTGACTCTGAAAAGCCGTGGTTTGAAACGGTCATTCGCTGGCCCTCATCGGCTGCGCGGATAAGTACGCCTGCTGACGAGGCTAGGGCTGTGTTCAGATACGCTCCTTTTCATGAAGTTGACCCGCTTTCAACGCGTACAACTTGGCACGAGCCGAAGATAGCTAGTAGTGTCTTGAACGATTCCTGAAGGTCTGATTAATGTTCTCTTGCCTGTTGGGTTGTTCCCCGGAATGATGGTAAGCCGTGATGGTATAGTGTGACAGACCGGCAACCTTGCCTGGCAGATTCTTCCATCGCTGTGTTCAATAGTTTGCCAATATGGTAGTAAGAGAATATATCCGTCACACACATCACTGGTAAGTTCGATATTGCCCAGCAAAGTTAGCCAGATTCGTCGTTGTTTTTGTTGCCATTATTTTTGTTGCCATTATTTTAGAACTTACCCTGGCACAGATATCGTAGTCTCCCACTTCTAATGATGCAGTGTTCCGTGGAAGTTCCTGCCCATGGCTCTCGACTGAATAGTAATCGGTGCTTCGACAGCAGGTAAAAGCATATCAGAAAAGTTGCAATTCAAATACCGCCTAGGTGGCCATCTGTCAAACCATTGAAAATCAGATTCTAGATGTTCATCATAAATTTCCATTAACAGTTGACATCATCGTACAATCCTCTTGCATGAAATTGGCAGTGGTTGTCAGCATCTCCATCGTCATAAGCAACAGTGACAGAAGTCACTTTCAAAGATAAACAGAACTATTTCCCCCCATATTTACTTTCTCTCAGAATCCCCTCAGCTGCCCTTCTGTGTTTCTATTCACCTCCTTCCACTCCTCACATTTCCCTCTTCCTTCCCTTCACCAAATTCCTTCCTTCACTTCACTGCCCACTCTCATCTCGAACCTCCCCTTTCTAGTCACTAGATCGTGTTAAGATATTCCTTTTCTGCATTTCTACCTCATCCTTGTTGTATTCTTCTCATCATCTTCTATCCTCACCAGTGTCTAGTTCTTCATCCTTTCCATTCTTCCTCATCTCCTTTCTCTATCTTCCCTATTCCATGAAGTAGTCATCTCCAAAATCTTCCCAAGATGGACGACCAGATCCCCCATCTGGCTGAGTTACATTTTGTAGCAGAACAAAAAGCACGCCATGCCCGTATCTGGGAAGGCCACGATCAAGGTACTTCTTCCTACATATCAAAACCAGGCGCTCTCAATTCTCTGACAGAGCCAGCACCCGCGTGTCCTGATTTCCAAGAGAATTGGAAATCCGTGACTCCTAAGCTGCGCGATGGGTACCTTCAGCGGGCTCGTCTCTTGGCCTCATCGAATTTGCATGAGGCAGCGCAAGGAGATTACGAGACCTTTGTCTATATGTTGTACGCAAAATGTTTCGCCGATGTGGATCAGCTTACTGTCGAAACGACTTTGTCTATCTCCGGTGAGTGTTTCATTGCCCTTTCTCCGGCTTGTTTCGTCGAGGCTAGACCATATGCTCATCAATTTCTGTTTTCAAGTGGCCGATTTTCAAACCCAGCTGGATAATTTGAAAAATAACGACTTGTCTGATACTTACCAGTCCCTGGCTATCGGAGACGAAGATGACAGTGATTATGATGATTCCATGTCCGATGACTTTTATCCACTAGACTACAGTCTCAGAGACAATGAAGATCCTATCATTCCGACTATCGAAAAAGCGGTTGAGAAAGGCATAACTGCGCTGCAGCGGCTGCAGAAAGCCTTGGAAGGGTGCCATGTATCGGGAAATGACAATGATTGGAAGCCCGAGATCACCCGCCTCCTGCCTTACGCTCAGACGGCCGATGTGATTATCGGAGTTGTCGGTAGCACTGGCGTGGGCAAGTCCTCTCTCATCAATGCCATTGTCGACGAAGAAAATATTCTCGCCACAAATTGCATGCGCGCATCTACCGCAGTAGCGACTGAGATATCGTATAACCATGGAGATTTCAAATACAAGGCACAAATTGAGTTTGTTCAGCGTGACGACTGGAAACGAGAGCTTGAAATCCTTCTCAGCGACGTTCAAGACAACCGCGAGGAAGTCATAAAAGGCAAGGTGCCAAAAGATTCCGAAGCCGCGGTAGCAATGGATAAGATTAAGGCTCTCTATCCTTGGCTGGAGCCCCGAGACATTCTCACAGTCCCCATCGAGACGCTCTTAGACCATTTGAGTGTGGGGCATGTGCTCGGCAGCAACGTGGTTATCGAAGAGAACAATGCCCGAATCTTTTCAAAGAAAGTCAAGTTCTACGTTGACAGCAGAGCCAAGCGTGGCAAAAAGGGCAAGAAAGTTGGCAAAGAGTCGAGGCTGTGGCCACTAATTCGCGTGGTTCGCGTTTTCGTCAAGGCAGAGGCTTTGTCTACTGGTGCAGTATTGGTTGATCTCCCTGGAATTTTCGACTCCAACTCGGCCCGTGTGGCAGTCGCTGAAGAATACATGAAGCGATGCGCAGCACATTGGATCGTAACTCCTATTAATCGCGCTGTAGACGATAAAGTTGCCAGAGATCTGCTGGGCAGAAATTTCAAAATGCAGATGCAAATGGACAGTGCCTTCAACGACATCACGTTCATCTGCACTAAAACAGATGATATCTCTGTACGTGAGGTGCAAGAGTCATTGAAACTTGATCTGCCTATGCAGAAACAACGTGACGCAAATCTCGCAAGAATGCAAGCCGCACTGCATGAGCTCCGTGCTAGGAAAGCTAGGCACGCAGAAGAGCTGGAAAATCTCAACGAAGAACTCGACGAATTGGAGCTACGTCTTGGGGAGGGAGAGCAGCCAATTGATGTATCTCTTCTTAGCCCCACGAAACGCAAACACCGCGAGGTCGGATCAGGCTCCATGCCAAATTCCTCTGGAACACATTTAAGCCCATTGACCGCAGAGAACCCTGTCATCATAGATAGCGAACTGCCTGCCGCGACCCAGCAGTTATTGAGTCAGTATCACAATTTAAAAACGAGACGAAAGACCTTACATGCACAGCGGAAACCTCTAAATGAAGAAATCCGACAAAAGGAAAAGGAGATCGAAGAATTCAAAGAAGAATCTGACAGTACGAAAGCAGCAAATATTCGGCAATGCGTTAAAGCCCGCAGTGAGTTTTCTAAACAGGAAATCAAACGGGACTTTGTTCAAGGCATCTTAGACACAGATGAAGAATGTCACTCGGAAGAGAACGAGAACTTCGGCAAAGAGGATGATAGTGAGCTGAAGCGAGACTATGAAGCCTTGGAAAGAGACCTTCCTGTGTTCTGTGTGTCGACACGAGCTTATCAGAAACTGCGTGGTCGGCTTCGCAAGGAACCCGTTGTTGAGGGATTCGAGCATTTGGACGAGACAGAAATTCCACAGCTGCAGCGCCATTGCATATTACTGACGGAGAAAGCAAGAAAGTCTTCTGCCTTTCGCTTCTTGACCAACCTCCAACAAACACTGCAATCGATGTCCTTATGGTCTTCAACAACTAGCGCGGCGAAGATAATACAGGACGGAAAAACACGCGAGATGGAAGCCACGTTCAACAAAGCATTCTCTGGTCTCAGTTCTGTATACTTCTCTAACTATTTCTGTATGGATTTGTGACACTGACTTTCCTAGAAATTCAACGATTTGAAAACCGACTTCAGGCATATTTCCGATATATTAATCGAGCAAAACATCTTGGGAAAAATGGGTAGGTTCTCGAGACATTCATGGGGGAGACGGTGCTGATAATTTAGACACGGCTATTAAATCAGCAGTCGAGGGGTTTCCACGCATGGTTAACAAATGGAACGCCAAACGAATCGATGGAGGAATTGCTTTCCAGACATATCGTGCTACTTGTAAGCGCAATGGCATGTTCCGAGAGAAAAACTGGAACGATGATTTGTGAGCAGGAAGCCCAGACTTATATTAATTCGACAGGTATACTAACGAGGATTGACAGGGCGAATCCAATGCTGAAAACAATCATGGACGGATGGAAAAAGTATTTTGAATACTCTGGCCCTATCCATCGTCAACATCTGACCGAGGACTTGGTCAATTGCTTGCACCAGTGCCATAAAAATGTGATTCGCTCTTGCGGGGACGGCATCTCGGAAAAAAACAGGAAGAAGCTAGCCACCTCCGTGGAAACCTACTGCGCTACCTTGCAAACCAGTATTGAGGAAGTAGGAAAGTCTGTCAAGAGCACACAGAAGGAAATCAGTCGCCTCTTCCCCCAGGTCATTAGCAATGAACTGGGCAAGACATACAAGGCTTGTGCGGAGCAAAGAGGTAGGTTTCAGATCGCAAACCCCTCATACAGTGATGACGAGGGACATATATGCTAACAAAAAGACGATCGAATAGGCCTCGGTACTCTCAAGCGCATGCAAGAACTTATGATTCAGCAGGCAAAAGACGCAGAGCAAGTGTTTGAGAGCTGTGCCAACAAACTCCGAGAATGTTTGCTTGAATTGCAGAAAGATACGAGGAAGGAAATTGAAAAAATCGCCACAAAGACTGTGAGCGATATGAAGCGCGACTACTACACTGTAATCATTGAGCCCAAGGTTCGGAAATTCTCAGACGAACAGATTAAGATCAGGAACAAGGTGCACAGAATCATTCAGGAGACCCAAGCAGAATTGCAATTGGACGAACTTTTGAAAAGAAAAGAGATTGGCAGGCATCGCGCTGCTTCCGAGGAGACCGTTAAGGCAGAACCTACTGAGGATGCACAGACTGGAACGACGCAGGAGGTCGGAGTGGCGATCAAGATGGAGCTTGACGACGAGAACGCCCAAGCATGAGCAGAGGGACTTGCGCAGGGATCAGGAGCAGATGAATAATGGGTTGCTAGGGACTTTGGAGCATTATCAGGTTTATGGCCAATTGGAGGGGGGGGGATAGGCGTTGGTGGGTATGGAAGAGATGGGCTAAGAGCGCCGGCGTCTTTGGACTTTAGGAGTGATACTGTGATAGGAAAAATACAGAGAGCTAGCTGCTCAGCCTCCGAGTGGTGGAATAAGACGGATTGATTGATTGATTGATTGATTGATTGATACATTGGCAGGACCGTAGGCAGGTGAAACCAGGTCGGAGGGAGGTGTCAGCTAAGAGAGCCAGACGCGCCCATAGGAAGGAAAGATCGATGGGATTCGACGGCTGCACGCTAAGACAGTTCGTCACCCATCACCAGCCTCCAAGATTTTGACGAGTGGAGGAGCAGATCGGTCATTAGGACAAACATTTTCAGAGGGGGAACAGGTCATATAATCCACGGGGGGGCGTCACTGGCATCGACCGACGGCGCTACTTTTTTCTTCTTCCATCCATTTGCTCGTGTGCAGGCTTGACTTTTTAACCGGATTATTCCACGGTCATCAAGCCAACGTCCTATCGGAGAGAGAGACAGCATCTTATTGACCGCTACCGCATAGAGCGCCGTCGCAGCCGAGCGACTGCATGATGAGGGAGTGAGGACCGAAAGAGAGAAAGAAAGAAAGGAAGGGAAGAAAGAATTCCACCGCCTTCGTTGCAGTTCGATCGCGCCGGCCAATCGTCGGCGGGCGGGCGCGCATCAGTCATCAAAAGACGAAAATCAAAGAAAAGATTGGAAGCAGCAGAAAAAAAGCGTGGAAGAAATGGTTCTTCCGCAACTTTTCTCTCGCAACAAGTCCAAGTCCAAGAAGAAGTCCTCGTCTGCTGCCTCCAAGCCCGACTCCTCCCCGCCACCCAAGGACCCTCCTCCACTCGACTTCGATCCCTCCTCTTCTTCCTCCTCTGCTTCTACTTCTCGCCACTCTTTTTCATCCAGGAACGACCCTCCTCCTCCTTATCATCCTCATCCTCCTCCTCTTACTTCCAATCTCCCTCGGACCCCTCCTCCGACCAATCGCCCTCTTCCGCGCAAACCGTCCTCTCGTCCTGCACACAGTCGGACTTCGTCGACGCCCTCGAAATCCTCTTCAGCGTCTCGTCAGCCTCCGTCGGCCTCGACGAGATTCAGTTTCTCTTCTGCGTCTCGTGCCGCTCGCTCCTCCGCCGGTCACCGGTATTCGCACGACCCTAACTCGCATCCGCTGAATCTTCCGCCCGACGAGCTCCGTCGACTAACAGCCATGGCTGCTGCCGCTGATCGAAGCTCGATGGACATCGATAGCAATGATCCTCGCTTGAGCTCGCCGTCCGCTGCCCCCAATGGAGTCAACGGAACGCAGAACGAGCGTAGCCCTACCCCGCCGCCTCATACGTCCAGCGGAACCACCGCCGAGGCCGACTCTTTCAAATTGGCCGGAAACAAATTCTTCAAGGATGGAAACTACGCCAGAGCGATCGAGGAGTTCAACAAGGGTGTGTTTTCTCCCTCTGTCTTGACGTCTGTCGCTCATGCCCAGGTGCCTTGGATGCTAACTGATCGCCAGCTGTGGAAATTAACCCCAACTCGTCCGTCTACCTCTCCAACCGTGCGGCAGCCCACATGTCTGCTCATCATTACTTGAATGCTTTGGAAGATGCCGAGCGAGCGCTCGAGCTCGACCCCTCCAACTCCAAGATCATGTACCGTCTCGCCCGAATCCTGACCAGTCTGGGTCGCCCGTCCGACGCCCTCGAGATGCTGGCCCGGATTGACCCCCCGGCCTCTGCAACCGATCGTGCCCCTGCGGAGAAGATGCAGCGCTTTATCACCCAGGCAGAAGAGACGCTGTCGCAAGATCGAGGAGTGTCTATGGTGGTGTTCTGCCTGGACCAGGCCAAGCAGCTCTTGGGCCCGGGTGTCAAGGAGCCCCGCAAGTGGACGTTGATGGCCGCCGAGGCCCAGCTGAAGATGGGCAACGATAATTCGTTGGGAAAGGCTCAGGACATTGCCATCGGCATGCTCCGAGAGAACAGCCAGGATCCCGATGCCCTGATGATCCGCGCTCGTGCTTACTACGGCATGGGAGAGACCGAGCAGGCGTTGAAGCTGCTGAAGATGTGTCTGGGTCTGGACCCGGATATGAAGCAAGCGATCAAGCTGCTCCGCACGGTGCAGAAGCTGGTCCGTACCAAGGAAGAAGGCAACGCCGCCTTCAAGGCCAAGGACTACCGCAAGGCCATCGACCTGTGGTCCCAAGCCGTGGCGGTTGACCCAAGCAACAAGGATATGAACGCCAAGATTCTGCAGAACCGCGCTCAAGCCCACATCAACCTGAAGGAGTACGACAACGCGGTCAACGACTGCAACGAGGCCCTGCGTTTGGACCCGTCGTACATCAAAGCGCAGAGGATGCGTGCCAAGGCCCACGGTGGAGCCGGCAACTGGGAAGAAGCCGTACGCGACTATAAGGCTGTGGCTGAAAGCAACCCCACCGAAAAGGGCATCCAGGAAGAGATCCGCAAAGCCGAATTCGAGCTCAAGAAGGCGGCCCGGAAGGACTACTACAAGATCCTCGGCGTTGAAAAGGACGCCTCGGAGCACGATATCAAGAAGGCTTACCGCAAGATGGCCATCAAGTACCACCCGGACAAGAACCGGGATGGCGAGGCTGGTGACGAGAAATTCAAGGAAATTGGAGAGGCGTACGAAACATTGATTGACCCTCAGTAAGTTATTCCGTTCATCCTGTCTGTCCTCAGCCGGCATGCTAACCAGGCAATAGGAAACGTGCTTCCTACGACAACGGCGATGACCTTATGGATCCCGCCGACATGTTCTCCGGCGGCGGCTTCGGCGGCATGGGAGGCATGGGGGGAATGGGAGGCATGGGTGGTATGGGAGGTATGGGCGGCATGGGCGGCATGGGCGGCACCCATATCAACATCGACCCCAACATCCTGTTCAACATGATGAATGGCGGCGGCGGCGGCGGATTTGCCCAAGCCGGTGGCAACCCATTCGGTGGTGGACAGGCTCGGGGCGGATTCCCCGGCGGATTCCCGTTCTAAACGACTTGACCGACACTGCAGAACCATAAAAAAAAAGTCGTATTTTCAAGAGCGATGATTGTTATTCAACACGACAGAACAAAACCAGACGGATAAAATTACGATGGCTGACAGTCTTCTTTGACTGGATGCTGTACCACGTATATCCCGTGGACCCATTTCCTGCCCTTTTTTCAATTGCATCTGCTATGGCTGTCTATACATGGTCTTTTCGAGATTATTCCCCGGGGTGCGTTGCATGATTTGAGACTGAAACCGACGCGATAGACTTGATGTCTCTTTTTTTTTCCTTTCTATTTCTCTTTTGTCATTTTTCGTTTTCTTTCTTACCTTTTTTTCCCCAACCCTTCGCATAGATGGGATGTGTTTTATTGTGATATTTGCAGCAACGTTACCACCTGACGTGACCAGGATGGATTTGATGAGCAAGGGAGAGAGATCCCAGTCATTCTGGCGTTATATACTCTTGGGTTATGTTATTGCTAATTTAAACCGGCTCTGTCGGGATCCCGTGGATTGAATTCCTTTGGGTATCTGATGAATGAATACGTTGATGAACTATTACCTAGGTACTACAGGAGTATTCCATTAGGTAGGCTTTCACGTAACACAAGTAATGCTGCCAACGTCAGGTACCCAGGAACCGGCACCCAGGCACCCAGGCACCCAGGCACAAGGCACAAAGGCACAAAGGCACAAAGGCAGCAATGCCGGATGCAGTGGCGCCTTCCCAATCGGGATCGAGTGATTACATCAGCGGGTCTGATTTGACTGCCAATCAGCATCCGCCTCTGCATGCAGCGCTAGGACGGAAAGGGAGAAATCAAAATAAACAAATTGGCTGCGGAGAAGCTCTGGTATTTTTGTCCGATTTGTCTGTCCATCTGATGCAACCACCACAGCAAAAGATATAGTTACTTGGAGCTATACGGACAGAGAATACTATTCTTGCACTCGTTGTCCTCATATAATGACTGTTGTCAGCATTGGGTTAAGCTTCGCACCCAACATTTCCCGACGGCCGGTCGAGGCCTTCCCGTGAGGTTATTTGCCGAAGTATGTTGCATCGGTCGACATGCTTTGTCTGAGGACTGCGAAAGAAATACGGAGTAAAAAATAGACCATCTCGAATTGAATGTACTCCGTACAAGTCAAGTCGATATTATCGAGTCCATATAAATGCCATGTTGATTAATTCAACACCCGCGAACAAAGCTACAGCCCAAATCAAAACAAACAACAATCCAGGCTGCCAGTAGATAGTTGCCAGCGCATCAAGTCCAGTCGGTTCCTAGTCGCCTAGTCTAGCTGTTATAGATGTCAATTATCGCCGGATCTATTAGTTACACAGCCTACTACTTGTCAGGAATGATCCTGCATTGATTTTTTACCCCCCTCTTTTAATCCCGGTCGAACCAACCGTTGCGGCCTGCTGCAGGTTTAATTCACGCGCGATCATCTCGCCGCCGCTTGCCGCCTCGGATTTCTTACCCTCTCGTTTTTTCTTCTCTTTCTTCTCCCCGTCTCTTCTTCATCCCACGTCCTGTCTTCTCACATCCCGGGTTCCATTAGACTTCCGTGGTGATCCTTCTACTTGGTGGGGTATTATTATCCGACCCAGGTCTTCGGCCTCCGCAGGTATGTGGCACAGTACTTCCGGAGACGTAAAAAGGTCTCAGACAACTGATTCATTTGTCGTTTCTGACAGATACAAGCGCTGAGTGGCACCGGCCGCAGCGCCAACCCTGATGTTGTTATGAACATGCCCTTGCCGTCGCATTTAACATCTCAGGCCCGATTGCAACACCTGTAGCAAGTGACGGACTAAAGGAATCCAGCCCGTTTTCTCGTGCAACGTCAGAACTCAACGTCTCCGAAATAACCCTCCCCGTCCGTGTTGAAATTTCCCTCCCTCTCTTTTCTCAATTCAAATCTCCGGTCCATAATTAATCCACGTCATCATGGATGGGCCTCCGCCTCCGCCGCCCCCTCACGGTGAAAAACCGAACACCACCCAAGGCGAATATCGGAAGTCGTCTGATCTACCGACGGGGAATTACGATATTTTTATTATTCCGCCTCATTCGGCGGGTGCCGGATTCTTATACCTCCCCTCTCTACAATGTCATCGAAATAGCTTCATCGCGGGATCGGTATGCACACTCTTTCTGGTTCTGCTGTGGGTAACGCTGGCGCCCCTCGTGAAGACGTGGTACGTCGCCACGATTGCCAGTGGAAGCGGAACGGGAATGGCCGTCCTAGCCATCGGAGTCGGTATCGCTGGATGGGCCTTCGGTGTGTCCCAGTCAGACTCGGGCCCCGCTGGCTCTCAACAAGCTGGTGGTCGCTCAGGACCTGGGGGTTTCGGATCTGGCGGATTTGGATCTGGGGGTGCCGGCGCCGGCGCCGGCTCTCACCAACAATCCTCAGGAGCCGGTGGCAATTACTCGAGAGGCGCAAATTACAATAGTCAATCGGGAGGACAACATGGTGGCTTCGGTGGGAACTACGGTGGCCCTCCGCCTGGAAATCAGTACGCCGGGAACCAGTACGGGGCTGGTGCTCCTCCGCCTCAGCCTCAATCTCCTCCTCCCAAAGCTGATCCACCGCCTAGCGATGGTGGTTCGACTTCGAATAAGAAGGAAAGCAAGCCCCAAAGTGCTGAGGATTGGGAGAAGACCCGAGAGGAAACAAGACGAAAGGAGGAGCTTCGCCGCAAGATGGAGGAGTTCAAGCGAAAACGGGAAGCCGAAGCACGCGAAAAGCAGAAGCAGCGAGAGCGCGAGGCAATGGAGCGAGAACTTCGTGAGCGCCGAGAGCAGCTCGAGAAGGAGATGGCTGCTGCCAAGGAAAAGGCTGAGAGAGAAGCCCGCGAGAAAGCCGAGAGAGAAGCGGCAGAAGCTCGAGCAAAGACTGAAAGGGAGGCCGCGGAGGCCAAAGCGAAAGCCGAACGAGAAGCTGCAGAGGCCAAAGAAAAAGCGGAAAGAGAAGCCGCGGAAGCCAAGGCAAAGGCGGAGCGCGAAGCCAAGGAGGCAAAGGAGAGAAGGGAAAGAGTCGCGGCGGTACTCAAGGCAAAGGCTGAGCGTGAAGCTGCGGAAGCGAAGACCAAAGCCGAGAAAGAAGCTGCAGAGAAGGAAGCAGCTGCGAAAGCTGCCGCGAAGAAGGAAGCCGATGCCAAATTTGCGGCCCTCAAAGAGGCTGCCGCGAAGAAATACGCCGAAAAGAAAGCCAAAGACGCCCAGGAAGCGACAGCCAAGGAAGCCGCATCTGCAAAGGAGGCTGCATCCAAAGCCTCCAGCCAAAAATCGGCAACGGCAAGTGCACCGCCTCCACGCACTCCGTCGCCCAAGAAGCCGCCTTTTCCCAGTGCGCGGACTGCCACGACCGCCCCCGAGCAAGACGATGCCTACTCCTTTCGGCCCTACGACCGGCCCCGGCGACCGTATGGTGCCGCGTCCACTGTCTACTCTGAGTCTTCGTATGCGCCTTCTCAATCCACAGCGCGCACCTCCCCGCCGCCCTCAATCCGTGGCGCGTACTCCACCAAAGATCCCGATAAGATTGTTATCCGGGGTGTGTACGCCTTCAACAATGCCTTTCCTCGCACTCCAGTGGCGCAGTTAGTGTCCGGTCAGGGAATGGTAACAGACGGCTTGGTCCTTCGCATCACCACCGAAGGGTTGTTCATCGACGACGACGTGCGAGGAGTGCCCCAACGGGAGTGGGATGTCAAGGCATGGACCATGAAATTGGCCGAGGTTTGGTGTCCCCAGTATGGCGGACAAAAGAACCAGCAGGCCCCGAAGCCCGGCAATCTATTCTTCCGTCGAGGCACCGGAGAACCCACCTCGGAAGAGTCCGACGCGTACTTGAACAATCTATTGAAGGTCTGCAAGAACACCTGCCGTCTTGCTACCCCGGACAGGCCCAGTCGGAACGGCAGCGCCGTGGATAGCGAGACCCAGAGCCTGCATGTCTTGCGGGCCAGTATCCGTGATCAAGAAGGCCGACGGTACGTGTTCGTTCTACAGGAGACTGAAGGGTGGAAGGTCGGCATCGGCCTACAGCGGCTGCGGAAAGGCACGCAGGTGCGCGCACTCGGGGTGACGAACATGCCGGCTAACGAGAGCCGCACGATTCTCAGAGGTCTTAGCTATGCATGACTATATGGTTGTTGGAGATACTTGAGCGTTGCATGGACTCATTAGCGAGGAGTTTGATTTCGAGTTTTCCAAACCTTTGCATGGGTGATTGTTATGCTTAGACATTCTTTTGCACAGAGATTCCCCCTTCTTGTTTCGGTTGCTTATACAATCGATTATGTTGACGTTTGATGATACTTGTTTTTGGTTTTTTTTTTTTTTTGTGGCATATATTGTACATAATTTTGCACATACTCCCTGTATACAGGATGCTTGATAACAGTTATGCCGTGTTGTACCCTGATGATAATGAGCGAATATTTAATTTTGAAGACTTTTGTACTGCTACTTTATACATTCATAGTTTAGAAGATCCCTTCTATCTTAGTTCGCCTGCACTTCGGTCTTTCGGCGGCCTCAGAACATGATACATGATTTCTTCCTTTCTTCCTCAATCCATATGAAAAAAGTGGGGATGTTTCTGAGCCACCTGGCACTGACATTTCTCCTTGTTCCTCCCAGGCGAGCTGTTGCCAGGATGCATTAGGAGTTCCACCCTTGAACTGATCACGTTCATCATAGTTCCAATTGTGATCTTGAAGACTTGGCTGGTTTAATTGTACTTCGGGGGGGAGGAAGGACGATCCCAATCCTATTCTCGACGTACCTTTCAGGATACGAAGAAGTAAAACAACGTCAAGATTGAAATAATAGATGAATCAAAAGTCAAGGAAGGACGTCTGACTCGTTCATGTTTTACGATATGATATATCCGTGCTCATGCAGTACATTTTCGAGCTCTGTTCTCCTTCTGACGTGCTAGACTTTGCCTAGCCCCGTCGATCCAACCAAGGTGTCTTATCCACCTTTATGACGCATAAACCTGAGCGCGTTCCTGCGAATCCGATTACCTGGACAGCTGGTCGCCGGGTGGGTTGATCAGCGCGAGGGTGGAGTGTTGATATTTCATTTTCTGTCTTGTTTGGGTCTACTGTTCAGGGACCTGAGGACTAGATCTGAGGGATCGTTATATCTGGGCAGGAACCAAGGGTTCTTATATGGTTACTCGGTAGTAATTGATATTGATTGCTCTGGAGCGGTCAATTCGACGGTCTTTTCTGTCTTGGCCTGAGTGCCTTCTCCCCGGAATGTATAACAAACCAAGGGCTTATATCTAGAAGAGAACGAATCGAAGTCGGCCGGATGGATCTGCATCTGCAAAGTCAATTCGTAGACCTGCTCGATCTACAATCTCCTCTCGAGCGCCGGGTGGATCTGGGCATATTGCTGAACCAGCTCGGTGCAATACCCATGGCAATAGTCAAGTCCTCTTATACCTAAATACTCAGCCCTAAACCCAAAAATAGATTTATCAATATTTTAAATTAGTTAGATAATTTCCCTCTTTACAGGAAGAATTACTATTTATAAAATCCAGTGACGCGGCTTGTTTGCTTACTAATATGCCACACGGGCTCTTGATGCCTTAGGCAGAAGGGCTTCGCGGGGACCAAGCCACCAGAGTGAGACATGTACAGTACACCCTGTTTAGTCGGCATTGCGAGAAGTGAGAACTCCTCAATTTTCATCTCCAACCATCATCCCGAAGCGCCCTACGTTCACCGGAATCCAGATGGTCGCAGCGAAGGACTAGTTGGGCATGCGAATTACATTTACTGGTTCCGTCATCTCCGTGAAAGCGGCATCATGATGAGAGCGTCTAGGGCAGGACCTCAGCTCCCTATCGAGCTTACCCTGCTTGCTGCCGAATACCTTGCACCGGTTGACCTGCTGTCTCTCTTACATGCGGCTCCTGGACTCGCGCGGGTCCTCAGTTTTCAGCATACCACGCTCCAGGATGAAGGGGGGAGGACGATCCTACATCTACTCGCGAGGGACGGCGAATTGATGAAGCTACTGCTCGTAAACGACAGCATCAGACCAGACCCGAAGGATGGTTGTGGTCGGACACCGTTATCTTATGCGGCTGAAGGATGTGAAGCGGTGGTCAAGCTACTGCTAGACCGACATGGCGTTGAAGCGGACTCAAAGGATAACTTGGGTCGAACGCCATTATCCTATGCAGCTGGGGGTGGGCATGAAGCGGTGGTCAGGCTCTTTCTGGACCAAGGTGTCCAGGCAGACTCAAAGGATGACTTGGGCCGGACACCATTGCTATATGCGGCCTGGCGCGGACATGAAGCGGTGGTCAGGCTATTGCTGGACCACGATGTTGAGGCTGACGTAAAGGATAATGACGGGTTGACTCCGATATCCTGTGCCGCTGGATATGGACATGAAGCGGTAGTCAGGCTATTACTAGACCGACCAGACGTTGAGGCAGACTCGAGGGATAACTTGGGTCGGACACCGTTGTTATATGCGGCCTGGCGCGGACACGAAACGGTGGTCAGGCTACTGCTGGGCCGACAAGATGTCGACGCAGACTCGAAAGCTAACTGGGGCCAGACACCATTGTCCTTTGCGGCTGGAGGTGGGCACGAAGCGGTGGTCAGGCTATTACTAGACCGACCAGACGTTGAGGCAGACTCGAAGGATAACTTGGGTCGAACACCATTGTTATATGCGGCCTGGCGCGGGTATGAAGCAGTGGTCAGGTTACTGCTGGACCAACGAGATGTTAAGGCGGACTCGAAGGCTAACTGGGGTCGAACACCATTATCCTGTGCGACTGAAGGTGGACATGAAGCGGTGGTCAGGCTACTGCTGGGCCGACAAGATGTCCAGACGGACTCGAAGGATAACTGTTGAAGAAGCGCTTTCAAAGAAAGGGTATTCCTAAATGGAGCAAGGAGTAGGTTTGGGTCACTCACATATATCTAATATTCTAATATTTTATTAAGTTAAACTAACTAAATATAAGTAACCGGTGAAAACACCACTCGCCTGTATATAGCTAAGCAGGACCGTCATTAAAGACCCATGGATGTTGGGAAAGCTCATTGCCTATTGCAAATTAAGCTTGCTCTGAGCGAACAAAACATAGACACTTACTACTAATAGAATTATCCACTCCGTCGAAAGACCGGAATTAACTGCACGGTTGTTCTCCTTTTCCTCGTGGACTCCGTGTTTCCCCTGATAGTTAACTAACTAGTTAGACAAATAGGCCTGCCTGACTAAGCCACCTGACCGCCAACGAAACCAGGCAACGAAGTCACTGGATTGATGGATCCAATCCAATCCAATTCAATTGCTTCCATTCCACTTCGCCATTCCTCTGCTGCTGCTGGTCAGTTGAGGCTCTCTCCTGCCCCGAATCGTGGGCCGTCTCTGTCGCTCTCCAGCTGTCTCCGCCCCCCCCCCTTTCTTTCCCTCTGTCAACCCCTCCAACGATCCTGTCAGGTCCGGCCAAGTCAGGCACCGACTTGTCTTGTTCCTCTCGCTCTCCTCTCCTCTCCTCCCCGCCGCCCGCCAACTGTCCTCTGAGGGTCCCTTCCCTGTCTCTCCCCACGACGTGGTCTTCATGCAGCGACGGTAATCAACCCGCTAAGTCCGACAGTCTTCCATCCTGCCCCTCGAGGGCGCATTCTCCTCTCCCCCCTCTCTCTCCTCGCCCTTCCACCCTATTATGTCCTTCAACTCCACTCAGTCCTACCAAAGTCACGCCGCCTCCCATCGTCCAGTCGCCTACAACCCCATGGCAACAATGAACGCTCCCGCGGGCACCTTCCTGCCGGGAACCAAGGTCCAGGTCGGAGGTCATCGAGTAGTGGTGGACAAGTATCTTTCCGAAGGTGGATTCGCCCACGTCTACGTCGTCCGTCTGCCGCAACCCATCGACGGCGTCGACCGGGCGGTGTTGAAGCGGGTGGCCGTCCCGGACAAGGCGGCCCTCGCCAACATGCGGACGGAAGTCGAGACGATGAAGAAACTGAAGGGCCACAAACACATCGTCAAGTACATCGATTCCCATGCGTCTCAGCTGCAAGGGGGCGGGTTCGAGGTATTCCTGCTCATGGAGTTCTGCTCGGGCGGCGGCCTGATCGACTTCATGAACACGCGCCTGCAGAACCGTCTGACGGAGCCGGAGATCATCCAGATCTTCTCCGACGTCGCGGAGGGGGTGGCCTGCATGCACTACCTCAAGCCGCCTTTGCTGCACCGCGACCTGAAAGTCGAGAACGTCCTCATCTCCCGTCAGGGGAGGTCCTCCGTCTACAAGCTGTGCGATTTCGGCTCCACAGCGCCTCCTCGCCCCGCTGCGACCTCTGCCGCGGAGGGTCGTCTGATCGAGGACGATGTGCAAAGACACACGACGCTGCAGTACCGCAGTCCGGAAATGATCGATGTCTATCGGAAGCAACCAATCGATGAGAAGAGTGATATTTGGGCCCTGGGGGTCCTGCTGTACAAACTGTGTTATTACACTACCCCGTTTGAAGAAGTTGGACAAATGGCTATTCTAAATGCCAGTTTCAAATTCCCCCCTTACCCGATGTTCTCGGATCGTCTGCGGATGCTTATTTGTGAGTTTGGACAAATCTGAAGTTACTTTGGATTTTCCGTCGTACTGACCTGTTTTTGTCAGCCTGGATGCTGAAGGAGAATCCGCAGAAGCGGCCTAATATTTACGAGGTCCTGCGCGAAGCTTGTCACATGCAAGGGAAAGATGTGCCAGTCCGAGATGTGAGCATACTCCCCCTAATGTCCCGTCCCCGCAAGATATCTAATTGCTAGTAGATTTATGCTACTCGCTCTATGTCGGAAGCGCGCCGGTACCAGGAACTGCCACCTTCTCCGACAGATGCCCCCCAAGTGGGCGCCGTGATCTCTCCTCCGATCCAAGAGACCCAAACGCATATTCCGGAAATTGCGCCAATGCGACGAGGTCGCCCAACCCGGCCGACGTCGACCTCGCAACATAACTCCGCAAAACCGAGCCCCTCGCCGTTCCGCGGGTCTTCTTCCACGGACCCCTTTGCCATTCTGGATTCGGGAAGCGGTCATCACAAGTCTCGGAATTCAACTGACGAGTTCACGAATCGATTCCCTTCTCTGGACCATTTCAATATTCTGCACGAGAAAGGTGGAAAGTTCGATTTTGAGCCCAGTGCGACAGAAGCTCAACAGGAGGACGAAGACCTCGCACGCCGCCTTACCAATGCCCTTGCGGACGATGCTTTCGTCAAACGGCCGTCGTCCGACAACGAGCAGGCCCCCGAGCCCCCGGCACAGAGGCGCCCCCAGCCCCCTCCTCTGCAAACCAGACCAGCCGAGACGCCCAAGGAGGAACCGATTCGTCCGCAAGTGCCACTGTATCAACCTGTTCCCCAGAAGCCCACCATGGTCTCTACGGGGACCATGACCTCCCCCTCTCCTACGCCGGGCTTGCCTGAAGGGAAACCATCCAGCCGTCCGCTCTACAGGTTCCCGTCGTCTGATCATCAACGTCGTCCGTCCAGCCAGCCTTGGTCCGGTGACAACGAGCAACGACCGCCTCTACCAAACAAGGTCCATTCGCCCACGCGATCATCCTCAAACCTCGCGCCTAACCCTCGGGTCTCCGCCGACCGGATCTCGGACCTCTCGACCTCCTCGGCCCGACCATCCTTGGAGGGCTTGCGACCGACGAATTTGGACATGGACGACCCCGTGGGCCGGTCCAAGTCAGCAAATGGCAAATCTCGGCCCCTGTCGATGCATGCGGGAACCAAATTCGAGCCCAGTCGCGGCTCGGAAAGCGCGCGCTCTTCGCTGGATCTGCCCCGGCCGTCGTATGATATGGGTGTGCCTTTGCAACATGCGCGCACGGAGGCGGACGCAAACCTCGACCGCGCCAATATCTCGTCTGACATTGACTACCTGCGGGCGCGAGAAGAAGAGATCAACCGGAAACGAGAGAAGCGGTATAGCGGAACTTCGAAGCATACGAAGCGGTCGAGTCTTTCTACGTTGTCGCTGTCCGGCACCAAGAACCGCTTTGCTGGCCGATTCGGCGAGGCGTTCCGCCGGTTCGAGCAGAGCAACTCGGATAGCAAGCCCCAGCCCCCCGCCGCCGAGGAGAACCCCAAGCAGTTCATGTCGGTGACCGCCTCTGAAGTGGTCGAGCCCCCGGCCGAAATTAGCGACGACGAGAACGAGGACATCTCGCCCGAGATGCGCCGAGAACTGGAGCGGCGTCGTCTGTCGCAGGAGGAGAAACGGGTCGCCAACGCGGCCGCGGAATATCGTCGTCAGGTGGCGGAGGGAGGCGGCCGTGGCGACACCCCGCGATCGCTTGCTATTCAGGGGCGCGTGAAGACTCTGCTGGCCGAGGGCAACAAGCCCGCGCCGCCTCCGAAGACCGCGACGGGCTACGGACGGTACACGGACGAGTCGACCAGCGCTTTGCAGGCAAAGCAGGCTGAGGCGCGTCCCGAGCCTCGATTGAATGCTAGGAATGCCGTCCCCGCGGCGTACGGATCGTCGCAGAACCAGCCTTCACCAGCGGCGGATCGGTGGGAGCCCCCAACGGGTCTTCCCCGACAAGAAACCGCACGTACGGGATCAGCACGACCAGCAGCGCCCCCGAAACCGAAGAACCTGCGGGCCATGGGGCAGGAGACTGTAGGCGGAGGCGGCGATGATCGCAGCCCCGTCATGCAGGGCACGCCCACCAGCCCGGGGGAGGATTGGGAGACCAACTTCAGCCGTCGATACCCCAGTCTGTCCGGGCTTGAAATGGTGGAGACAGAGATCGAAGCGCCCAAGTTCCCGAGCCTGCGGACCAGGGAAGTGTAATAATTCTTTTTACTTGTGTATCTTGGTTGGGAAGAAGGAATGTTTTGGTAGACGAGCCGTTGTGTTGGAGTCAGGAAGCATGACCGGGTCTATAGAGAGGGACCAAATCTTTGTTGTATACATACGGTATATATACATACACATCGATCTATACATATTCTTAGACATTTTCAAGTGACATCTCCTTCATTTACTGTACGAAGTAGTTAATTAAGTAAGTATAAGTAAGAGTGGTCTTTGTTTCAAGACAAAGAATAAGTCGGGGTCACCTGCCCAAAGCGGCTAGACCGCCCCGGACTGCGCTGCGGCTCAAGAACTTCCTTATCGCGGTCGACCTCAGCTTGTCGTTCCATCTCCATCATCACCATGGCGCCCGTCACCCTTGGCACGGTAGACAGTAAGCTTTGAGATTATCATAATCTTCAAAGGAATCCCACTAACCCATCCCACCAGCCGACCTCAAAGATGTTATCCAGCAGCTCTTCGAAATCCAATCCGCCGTACACGGCTACCTAGGCCCAGAGACGCAGCAAGAGCTCGTTCGAAAGATGTACCCCCCCCCCTCCTCTCCTTTCCCCCTTTTACTCCCATCCCATTCCTATTCCTAACCTGGTATATGTTATAGAAAAACACTAACCCTCGCCCTCTCCACCCTCTCGACACACACGCGCGACCCCCCCTCAACAACCCTCCTAGACGACTCCTCCCGCCCCTCCAACCCCTCCGACCTCCCCATTAGCAGCATCCAACTCCCGCCCGAGATAATCGACTACGTGGACGCCGCGCGTAACCCGGACATCTACACGCGCGAGTTCGTGGAGCTAGTGCAGCGCGGCAACCAGGACCTGAAAGGGAAGCAGGAGGCGTTTGCGAGTTTTCGCGACGTGTTGGCGCGCGAGATGAGGAGCGCGATGCCCGAGTGTAGGGGGGAGGTGGAGCGCGTGGTTAGGGCGACTACTAGTCCGGGCGTTGCTGACGGTGTCGATGATCGGGGAGTGAGGGTGGATGGGGAGGGGCATAGTCAGACCCAGGGTTTTTAAGGGGTAAACTACTCTGTAAGGGTAGGGGTAAAGAGGGTCAAGATTTTAGGATGGACTCCGTACGGAGTAAGAGGAAGAGTTGGGTTGGTCTTTTTTTTGGGGGGTCTCTGGGGCTTGGCTGGACGGTACATAGGACATATTCTTTGCATGAACAAGCTAGGTGGGAAATGGGAAAAAGAGGAGATCGGAGGGGATATTCTGTACGACTACGGACACAGGCCTTGTTTCTGGCTGGGCGTTACGATGGACGGGGAGTTTTTTTTTTTTTTTTTTTTTAGAAGCGCAGGCAGCCTATTGGAATTGAGATGGACAACATCTGTGTCATCGTCCGCGGAGTCGGGATCGGAAAAGGAGCCTGGCAGTTCCCGGCAATTCGTCACTCGAGTTGCACAGAGCACGACATTGAGGTGCATTGGCAGTGGCATTCAGTGGCAGTGGCAGACAGAAGTTTGGTACTTTTTCTCCCGATATATTTAGGTTCTTTTGCTAGGTTACAATTTATACGTAGAATTTCAGGCGCAGGGTTTAATTTGATAGTTAGGTATTTGATAATTGATCATTTGATACCTATCAGATTTGCCGGTGTTTGGTCACTACCTAGTAAGTTAGTAACGACCTAGGCATTTACTACTTTCTGCCTGACTCCTTGCGCATACTCTGTACACGTGTGAACTGGCCTGAGAGCACGTGGGGAGGTAAGGAGATGGCCTCAATTATGGCCAAAAAACTATTGAATTATTGACTGTAGGTAGAGCCTGGAGATCTGCTGTTAATAATATTACTGTTTAACTGTTTAACTACCGAACAGGTAGTAGGTAATAATAAAACTCTGTACTGTACAGTGTACTGTACAAATGACGTTGTGACCCGCCAAATCCCCGCATTGAATCCCTCGCGCCTTGGCAATTACGCCTCGTTTACGGAACCGTACCGTTTCTCCGTCTGCGCCCTGCGTCCCGTCTTTCCCCGGTACACGCACAGTACCCCGTAAGGTAGGTAAACACGTCCAGGTACTCGCAGGTACCACCTGTGCTCCGGAGTAGGACCACTCGTAGTGCCTACCGAAAAGGTACCTCGTCATACCAACCTAAGTTCCTCCAGCAGTAATCCCCAGAATCTCCGCCCCGGAAAGTCGGGCTCACCTGACATCGGCGCATCCTTCGCTTTCTCTTTCGCTTTTTGATTTCATACCTGCCTTCTTCCTCTTTCTCATGTTTGTCTCTCGCCTCGAATCTGACATTGTCTTTTCGTCACCCGGTTTCACCCTCCCCCGGTCATCTCGCTTGTTTGCTACCCTTCACACCCTAGTTCGCCCTCAGGTTTTTACCTCAGCTCTTCTGCCTCATATTTCTTTTCTTACTCCCCTCTTTCTCTTTCTCTTTCTCTTTCTGACTTTCTCTCTCTCTCTTTTTCTCTCTCTTTTCTCCCTCCTTTCTCTTCTGTCCCCTCATTGCTGCCTCCCGTCCATCATGCCTCGTATTCCTCCGCTTTTACTTCGCCCGTAATTGCTCCGCCTCTCTCTCCGGCCAGCCTCGCTCCCCTCGACATGAGCTCTGGCGGCAGTAGTCAATCCCCCGGCGATGGCATCACCGGCGGTTATACGGGAGACAGCCTGGCCCTCAAGATTGCCATCGCAACCCTCGCCGGCATCACCTGGTACAACGCCATTGAACTCATCATCCTCGTCTTCGTCACCTTTAGCCAGTACTCCGGCCTGTACTTCTGGTCCCTCTTCATCTCCTCGTCCGTCGGCTTGGTCCCCTACTCCATCGGCTTCCTGCTCAAGTTCTTCAACCTCACGGACCAGACCTGGCTCTCCGTCACCTTCATCACCGTCGGCTGGTACTGCATGGTCACGGGCCAATCAATTGTGCTGTACTCGCGCCTGCACCTGCTGCTCCCCAACCATCGAATCCTGCGCCGCGTCCTAGCCATGATCGTCGTCAACGCCGTCATCCTGCACCTCCCCACGACTGTTCTGACCTACGGCTCCAACCTGTCCAGCGACAACCTGGCCTACCTGCGTGGCTACAATGTCATGGAGAAGATCCAGATGACCGGCTTCTGCATCCAGGAATTTGTGTTGTCCGCCCTCTACATCTGGGAGACCACCCGCATGCTGCGTCTCGACCCGGACCGCGGCAAACGCAAGATCATGTACCAGCTGGTGGCCATCAACCTGATCATCATCCTCATGGACGTCGGCCTGCTCGTCATCGAGTACCGCGACTTGTACATCATGGAGACCATGATAAAGGGCGTGGTCTACAGCGTCAAGCTGAAGTTGGAGTTCGCCGTGCTGGGCAAATTGGTCCACCTCGTCAGCTGCCACGTCTGGAAGACCGAATCCGCCACGCGCAACCGCGGCTCCGACTTCCCCGATTTCGTCGATGCCACCCGCGTAACGTCCGACCTGACGCACGCCGCGCCCACCGGCCGCCGTCGATCTCACCCCTGGATGGATTCGGATGACGTCTCCATCGCCATGTTTGAACATGCGGGTTCCGCCTCGGGCCCGACTATCCGCGACCAGGAGACTGGGCATTCGGAAGTGTCCCACTCGTGGAGCGGCGAAACCCACACCAACAATAGCCAGAATGATCAAGAGCCTAGTCCGGTCGATTTTACGGACCCCTGGCATAAACAGAAGCACATCGTGCCAATCAAACGATATGATCATCCAGGATGAAAACAAAATGAGAAAAAAAAATTGAAGAAATTGAACAAAAAAGAACAAGCACATGATACCCCCCTTTTTGGATCCTACTCCGTTTTCCTCTTTCGTGCATAACATTGCATACATATATTACATCATATTAGCGTCATGCATCGAGCGATCTAATACCGAACATACCATCGAACGAGATAATGACTTACGACATCATGCCATGTATTCGTCGGATCCACTATAAGACCGTTTGAGGTCGGACGGAAGCAACCGAACCAAGAACCGTCGACCCTCGGGTCTGGGATCTGGACTTGAAAGAGAGTTCAGGGGACAAAAGACAAAAATGCGCACCGACCGGAAAAGAACGGGACAAAGAAAGTTTTTTTGTACCGATTCCCCGAGCTTCCCAACGGCGCTGCACGACCGGGGTTGGTTCCCGTCCAGTGTCCAATCTGGTCAAAGTTGGAACTTGGAACAAAGAAGAATTAATTAAAACGGTCGTCTCTCCCGTGTGTCCGTGCCGGGTTAGGCTTCGCCCTGGAGACCTTTCTTTCCTGGGAGAAAAGGAACAGCATGGTCGGTAATAGTTGATCGGGCTAACCTGCGCCACATGAATCGATCTAAATCAATCTAGATTGAGCATGGTCGGACCAAGCCGTTGCTATTTTACTCCGAAATCCCGGAGTACGAGTAGCTACAGCCAGTACTACGGAGTAGGGTGAAGTATATATCTTATTCCTGTCTATTGATTGAGTCGTTGGTTACTTATACCCTTAGTATTATATTATAACACCTATTTATATCCGTGTGCAAATGTCAATAGGTATTGTACCAAGTAGGTAGATAGTTAGAGAACAGTTAATTCAGCAGTTTTTATCACAAATGTCCCATAAAGACAGAGTACACTCATACTCCAAAAGCGAACTACCTGCCATTGAGTAAATGAAGTAGCCGAATGCAATAGAATGTGGTATACAGAGTAGAAACAAGACCGAGTGTCATTGGATAGAAATGGATCCCCTTGATCATGCATACAGCTGAACACATCACCGTCGACACATGGTATCGACTGGTTGGCTCAGGCAGTTGCTCTGACAGTTATAGGTAGGTATAAATAGGTTAGATAGAGCCTTTTGGATCACGTTCGTATGGCTTTACTTCGCTGCCTACGATTCGAATACTCGTTTTATTGAAGAGATTCTCCGTCTTTTTTGACGATTTGCACGAAAGGAACTATTACTACTACTCAGTACGGTCGATGTACGGTCGTTCTACGCACCTATCTACCGATTTGCCTTCCGATTTGCGAGCCGAATGGATAAGGGATATGGAGGTGCACCTGTGAAGAAGAAGAATGGTCTATTTTGGTGTTTTTTACTGCAGAACCTTGCCAGTTCGCACCCATTGGGGGGGCTATGTTGGAGCCTGCCAGTATGGCTGCTCAACGTGGCTGGTCACATGAGCCACATTGTGTATTTAGCTGAGCTTACTCTACATTCCACACCTCCTGGATACAAGCATTTCCCCCCGATTTGAGCCATCCCGGCAGGCAGTGCCTGTCAGGTCTTATATACAAGATGAATATCAGATTGATTTCCAATCAATTTGATTCAATATGGAATAAATTCCGTATACGAAGCTCTGTTGTCTGTTTGATCAAGCCTCAAATTCTGCCTTGGAAGGGAATCCGAGCGTGCTTCGTTCTGACATCATGCTGCCATCAATGACTGGGTTTAGAGGGTCGCGATATGCAAGGGGCATCTTACCTTGACCATATTATCATAAGATAACTATATGGTTCTTGTGGGACTGCTAGTGACAATGAGCCTTGCCTTGGACAGAAATATAAATTGATTAGGGCTAACTTTCGGGCATACCAATAAAACGCTTTTCTATTCAGTCGTACATGTTCTTATTGCATGTGTGCCTGTGTAGGAGCATTTTATTATCCTCTATGATGGTATTTATTTATTCCGGGGCTACACTAGAGTTGCCAAATTATGAGAACACGGTAAGACTTTAGATGAAAGGTATTTTTTTCTATTTTATTTCTGCGTAAGAAAAGAAATCAGGGCATGGCCTGGTACTTTCCTTTGGGAACCGACAACATAAAGTGTCCGTAAGGACCCCCGACCGGCACACTATAACTATGCATCTTATAACATCCCCGCCATACCGCCACAGATATCCACACTCTCGTAGTTCAATCCGTACCCTTTGTGTTCAGGAATGATGCGGAAATAGAAGTTCGCCGTGTGGCCTGTTTCCACAAACCCTATAAAATCCGAAATATCATTGCCAAGAGTCGCGGTCCGCCATTTCATACCAATATGCTTAGCCATCTTCAAAGCGTCTTGCTCATTGAGTTTAGACGCCTTTCTCGTTGTATAAGCAAGTTTGAAGCCAGGTTTATCCCAGCGTCGAGTTAGGGTAGAGTTGCCGTCCCGTTGACCACCCTTCGGGTCAATTTGCATGATTTGATCACCATTACTGTAATGGTTGACCCAAATATTAGTCGCATCGTTGCCTAGATCCGCATGATACAAGCCGCGGATAAGGAATCTCTCGAGTAGATCTGGCTCATCCAGGGACCGCTTCTCGACGCTGGGTAGGTTGTCGTCCGCCTCGATGCTGGCGAATTGCAAGCTGCTTTCCCTCAGAGCACTAGTAGCGATATCCAGATAGCTTCTCGCGTCTATGCTGCGGGCTGGGCTATCCGGACGAACCACTGGCTCTGCACCACTTTTGCCCAAGAGTGCAAAGACAAGGGCCAGGGCGTATTGGATTCCCCGAGCCCAGGCCTCGCACGTGGGGTCGCCATGTGTCACGGCGCGACAAATGTATTTGGCGGCTTCGGGGCCCAAGGTAACGAATGCAAGCCTGTTTAGGAATAATAGTTGGAGTCAGATGCGAACAGTATGCGTCGGAAGGATAGTATTACGTACCCGGCTCTAACCGATGTGATCTGGGAGATGAAATGGTTCAAGCGTTGACAGTTAGGTGCTCTTTGCCCGAGGGCTCGCAGAGAAAGCCCGGATGGGTTGGGGCTGGCTACCTCCAGCTCACTCGTGAACCGCTCTGCGGCTGCAGGATGGTCATTGACTGCATCGGCACCAGCCAGAAGCAGCAAAAGGGACGAGAGAAACTTCATCTTAAGCTGGGTCTCCGTAGAGACAGTAGGAGGGGCTGTTAAGACACGTTCTAGTGGAGGAAAGTAATAGATAAGGAACCTGGCGACTTATTCAGCTCGAAGATAGGGACTGATTAAAAGATTAAAAGGAGAGAATGGTTTGCTACCTCGCTGGTGTCCAAACAAAGATATTCAGTAGGCGTTGACTGACAGATGAGAGAAGGGTGGTGTCGCTCTTTATAGACTGACCACCT